>JAKTSB010000001.1:0-317086 GCA_030579975.1 Blastobotrys buckinghamii (nom. inval.)
TTGAGTTGAACCAGATTATATTGTGTAAGCATCTCACAAATCTCTTACATCAACAAAAGAGTCCAAACTTAGGAGTTTCGAGCTTTTGATGTACAAATCTAGCATATTCATACTAGTAGCCATAATATTATAATTATTTAGTTGGTTATAGGCTTAATTAAATTTATTCATATTATTTTCAAGCTATACATACATGAATATAATTATGTATATAGTATTAGTTAATTATGTAATTTCTAGCTAATGTACACTTCTATTGTAAATCTTTTTATAAAATATATATGTATATATATTGCAAGTTAACTTCTTGAAGTCGGGAGTTCTTTCATATCTGTTTATCAGATCACGATTGCATTGTTCCAATATCTTAAGTATTAAGAATATTCTATGTATATCAATTGAGGTTATGACTATTCATTCAAGCAGTTGTGGTGATAATTTTTATAATATATATATATATCAGTTAATTATAATTATAAATGATACATGAATCCAACATGGATTCAACAGCGCATGCAATTAAAATAAATTTACATACTCTAGGTATATAGAATTGCATATATATACTGGTTATATATAAAAAGACTATCGATAGAAATTGTTATTGCTACATACTATAACGTAGGTTACCATATTTAAAATGCTATAAATATGCATGGACATATATACCAAACTAGTACTACGTACGGATAGATAAATTACGAACAGTTTGATAGATACACCACTGCAATTGATATTTAAAGCATATACACATGGATGTAAATACATATCGAGATATCAGTTCTGGCTATTTATATTGTATACATATAGCAATATTAATATCAGTAAATAAGGTTA
Organism: Blastobotrys buckinghamii (nom. inval.); assembly: GCA_030579975.1. Classification (NCBI taxonomy): domain Eukaryota; kingdom Fungi; phylum Ascomycota; class Dipodascomycetes; order Dipodascales; family Trichomonascaceae; genus Blastobotrys; species Blastobotrys buckinghamii (nom. inval.). The sequence goes on from JAKTSB010000001.1 coordinate 838, forward strand.
TTATAAATCAACTCAGCATATGGCAAAATTGTAATACATGGACAATTGGCTTCTCTTGATCCCATTTATACCTATAAATATTATGGAACAATATAGCGCAAATAACATATAGCTAAATCTATTTATACAGCTAACTGGACCTAAAAATGGCAATTATAGATGCCTTATATATATAATTTGGGTATACATATATAATATATAAAACTAACAATTGAATCAATCAAAACCATGGCAATACTTGATATATATATAATATACATATATACGTAAATTATGATCATAGCCATGCATAAATTCAGTTCAAGTGTAAAGGCTTCTAGATATTCTATATATATATATATATTCTAGCTACCTAAAGCCAGCTTGTACCTAGTTTTAGATATGTATAGTTCTTGCACCCCATGCATCAATTGTAAATTAATTCCATGTGAGTCAAATAATCCATGTATTTCCTATATTAATATCATACAAATAGCTTGGGATATCGCAACCACTACAATTGGTTGTTCATAATCATAAGATCTGAACAGTATAAATCATTGAGTACAGAAAAGTCGCTCCCCAGCTAGTTTAATTTTTCAACCAAACCAAAAATATACCAAATATTTAACGATTAGAAAAAATGAATAGATTAATTATTTACAAATAAAATTACAAAATGAGAAAAGTATTTACAATCTTGGTTTTTCTCCTTGCAACAATGAAACATCTTTATGATTTGGTGATAATAAACCAGCAGCTCTTGCTCTTCTGATCGCTTTTGCAACTTTTTTCTGAGTCTTCTTTCTATGACCATTCTGGTATCCTGGTAAAATCATACCATTCATATTTAAATATCTTGATAAAATATGTGTTTCTTTCCAGAATTTTAATGGATTAAGTTTATTTTTTTTGAAAATGTCAGTTTTAACTATTTCTTTTTTAGAAGATTGTTCCAACCTTAGTTTTATTAATGAAAAATCAAATGGATCATATGTACTACCAACTTGAAAATTTTTAATCAACCCTGGTGCGATATCTTTCTCTTCTTGTTGATTAGGTTTGGATTTTAAAAAATGCGTTGCTTGTGCAATTGATGTGCCTCTACCCCAAGTTGGTGCTTTCTTTTGCTCTGCCAACCTAGAACATGAAGTTGAGAATAACCGGAGTGAGTTTGGTTTGTGAGTGTATGATGCAAGGTTGAACATTCTGTTTATAGCTAGTTGAAGTTCTGGTTTGATTGATTTCTTTGAAAATTTTTGTCTAATAGTTGAAATTTTTAATCTTCTAATGGTGATAAGTCCCAAATTTTTTTTCAAAATGGTTTGGAAAGTTTAAAAGGATCGGCTCCGATAAATATTTAAATATCAAGAACTTTTAGAGTACATAAAATCTTAAGGCACGCGGGGGCCAGCCTCTTTAAACCTACTTACTTTTGTAGTACAATTTTTAAGCATAATTGGGGGTTGTGATGGGAAATGCCACGTTGTGAAGAAACAACATCTATTGTGTATGAAATTTCAGAATTCAACACGACATTTTTTTTTTTTCTTACTACTTTTGAAGTAATTACTCAACACGTATTTATTAATTTATTTACAACTATATATCAAACAATTGAGTATTCAAACACCTCAATTATTGAGATTTATATTTATTAAATTATATTAATAATCATCAAAACAAAAAATAAAAAAAAGCCTTTGAATATAAAAATAACTTCAAAATGCAGATGTTGACTAAGGTATGCTAACTGTCAAGAGTCAAGGAACTAACAAAAACAATAGTTTGAGTCAAAATCTTCTAGAGCAAAAGGAGTGGCATTTCATCCAAAAAGACCATGGATTTTGGTTTCATTACATTCATCAACAATTCAATTATGGGATTATCGTATGGGGACAATTATTGATAGATTTGAAGGACACGATGGTCCAGTTAGAGGAGTAGATTTCCATAAAACACAACCATTATTTGCGTCATGTGGTGATGATTATACTGTTAAAGTTTGGTCTCTACAAACTAGAAAATGCTTGTTTACTTTAAATGGCCACTTGGATTATGTTAGAACTGTTTTTTTCCATGAAGATTTACCATGGTTAATTTCATGTTCTGATGATCAAACTATTAGAATTTGGAATTGGCAAAACCGACAAGAAATTGCATGTCTAACTGGTCATAGTCATTATGTTATGTGTGCGCAATTCCATCCAACTGAAGATTTGATTGTTTCTGCTTCATTAGATCAAACTGTTAGAGTTTGGGATATTAGTGGGTTAAGAAAAAAACATTCAGCACCAACCAATAGTGTTTCTTCATTTGAAGATCAATTGGCTAGAGCTAATGCACCACAACAAGATGTTTTTGGTAATACAGATGCTATTGTTAAATATGTTTTGGAAGGCCATGATCGTGGTGTTAACTGGGCAAGTTTCCATCCAACTTTACCATTGGTTGTTTCTGGGAGTGATGATAGGTTATTAAAATTATGGAGAATGAGTGAAACAAAGGCATGGGAAGTTGATACTTTTAGAGGCCACATGAATAATATTTTAAGTTGTGTTTTCCATCCATTCCAAGAAATGATTATTTCAGTTGGTGAAGATAAAACTATTAGAACTTGGGATTTGAATAAGCGAACTCCAATTAAACAATTTAAACGAGATACTGATAAATTCTGGGGTATTATAGCCCATCCTTCAATTAATTTATTTGCTGCATGCCATGATTCTGGTGTTATGGTTTTTAAATTAGAAAGAGAAAGACCTGCTAATGCATTATATTCCAATCAATTATTTTATGTTAATAAAGATAAACAATTAAAAAGATATGATGTCGGTAGTGGCGGTAATGATATGTCTATTTTATCATTGAAAAAATTAGGTAATCAATGGTCACCATTTTTAAGTTTATCATATAATCCAGCAGAAAATTCAGTGTTGGCAACTAGTAAGAATGAAAATGGTGGTGTGTTTTATTTGATGAGATTACCTAGAGATAATGCTGGTTCAATTGAACCAACTCATTATGATGAAGGTCCAGGTGATCAAGCTATTTTTGTTTCAAGAAATCGATTTGCAGTTTTGAATAAATCTGACCAAAATATTGAAATTCGAGATTTAAATAATGATATTACCAAGAAAATTCCTGTTAGTGGGAATATTAGAGATATGTTGAATGGTGGTAATGGATTATTATTATTATTGGGATCAAGTAAAGTTTTCATGTTTGATACCAATCAAAAGAAGTATATTGCAGAAATGCCAGTTGCTGGTATTAAATATGCTTCATGGTCAAATGATGGTAAATATGTTGCATTATTGAGTAAACATACTATTACTATTGCTACTAATAACTTGGAGACTGTTTCTTCATTGCATGAAACTATTAGAATTAAAAGTGCTACATGGGATGATTCTGGTGTATTGTTATATTCTACTTTAAATCATTTGAAATATACTTTATTAAATGGTGATAATGGTATTTTAAAAACTTTGCCAAATACTTTATATTTAATTAAAGCAAAAGGTGGTATTGTTTATGCTTTAGCAAGAGGTGGTAGTGTTGAAACAGTTCAAATTGATCCAGCTGAATATCGATTCAAACGGGCATTAGTCAATAAAAATTTTAAAGAAGTTTTACGAATTATTAATACTTCAAATTTAGTTGGTCAATCTATTATCTCATATTTACAAAAGAAAGGTTATCCAGAAGTTGCATTACAATTTGTTCAAGATGCACAAACCAAATTTGATTTGGCTATTGAATGTGGTGATTTAGAAACTGCTTTCACTCAAGCTAAAGAATTAGGTAAACCAAGTGCATGGGCAAGATTGGGCCAAGAAGCTTTAGCTCAAGGTAATCATGATGTTGTTGAAACTATTTATCAAAAACAGCATGATTTTGATAAATTAAATTTCATGTACTTGGTTACTGGTAATGTTTCTAGATTACAGAAAATGGAGAGTGTTGCAGAAAATAGAAATGATATTAGTTTAAGATTTCAAACTTCAATCTTTTTAAATAGCGTTGAAAGTCGAATTCAACTGTTGAAAGAAACAGGAATGTATCCATTAGCTTATTCATTAGCCAAAAGCAATGGATTGAATACAATTGCTGAATCAATTCTATCTGAATGTGAAATTTCTGAACAAGATATCAATATTGAATTTGAAGATGTTTCAAAAGATGATTTACCAGGTATTTCACATAATACTTTTGAAGCTAACTGGCCATTAAAAGAAAGTAGAAAATCATTCTTTGAAAAAGCTATTATGGGCATGGAAGATCTAACATTACAAGACGATGAAGAAGATGAATTCAATGAAGCTGAACCAGCTGCTAATAGAGATCTGTTTAATGGTACAAATGAAGAAGATGATGAAGATGAAGAGGAAGATGCTGGAGATGCTTGGGGTGAAGATGATGAAGATATTGAATTGGAAGATGAAGATATGATTGATGTTGATACTGTTGCCCCAGGTGGCTCAAGTGAATTAGAATTATGGATTCAAAATTCTAATTCACCAGCAGATCATATTGCAGGAGGTTCGTTTGAAAGTGCAGCACAATTATTAAATCGACAAGCTGGTATTACCAATTTTGTTCCATTAAAACAAAGATTTTTGGAAGTTTATAGATCTTCCAAATTCTATTTACAAGGCAATGATGGATTACCAAGTCTATCATTTTATGCTAGAAGATGGTCTGAAGATGAAAAAGAATTACCATTAATGCCTGGTATGGATATAATTCAAGCAAAAATTAATGAAGGTTATAGAAATTTCAAGGGTAATAAACTAGAGTTGGCAATGGATACTTTTAAAGAGGTTTTGTATACTGTTGTTACAACATCAGTTAGTACTGAAGAAGAAGCAAATACTTGTAAAGGTGCTGTTGAAATCTGTAAAAATTATATTTTGGCATGTTTAATTGAATTAGAACGAAGAAAGAATGAAGATAATCAACAACGAAGTTTAGAATTAAGTGCATATTTCACACAACCAATTTTAAAACCTGCTCATGCGTCAATTCCGTTAACACAAGCATTAAAAGCTGCTAATGCTGCTGGTAATTTAAGTTCAGCATCATATTTTGCTGATAAAATTATTGAAAATCCAAAATCTAGTGCTAAAGCAGTTGAAAATGCCAAAAAGATTAAACAAAAAGCTGCAAGAAATCCAATTGATTCAGTTGAAATTGCCTTTAATCCTGGTAGTCAATTTGACGTCTGTCCAGCTACTTTAACTCCAATTTATGAAAATGATCAATTTGCTAAGGATCCATTAACTGGTGCAAAATATCATTTATCAGCTAAAGGTTCAATTTGTAAAATTACTGGTATTAGTACTGTTGGTATTGCAGGGTCCGGTCTACAATGGCTAGCATAATATTTTAAAAATACATTATAACATTAAATAATAATTTTCAGTAATCTAATAATAATATAAAAAATCTGTGTTTTTTTTGAGTAATAAAACTAATTAACTTCATCAAAAGGTGTTAAAAATGCTTCAGCAACATAACGAGCTCTTGCATTTAAAAACAATTTCATTTCAGAAATTTCTTTATCAACTTCTTGCATAAATTCAATAATAAAATCTACCAATTTATGTTTTAACATTTGTTCAGTATGATTGTTTGTAATCAAAAAACTAATATCATAGCCTGGAATAGGTTTTCTTCTCAAAATATAAAAACTTTCTGCTCTACCTGTTAAAAATCTTGTAAATTGATGTACCAAAATTTGTTCAATATCATCTGCTTGTTTAATTTTAATAGAAACTCTAACACTATTAATACTTGGTTCAATTAAAACTCGTTCATTTTCGTTTCTTGCAATTGTCATACTATTCAATAATGCTTCTGGGGTTTTCTGAGCTTCAACTTCTGGAGTATTGTGTCGCTCAACTGCTTGTGAGGCGAAGTTTTCTAAACATAATGCTGCTGTTAATGAAACTCTAACAGCTGTTAGATATGGTCGAAGCGATTGAGACTATTTCATGGTTAGTTGATAATTCTCATGAGGGCTTGCTTGTTGTGATTATTTATCATACCATTTTAATTGTGGGGTTAGTGTGCTATTAGATAAAAATACAATACGTTGATAAAGTAGTGTTTTTGTTGAAATTGGCGATGTGTTGTTGGAGTTTTTGGGAAGACTATGCTTAAACTCTATCTTCTCAATGTATACCTTAAGCCTTGTGAATAAGAACCACACGACGCCGACCCCGATTAATAGTGCTTAATGCCAGCCACAGACACACTTAAATCATAAAAAATATGATGCTCAGATTTTTCAGCATCATCTCTAGATTTATCGGATAGCTGGAAAATAAAAGAATGGGTTGGCAAGAAGTAGCCACTGAGGATGGAAATGTATATTATTACAATGAAGATACTCAAGAAACAACATGGGACAAACCAGAGGAATTATTTGATGATAAAGAAAAAGAAATCGCGAAATTAGGCTGGAGGCAGTATACAAGTGATGATGGATCAAAATTTTGGTTTAACGTGAATACTGAACAAAGTGTATGGGAAGTACCCCCAGAAGTTGAAGCAATTTTGAAGTTGCGTAAGGATGTTGTAGTTGAAAATTATATTAATGAAGCTACTGAGGTCAAACAAGAGATACCAACAGCTAATAATAATAATAATAATAATAATAATAATAATAATAATAATAATAATATTACAGCTGGATCAAGTGAGCTCAATGACGAATCAGCTTTTAAACCAGAAAGCCAGTTATTAAATAATCCATATAATAATATGACCAATGAAGAGGCTAAGATAGGAGTTTTTGAGAAATTACTGATTGATGAAGGTATAGGTTATAAATGGACTTGGAACCAAGCTATGGAAAAAATCATTATAAAACAAGAATTTTGGGCTTTACCTGATGCATTAGAGAGAAAAAAATGTTTTGATAACTTTGTGGAAAGATTAAAAACTGAACAGCATGAGCAAGTAGAGAAAGAGAAACAACAAATTAGAAATGAGTTACTGACACAATTAAAGAAGTACCCAGAAATTAAACATTATTCAAGATGGAAAAGTTTCAAATCCCAACTATCAGAAGATCCAATATTTAAAAAGGTAGAAAATCCCAAAGAGCAAAGATTTATATTCGAAACCTATGTTAAACAATTGAAAAAAACTCATGAAGATGAAAGACAAAAGGAGAAACAAAAAGAAATAGATAATTTGGCTGATTTGATGCGACATAGTGAAATTTCAACAAACACCAAATGGACCGAAGCTATTAAATTAGCTGAGCATACAAACTTGCATCAATTAGATGTTTTACTAACTTTTGAAGATTATATGAAAGAATTAGAACGAAGAATAAGCATGCAACGACAGAAAGAACAACAAGCTCAATATAGAGTTGAAAGAAAGAATCGTGAAAATTTTGTGAGGTTATTAGAAGAATTGAAAGCACAAGATAAAATCAAAGTTAATACCAAGTGGAAAGAAATACTTCCATTAATAAAAAATGATTCTAGGTATCAACAATTATGTGGACAGCCTGGATCAAGCCCACTTGAATTGTTCTGGGATACTGTAGAAGAAGAGGAAAGGAAAATTAAGCAACATCGTGAATTGATCTTAGATATAATGGCTGCTAGTAAAATTACAATTGATGATTGTCATAATTTTGAAAAATTTCAAAGAATTGTTACTTTCGATAAAAAAGGACGTACACTACCTATTGAAGTTTTAAAAATTGTGTACGAACGATTGAAACAAGCGGCTGAAGTTAAAAAAGACCAAGATAAACATTTACAAGAACGGAAACTAAAACGACAACAAGAAGAATTGAGAATTGTTATTGAAAATCTAGAAAGACCTCCTGTTTTTATTGAAGATGACTGGGAGAAAGTAAGATCTCGGTTGAAAGATATTCCAGAATTCAAAGTTATTAAAGATGACAAGGACCGCAGAGTAGCATTTGATAAGTATATACGAAAGCTTAAAGATATAAAACATGATGAACGAGAAAGAGAACGTGGCCGTGAAAGAGAACGGGAGAGAAGAAAGCGAGATGCTGAAAGAATTGCTAGAAATGAAAAGGCGGCACAACCAAGAGGTCTTGATGAAGGTCCATTTATGGATTATTAAGTATTTATAAAATGGTCTTCTTTTTTATTTGTCTTTTATTTATTTTTTTTTTTTTTTTCATAGAGAATAAATATAATAGATTAATAAAACTAAACATAATAACAGGAACAATTATTGTTCCTCTCGTTGTAATAACGTAGACAAACCAATACAAGCTAATAATGCATACTTGAATTTCTGGTTTTCTGTGATTAAGATGGTAGCATAACCTAACAATGGCATATATGCTTTAACTGAGCCTACAACTTCTTCCTTTCGATTCAAATACATTTGTTTTTTAGCGTATAAATCCAAATCATCCATCGGATTGTTATCACCTTTAGTTAATACCAATTGTTTTTTATCACTAGTATGATCTCGCATAACTCGATGAACAATAGGAATATCTCTACCTTTAACATTATAAACCACAATATCACCAACATTTACTTTACCTCGATTCCATAATAATAAAATATCACCTCTTTGAAACGCTGGTTCCATAGACCCTGATAAAACAACCACAATTGGACTGGAAGAATTGGTGACTACCGATAACCCTTTATAAAACATGAAAGCTGATGATAGCACTAGCATTACACTCAATGCTTGGTGCAATGTTTTTCTAATATCAAATTGTAACTTCATTTGATCTTATTATTATTTTTTTTTTTTTCAATGGCTTGTTGATGTTTGAGTTTTTGATCAAAATCTCAAAAAACTGAACACGTCTGATCAAGAGTGAAATTTGACGCAAATTCTTTCTCCCACTTTGAAAAATAATAACGCGTTAATCTCGGGGGTCCGATGTTTCTATACTAATATTACAAATCGCAATTTGTGGTGGTGGTGACTTTTTTTTTTAACCTTCTTTTTGATTCTCGATTTCTGATTTTATAAACATTTATTCTTAACATTTTTTAATTACTGATCGCCACAATTCATTAATTACACATTAAGAGTAAATATGACTACAGTTGAAGTTCGACATGCCGGTAAAAAATACACCGTTGATGTAGACTTGAATGAACCAGGTGCTACATTCAAATATCAATTATATTCATTAACTGGTGTGCCACCAGAAAGACAAAAGATTTTGGTTAAAGGTGGTCAATTGAAAGATGATACCGATATGAATACTTTAGGTTTAAAAGAAGGTCAATCATTGATGATGTTAGGTACAGCAGGTGAATTGCCCAAAATGCCAGTAGTTAAACACCAATTTGTTGAAGATATGTCAGATCAACAAGTAGCAGAAAAACAAGTTTACCCAACTGGTTTAAGAAATACTGGTAATACTTGTTATTTAAATTCAACATTACAAGCATTGAAAACAATGCCAGAAATGGTTGAAGGGTTAGATAAGTATCAAAATAATACAGGTGTTCCAGATGTATTAGCTGTTGGGAATGACATCACAATTGGATTAAGGGAATTATATAGAGGGATGAATAAAACAACCGATGCATACTTGCCTATACAATTTATTAATGCATTAAGAACTAATTTCCCACAATTTGGTGAACGAGGTGATCATGGTGAATTTAAACAACAAGATGCAGAAGAAGCATGGTCACAGATTCTTACTCAGTTAAGAGATAAAGTCAAAGACTCCAATAACAAGTCAATTGTTGATGATTATATGGGTGGTCAATTTGAAGTTATCACTAAATGTGATGAAACTGAAGAAGAGCCAGTTAAATCTTATGAAGATTTTTTAAAATTAAATTGTCATATTACTATTGAAACTAATTTTGTTCGTGATGGTTTATTAGCTGGATTAAATGATAAGTTAGAAAAACATAACGATCAATTAGGTAGAAATGCAGAATATTCTATTACAAAAAAAATCAATCGATTACCAAAATATTTGACTCTACAATATGTTCGATTTTTTTGGAGAAGAGATACAGGTAAAAAATCCAAGATTTTAAGAAAAGTTGCATTTCCTTTCAATTATGATGCTACTGAGTTATGTACAGAAGAATTACAGTCAAGGTTAATTCCTGCTAGAGAAAAATTTAGAGAATTAGAAAAGGATAAGACTGAATTAAAAAGAACAGCAAAAAGAACTAAAATATTGTCAAATGATGAAGAATTAGCTAAAGCTGTTACTAAAGATGGTGAAATTACAGATTCCAAAAGACAAGAAATGCAAAAACAATTAGAGGAGACATTAGATGCTGAATTAGCAGAAGATAAGTCTTGCAATCCAACTGGGTTATATGAATTAGCAGCAGTTATTACCCATCAAGGTGCTAATGCTGATTCTGGTCATTATCAATGTTTCACTAGAAATGATAATGAACCAGGTAAATGGTGGAGATTTAATGATGACAAAGTAACTTTAGTTGATGAAAGTAGAATTGAAACTCTGGCAGGTGGTGGTGAATCTGATAGTGCCTTAATTTTGTTATATAGATCATCATCTATTTAATTTATGTATACATATTGGTTTTTTTTAGAATTTTTTAAAAAAAAAAAAAAATTATTCTTATTATTATTATTAAATATAATTTACAAATTTTGTACTAATGATTTGAAATTTTGAACTTCATCCCAACAATTAAAGCTTTTATCCTTGTTATTAATCAAACATTCAACAACTTGATCTCTAGCTTTCACAACTTTATCATCCAAAACTTTTTGTTGAGGTCTATCGGATAATTTTTTCTTCAATTCATTTAATTTTTCTCTTAAATCGTTGCTATCTCCATCCTTTGAAGGTTCTGGTAAATTTTCAATCTTCTTTTTTATATCTTTATGGGCTTCTTCTTGTAATTTTTTCAACTCTTTATGAACTTGATCTTGGATTTCTTTCTCTGTATATTGTGATCTAGTGTAATCTGATTCAACTGATGTATCCAATTTAGAAATTAATGCATTTGAGAATTCTATTGGAGTAGCTGGCAAAAAGACTTTTGTATCATTTGCTTCTTGCTTTGATTGTGATGCACCCATTTTCTCTTTATTTGTTTCTTAATTGATCTCACAGACCTGTTAGTTTTCGTTGTATAATAAATAAGTGATGAATTTTATGTGTGGGAGAAAAAAAAAAAAAATTTAGTGGTAATAATATTTTGATTGGTGCGCGTATATGCTACCAAATTTTTAATTCAAAGGATATTGGGAATTTCATGTGGTGTTTAGAAAAATAATGCAATAGCTACTAACAACTCTGTAGCATGGTCTCGAAATCATTGAGTTTGCTGGTTTTATTCATACTAGAATCATTGATCACTTTATCAATTCTATTAAGGTTATGTTGCCATTCCACCCATCCAACTCCTTGTAAAATAGAATCAGACATATCATCTTTTTTCTTGGCTGCTGTTAAGCTATTCCGGGCCCCCGTTGAAAATTTAACTGGTATTGGTGGTTTAATATCACTACTTTCATCTAGCCAACCCATAACCAATCCAGTTTTATTTTTCTTTGTAACTCTATATCGTTTATTGGAATTAGAATCTTCGATTTTCTCTGCTTCTTTTAGCCAAAATTGTGTAACTTTGCTCGGGGGGACACTCACTACTTTAACATTTTCACCAGTGTGGTAATTATGTGATGCAATGAATGCATATAACATTGATTCCATCAAATTTACTCTACTGATCCATTCTGGTACATTAGATAACCCTTGAGACCTCATACGTTGCTGTTCTATAAGAATCAATGGTTCAAGTCTAATAGATTTAAAAACTTCAAATGCAGTCTGTGAAAAATTTGGCTGTTCATATGATATATTATCAGGGAAATCAGCTAATGATACATCATCAACTGTAGGACTTTTTTCAAGGTCTAAACGGCATAATGCTAGGTTTTTCACTCCCATATCAATAGATAATAATCTGCTACTCATAGGTATCCGAGGTGCAGATAGTAACCTGGTGGATAAGATTTCTTTTTTACCAGTTTGAGAGATTCCACATCTAACACACAAGCTCTTCAATTCATGAGAAGATAGCTTCATCAATCTTTCCATTTCAAATTGTATAACAGTATTTCTATTATTTTGTAGTGTGTGATTCCAAAAATTTGAAAGAAAACATCGCGATACAAAAAAAAAAAAAAAAAAAAAGAAAAAAATATATATATATATATATAAACTGCACCGATCGAACAAATCAAGCCATTGAAGAAACACGAACCATACAAATCAAAAAGTGAAAAATTAGTTAGCTCATCAAAGTTAATATACATAATATTTTGAATTTTATACATTATTTCCCGATAATTTGTTTACCAGGATTTGGAGGTTTCTTTTCATCGATATCATCATCCTCATCCTCTTCATCTTCGTCATCTTCATCTTCATCATCAACATTATTCCTTTCAATATCTTCGTCTTCATCATCTTCCTCAGGAAATCCACCTAATTTTCTTACTAATCTATCAACAATTGAAGACCATTCAGCCATACCACCCATACCAATATCTCCGCATATTAAAAACTTTTCAACGGGTGATAAAACTTCAAACCATGGGCATTCTTCTTTTAATTGTGTCAAATGTTTCTTTGTCATTGGATTTGTGTACATATGAGTATTCATAGCTGGTGCGATTAAAATGGGATTAGTTGGATTCCATGCTCTAATAACACTAGTGATTAAATTATTACAGATACCGTTAACAATTTTGGCTAATGTATTAGCACTCAAAGGCGCAATTAACATAATATCAGCCCATCTTCTCAATTTAACGTGTAACACAGCTTCCGATTTTGCAGTATGTCTACTTTCCCATTCATCACTATCTCTCCAAATTTTAACATCGGATGGAATCTTCATACCAGTCATAAAATGTTCTGCTGATGGAGTAACAATTAGTTGAATTAATGCTTGATCTTTGTAAATTTCTTTCAATTTTCTGATAATTAAAGGGATCTTAATAGTAGCGACAGACCCTGTAGCAGCTAATAGAATATGCAGTTTCCCATCCCTTTCAGGTGCTAATGGTGGAGGTGATGATACATTATTTCTTGGATGGATTATTGGCGATGAATGATTTGAGCTATTGTTCGATGCAAGATGTGGATGGTGTGATGTATAAATATTATGACCGGATGGAATATTTTGATTATTAGCACTATTATTATTTAGTGATGCAAAGTTTTGATTATTATTATTATTATTATTAATTGGTGGAGATGTATGCATTGGTGATGATAAAGTCGAACTTGGATTACTAATAGGAACTTGTGAAGTATTGATATTATTTTGCTGCAATTTCAATCGAGTTGACATGTTTTGATTTAATAAATCAGTCGGTTTATGTTCTGTAGCAGTGAAAGAGACTGTACTTGGCCTTCTAACTATAAACGCTGGATCATCAGTATTGTTGACAGGCGCACCATCACTACTAGGTTTCTGCGCCGATGATGATATTGATGTTGCACTAGATGAGATTTGATCAGTATTTTTTATACTATTATTACCAGGCATTCGTATTGTTTTAATCGTTTCTATATCTCTGTAATAATCAAATAATATTGAAAAATGATTTAATGTTGAAGATCAAAAAGTTGTGATCAGAAGAAATAAAAATTTGAGAAGTTAGAATGCTTATAATGGTGAATGATGATTATTCAGCGTGTGTCAATTTGTGTGAAAAAAAAAAAAAAAAATTAAAAAGAGCAGAGCTGTGGAATACTGATATCCACAGAAGAATTTTCGTTATGCTGGACTATCGATATATAGTGGCACCGGCAAACGGATCAAAGTGGGAACAAGTATTCTAACCTTTTTTCAATTTAGTGCGTGCTGTGGTGGTGAATTTGGGAGTGCACTTCACTGGCTACTGCACTTGTAGACACACAGAACAGGAGACTGCTGGGAGGTACCAACCACGTAAGTAAAACAATCAATTGATAAACTACAGACTTGAAATTTCAACGTTGCTCAGCTCAACGGCCGGTTACAGAATGCGTAGCGGCGTTACCCTACCCAAGCGCAGTCCAAATTGATACTACAATACTAAACATGCATATGGTTAAAACTAACGCTTTGTTTACGGGGCAGCTGATGTTGGGAGATTGCTGTTATGCGTAACAATTTAAATCGATGGATTATGAAGCGGTGATAACTCTTTCCTATATATATGTAGCTGAACACTTATTAATGATGGGGTAAAAAGTCGCCGCGCGCACTCAACTGTCTTTAAGCCGGTTCTAAACAGAAGACTTTAACATATTGTACTGTAGTTTGTGAGTTGCGTGTTCTAGATAATAATCTGAAAGATATCCAAGCCAAGGGTATTCGCTGAAGCATCATCCAGTTATGTATTATAATAATATGTTATAAGCTTAGACAAATTAGATCTGAATGGATATTCGAGATGTCAGGATTGTACGCAAGCCGCATCTTAGTATAGATCTCGATTCAATTAATTCCGTCCATATATATATATATATATTATAAATATTCTTAAGACTGTCGCTAAACATTCAAGTAACGTTGAAAATTAATCAAGAAATCAGTAGTCAAATGGTTTGAGCTGAAGCACAGCTAAAATTTCAATTAATTAATTAAATTGACTTTATAACTATATTTTAGAAATATCATAACAGCTTTTGATTGTTTTAATACCTGGAAATAATTGCACGGGCCCAGCTATTCCAATTTAGGTAATGGTCTTGTACATTTTTATCGCCCAAAAAGTCGGTCTAACCGCTTGAACATATGATAATTAAATATCGCCATTAATAAATGCATAACTTGATTTTTTTTTAAAAAAGTTCTGTGAAAAAAGTCATCAAACTTCACAATTAAAAACATTTCACCGATAGGCTAACAACAGATTGATAAAAAATTAAATTAAATGTCATACCAATACGACACCACTAAAAAAGTTCCAAAACTGGAATATTCAAGTGCTGGTCAAGGTCTTTTAGCACAACATGATGACATGACAGAAGATGCAACATTTGACTACTTGAAAGAAAACTTTGGTTTGATTAAACCTTCATGGGACGAATTTAAAGCCGATTTTGACAAATTGGTTTCATCACAATCACCAAATGAAAGATATAAAGTATTACACTTAGCACGACATGGTCAAGGGTTTCATAATTTAGCAATTGAAATCTACGGTGAACCATACTGGGATGAAAAATTATGTTTTGATTATGGTGATGGTAAAATTGTTTGGGGTCCTGATCCAGAATTAACAGAATTAGGTAATGAACAAGCACGAAACAATAATAAAGGATGGATTGAACAAGTTAGAAACGGAATCCCTTTGCCAAGTCAACATTATGTTTCACCATTCACAAGATCAATTAATACAATGTTAACTACTTGGGATGGTATTAAGAGAATTGATCCATTAGTATTAGAGGATTTGAGAGAAGATATTGGGGAGCATACATGTGATAAGCGGAATACTAGAAGTTATTTAGAAAAACGATTTGGTGATAAAATTAGAATTGAGCCTACATTAACTGAAGAAGATGAATTATATACTGAACAAGGCAGAGAATCATTGTTACAACACAATGTTAGAACCAAGCGATTTTTAGATCATTTATTTGAATTAGATTGGGATAGTGAAACTCCAGATTGGTTTGTATCTGTTACCTCTCACTCCGGAACTATTAATTCTTTCTTAAGTTCTATCAATCATCGGCCATTTAGAGTTACCCCTGGAGGGGCAATTATGGTTATCGTTAAAGCTGTCAAGTAGGCTATGGTGGTTGAATATGTATATAATCTGTTAAATAATTGGCCTCTCAATTTTAATTGTTAATTTACTCAATGCTAAGGATTATACGAGCTAGTTAATTACTAGTTCAAATTAATAGAAAGAAACTACTATTATATATAGACTTTTAAATAAAATAATAATCAAGAATTAGTTTTAAAAGAACGAATTACTATGTTAATAAACTATAAATGAATCGATTAAACCATGGATAATGGTAGAATTGAAAGTTTGACTTAATTTGAAATTGTAAACTGCTGCGGTAGTCAAGCTGTTAGGTAAACTTTCACTATAGTGTTATGTGCAAACTTTCATCAGTAGCTGATGCACCATGGCAGTAGCTGATCCACTAGTACTTTGCCTTTCATTTGTAGAAACAGTTCAAGGAGCTCGTGCTCTCCCATCTGAAGTGAATGATTTATCACTTATTGAACTTGCACTTGTAGATGACAGATAGCTAGTAAGCATAGCTGTATCCGATAGTGTACCATTAGTAGTACTTGCAGTTTCACCAGGTCTTGGTACAAAAGTTCTTCTACCACCAGTACCAGTATTGTAACCACTTTTATCATTACCACTTGGACCAAATCTCTGAGCGCCACCTCTTCCTGGAATTTTTTTTGAACTACCACTAGCTGACCAATTGTCCTGAATTGCCACCACTCCCTGGTCTGCCATAATTACCTGGAGATAACAAGCCATCATCGTCACCACCTCTAGGGTTAGAGCCTGCACTCCCGCTATCTCTAAAACCTGATCCTGATGAAAGTTAACCTGAAAAACTTGGGTTAAAGTCGCTATTACCTTTTGTACCAACAGATGCACCCTCTTTTTCCATATCAGCACCAGGCAACCCACCGAATCCACCAAATGAAGTAGAGGTACCAATTGCACCCATATTTTCCAAAGCATCTTTCAACTTATTTGTGCAAAATCATCATTTTCATAAGATTCTTCGTCCCATACATCTGCACCATCAATATTACCAATGGAATTAGCTAATCCTCTAACTTGATTAGCAACCGCTTGAGGGGACCTATACCCATTGCCTGTTGCACTTGGAGATCCTGGAACTTCCAACATAGCTGAATCAACTATTAAGCCTCATCTGCTCCAATCACTAGACTATCTCTTTATAATTTAAATTTAGCTTCAGGATTCAAAAAGTCTCGATCGAATCATAACCAAAACAAAGTTGACTTTTTCAAAGGCACTATAAATATATTGGTCAGGGAATGAGGAAGTAGTAGAAGCAGTAAACCAATATTCGTCACTTGCAAGTTCTTCCAACTTTTCTGTAAAAGCTTCATAACCAAGTGTGGAGCCAAATTGAGTGTTCAAATCAAACCCATCAATAATAACATCATCACCAAAAGGTCTAATACTACTTGATCCTCCACCAATACTGTTCCATATTGTAACTGCGAACTCAATTGCTTGAGCTTCATGGTGCACTTTCAAATTGATAGGCAGACTTTGAACCACTTATAAAGAAATCAAAACTTTTCTTACCTTTACCTTGGCATTTTTAATATCATTAGTAGTGCATTTTCTCAACTTGGATCCAGAAACTGTAATTCCATCTTCACATCTACCTGCTAATGCTAATTGTGGATCTTGGAAATCATTAATTGAGCTAATAATAAATACTTCACTATCATTTTTGTCACAGAAATATCCTAAACTTTTTTGGGGTTTCTGACCAGCATTTTGACCCCGGTATTGAGCCACATTTGTTTTATCCTTTAATTTAGCCCCAATTACTAAATTTATTAAAGAAATAACTGTGATTGCTAAAATTCTTTTACTACTATATTTATTTTCTAAAGTCTTTAACTTGCAAAGTATTTGAGCCTTAATGCTGAGAGTGAATTGAGAAAATGAGGTGGTAATTCATTATTTATAATATACATATTATCAATATCAATAATTGGGTTTTTTCTACTAAATATGGTGATATATTTTAGTATTACTTATTACTAAAATTTGTATCATTGCATGCACTCGAATTAAAAAATTCAAGTATATGTGTTCGAAATCTATCTACGATGCATGGAAATTGTTTAAAAAAGCCTATATATATAATATTAGTAATACATTGAATCTGTCTATAAAAATCTCATATATTGCAATTGCACTTTTATTTTAACCAATGTATATACTAAGGTGTTAATAGTATGATGGTATCAAAGCTTAAGCTAATCAAACCATGGCAGTCTTATTATTTGCTACTATTATAACGATTGACTAGTTCAGGCAAATATAATAGAGAAGTATCTTAAACTACGAATTATTTTATAACTGTGTTCTTCCGTACCTTTCGTTGTTTTGAAACCTTCCATAATTCGAAGCTTCGATGCTTCTTGAAAATATATTAATCTTGATCAATTTTGAAATTATTTCGATTCAAATCTTGTTATTAAATTTAGAACTGATAGGCAGGTTAGCTTAAGCTATTGATATAAATTGCCACTATATATTATATCAGACGATACCAAGAAAAACACCAGAGGTTTCTTCAAAACATATGTTCTAGTTATACAATCTTTTATCAGTAAATTCTATTACACATATATAGCAACTTTCGATACTAAAAAGATAATAATTAGAAATTAGATATGTATGCAGATGCAGGTCACCTTTTCAATTGTGATTTATTATATAGTGCTGTATTTTTATAGGTAAAGTATTTCCCCCCAATGAATTAGAGATGCTTTTTAGGTCTGTGTACCCCATGATAATGAGTTGAGGTTCACATATATATATGTGATCAGTATATAGTTTAAGATATTTCAATTGAGTTTTTGCATAATTAAGTCACTGTAAGACATGATTGGCGTACAGTGTAAAATACGCGCATTGTAATTTTTGGCGTGCTGTCAAAAATAGCTTCGTTCTTAATTTTAAGGATATATACCCTTAAGTTACTCAATTTTTCTTGCTATATGTATCCTATAGCTATATATAAATACCCACAGGTCATAAGATAATTCTAATTATAACAATGAGCACGTCCATCCTATATATACATAGATATTCTAACCACGCTAGTTAAGAATTGAGAAAATAAAGAGTATTACAAGCATGTATATAACCAACCTACAGCTGAACAATGAAAATATCAATATTAAAAAAGAACAATTTGAATAATAATAAACTATAAAACATAAATTCATAAAATCATCATAAAATAATTACAAAACATTTCCAGCCCTAATAAACCTATTCATCTTCGCTAATAACTGCAATCAAATCACCAGTTTCAACCATATCACCTTGATTTTGAATAATTCGTTTAATAACACCACTAATAGGACTATTAACAACAAATTCTGTCTTCATAGCTTCCAAAACAGCAATACCTTGATTCTTTTCAATTCGATCACCAGGCATAACTAAACTCTTCCAGAATCTACCTGCAACAACATCAGCATATAATTTATAACCATCTTCTTCTTCATCAATAATTGGAGCCATTTGAGATTCTTTTTCAACTTCGCTAGTAATCATTAATTCTTGCATATCATTTAAACATTGTTGTTTATGTTGTTCGAATTTTTCCAAATCATTCTTATTTTTCTTAATCCATTTAGAATATTGACCATAATCAAAGACTGAATCTTCAATTTGAACAGTATATCTACCATTTTTGGCAGCTTCAGTCATTCTATCCAATACATCTTCTGGAACTGGGAAAAATTCAACTTGATCAAATTGTCTTAATAACCATGGATGATCTTTTGATGCATCATTCAACATTAATTTATCCCAAATTGGAATAGTTCTACCAACTAATTGATACCCACCTGGCGAACTACAAGTATAAATACATGCAAATGCACCACCTAAACCCACACAACCTGGTGGAGTAGTAGATCGACTTGGACTATATTTAGCACCAATTAACCGATGTCGAGGATCTAAAGGTAACATACATGGTGCACCTAAATAAACATCACCTAATCCCATAACAATGTATCTAGCTCGGAATGCAATATCTCGAACATCATTTCTATCATCTAATTTATTAACTTGTTGTAAAAAGTCAACATTATTTGGTAAATATGGTGCTTCTGCTCTGACAGTTTCTTGATATTTCTTAATTGATTCCAAAGTCTTGGAATCTTCAAATGCCATTGGTAATCTAATAACTCTTGATGGAACTGACCATCTATCATATTTTTGAATGGATTGTTCAACAGTTGATAATTGTTCAACAAATTCTCGTTGAGTGATAATTGTTGGATCATATTCAACCAAAACACTTCGAACACCTGGGGTCATTTCTAATACTCCTTCAACATTTTCTTTAGCTTCTTCAGTTAATTTATGAACTCGATAAACATGATTTAAATCAACAATATTATCACCATATTCAACCAAAATATATCTATCACCTGCTTGTCTAAATACAACTTTTGGAGTATGAATACAACCATTATGTTTATAAACAATTGGTGATTCAACTTTTTTCAATGGAACAATTTGATAATCAACTGGTTCTAGTGTTTCAATTTGTTTTGTTTGAACATCTTTCAATTGTCTAGCAGTTTCAAAGGATACTGGAATAAATTTAATTGAATCACCTGGTTTAGCTTGACCAATTTTCCATAATTCGGCTTCAACAACAGTAACAATACAAACAAATCCACCTAATGATGGCCCATCTTTACCTAAAATAACTGGATAATCACCAGTAAAATTAATAGCACCAACAGCATATGGATAATCATGTGCATTAGATGGATGTAACCCTGCTTCACCACCATCAGCTCTAGCCCATTCTGGTTTTGGACCACCAGTTAATCTAACACCAAATCTATTGGAATTATAATGAACTTTCCATTCACTTTGTAAAAATTTATCAACATATCCATCAGAAAAGAAATCTGGTGATCCATGTGGACCACATGTAACATAAACTTCCCAAGTATTTGTTAATTTTGGTACAACTGTAGATAATTTTGGCTCACCAATTGGTAATGGTAAATGACAGAAATCTTGTTCTGGTCTACCTAACCATAAAATATCACCAATCTTTAAACATCTACCATTTTGACCACCCATATTACCTAATCCAAACGTAGATCTTGAACCTAAATATTCAGGAACATCAATACCACCTCTAACAGCAATATAACTTCTACAACCTGAAGTTAGTTTACCAACTGATAATTTAGATCCAGCTTTAATAGTTAATGGTTTATTGAATTCAATTGGTTTATCATCAATAGTAGCATTTGAAACACCACCAGTTAAAGCAATAATAGAATCATGATGAAATTTTAAAGTTGGACCAGTTAAAGTACATTCAATTGCTGGAGCATTTGTATCATTACCAACAATTCGATTAGCTAATTGATGACTGAAATCATCCATTGGACCTGATGGTGGAACACCAACTCTCCATAATAATCTTCTACCTGGATAATCTTGAATAGAGGTATGAGATCCAGCATTTAAAACTTCAGCAGCAAATGGAGTATATTCATAAGTATCCAATAATTTGGTTGATAATTTAGCTTCTTTAAAGAAATCTGCATTAGCCAAAGATCGTAAATAATCAATGTTTGAAACAATACCAGAAATCATGGTTTTATTTAATGCATTTTGTAAATTTAATAAACAACTATCTCGATCTTCTCCATAAACAATAACTTTAGCAATTAATGGATCATATTCTGCAGAAATTTTAGTACCAACTTTAATCCAAGTATCAATTCTTGCATCATCAGTTGGGAATTCACATTCAGTAATTTGACCTGGTGATGGTAAGAAATTTTTAACTGGATTTTCAGCATATAATCTTGCTTCCATAGAATGACCTTTAGTAATAATTTTTTGATTAAAATCTGGTGCTCGATTGCATGCAATATATAACATCCATTCAACTAAATCTGGTTTGATTTCTTTACCTTCTTCATTAATAATTCTTGTAACCTCTTCAGTAATTGGATGTTCAACTTGTAATCTTGCATTAACTTCTAAGAAATAAAATTCTTCTCTTAATTCATCATAAATATATTCAACAGTTGCTGCATTTTTATAATTCATTGATGCAATTAATGATTCTGCAGATTTATGTAAATTATTTCGAACAGAATCTGGAATATTATGAGCTGGTGCAGTTTCAATAACTTTTTGATTTCTTCTTTGTAATGAACAATCTCGATCACCAAATGCAATAGCATTACCTTTACCATCACCCAAAACTTGGACTTCAACATGTCTAGCATTAGCAACAAATCGTTCCATGAAAACAGCAGGATCGTTGAAATAATTTTGACCTAATCTTCGAACAACATTAAATTGTTCTTTTAATTCTTCATCAGAAGCCTAAAATTATGTTAGTATTTTTTTTTTTTTTTTCTAGTAATTTTTTTTTTTAACAATGTACTTACAACCATACTAATCCCAATACCACCTCCACCTGAACTTGCTTTAATCATAACAGGATATCCAATCTTTTTAGCACTTTCTAATGCTTCTTCCACAGTTTCTAATAACCCTGTACCTGGACATAATGGTACACCAGCTTTTTCAGCCAAGTCTCTAGCTGAATGTTTCAAACCTAATTTTCTAATTGAATCAGCACTTGGACCTACAAAAACAATACCTTCTTCTTCACAAGCTTGTGAGAAATCAGCATTTTCTGATAAAAATCCATACCCTGGAATAATAGCTTGACAACCAGTCATTTTGGCAGCATCCAAAACTTTTCTAACTGATAAATAAGTTTCGGCAGCAGTAGTACCTTTCAAAGGAACAGCATCATCAGAATCCAAAACATGTTGGGCATATCGATCTGGTTCACTAAAGACAGCAACAGCTTTAATACCTAATTTCTTTAAAGTTTTAATAATTCGACATGCAATTTCACCTCGATTTGCAACTAAGACTGTGTGGAAAGGCCTCGCAGTTGAAGTATCACTAATGTAATTTCTCCATCCACCATATTTAGTAATATCATTGGTATTTCTAACATTATCATAACCAATTTCTTCACAAATGAAACCTTTAACCCATTGACCATCTTCAGCTTCAACATTACCAATACCTAATGGATGTGGAACCATACTAATAAATTGACCAAAATTTTCAGTTGGAACATTCCAAATTTCAATAGCTAATTTTTCACCATTATCTGGAACTCTTCTTAAACCTGGTTTCTTTGGAACTGAATTTGGTAATGCATATAATCTATAATTTGGACTAGTAAAAGTTTTTCTTGATAATCTTGCATTAACTTTTTGTAATTGCCAATTTAAAGCCATACCTGATAAATGACCACCAACAACAGCTAATGGGATAGAATCTGGTTCAGTATTTGGGAAACTTGCATGTAATAAATCCCCATTCAAAACTTTTTGACCTGTATTACCAATCAATCTATCTTTTGGTAAGAATTTGGCTGCCAAATCTAATAATGCATAATCATTGAATTTAGTTGATAATAATGTAATACCTTGTGGCAAACCATCATCTCTAAACCCATTAGGAATAGCTAACCCACACATATCACTTAAATTGACAAAATTAGTATAAGTACCTTGCTTTGAATTACATTCAACTGGTTCATCTTCCAAGTTCTTTAATGTTGGGTTTAATGGACATGTTGGAACAACCATACCATCATAATGTGAAAATTGTTTTTCAATTTGTTTCAAAATATCTTTTCGTTTATATTCAAAATCAAAATAATCAGCAGCAGTAAAATCTTTAGCCTTTTCAACAATGGATTTAACAGTTGGATCTAATTCATCACTTCTATTTTCCATAAAATCTCGAATAGCAGAATATCGTTCAGCAACCCATGGACCTTCATATAATAAATTAGCTAAATCATGTAAAATAGTAAAATCTGTCGGAATTAATTCAACACCAATTTCTTTAAATCGTTTAACTGCTTCTTTAAATAATTTTTCATTTTGTTCATCACCAAAGAATTTTGGTTCTTTTGGAATTGCTAAAACTGGTCGTTTACCAAAATTAGTTTGTAATCTTGGTGGCAATTTTCTTGAATAACCATTATCTTGATCATATTGAGCCAAAATATGGAAAACCATTTGACAATCTCTTAAATTCAATCCAAAACATGAAACTGTATCCAAGCTTTTGCAAGCTGGAATAACACCAGTAGTACTCCATGCACCCAAAGTTGGTTTAATACCAACCAAATTATTTAAAGCAGCAGGTACACGACCTGAACCAGCAGTATCAGTACCCAAACTAAATGGAACCAAACCTCTAGAAACAACAACTGCTGAACCAGAACTTGAACCACCTGGAACATGATCTTTTGAAAATGCGTTTTGTGGAATACCAAATTCTTTTGATCTAACACCACATAAACCAGTAGCAAATTGATCTAAATTTGTTTTACCAACAACAATAGCACCAGCTTTTTTTAATAATGATACAACTGTAGCATCTTTTTCTGCAATATATTTCGAACCAGCACAAGCAGCGGTGGTAGCAAAACCTTCAACATCAATGTTATCTTTAACAGCAAATGGAACACCAAATAATGGGGTATCCTACAAAAATTGGTTAGTATTATAATTAAAGAAAAACAAAAAAAAAAAAATAGGGTATAAATAACTTACGCTTCGGTCACTTGGTAAAGCATCAAATTGTGTTTTCAATTGATCATGAGTAGCAATTGAAATCCATGCAGCATCGTCTTTGTCGAATGATGATACTAATTCTACAACTCTATCAAATGCTTTCTGTGTAGATTCTGTGTATTGGCAATCTCGCCAGTTGTCGATTGTCCAATTCTTTTTGGTCATTATATTTTGTGTTTTATGTTTTATTTAGTACCAAAAAATAGTTAATAATGGTAATAGTAATAATAATAATAAAGTATATAAATTGGTTTGGTTAGTAAAAATAAAAAAAAAAAATCAATTCGCGATGAATAAAATTAAATAAAATAAATATTGTAAAGAGTTTTCAAAAATTGAGAATAGAAAAAATGAGCGGATATAAAGATATTTATAAAATCTTTTTTACATTGGAAGGAAATTGGAGATTTTTTTTTTTTTAGTTTAGGTCTACCTTTATTGGTATAGTTTTATTATAGATAAAGTATCAATAAATCAATCAGAATCTAATAAAATTTCAAAAAAAAAAAAAAAGCAAAAAGATCACAAAAGACTATTCTATTCATAATTTATTTTTCCAATTTCTAATAATTTTATATGGGGGGTTTAGAAATAATAATACTCCGAGAGGGGACTTGACTTAATTATAGCTTCTAACAAATTGTCAGATCGATCTTTAACGGTTACAAATCATCGACCCTGTTTCAATCTCTAATTTTAATTGTTTTTTTTTTTCTTAATGCAGCTGTAATATAAAAAAGGACTAAACTTTTTCAGCATAGAATTTGAAAAAAAAAAAAAAAAAGTTAGTGTTTTATATCGACCATTTGGTAACCAACTGCTTAAAAAAGGTTGGTTTTTTTGATTTCGATAAAGTGTAAATGGTCTGAAATGTGAAACATTCTCGAGCCTCACGGGTGAGCGAGCCAATCATGACGCGATGATAACGAGATTTGTAGTCTAATGAGCCTTATCAATACACGTTAGTGGCATTAGGCTCAGGCCCTGAAATTGTCCGTTCATAGTATACCAGTGGTAGATTTGGGCTGATCAAATCTAAATAAAACGAGATAAGCTGCTGCATTTAAATTCTCGAACGCGAACTTACAGTTCTCGACTGAACTGTGGCTCGTTATCTAAACCCGCGCGAGAGCTCTAGAGGGCGAGAGAGAGCCCTGAGTTTAATCTCTTTAACTATAGAACTACAAGCAGTTCCAGCAAGTTGAGAGATCCATCGGTGTTATAAAGTAATCGGTGGTGCACTAAGCTGATTCAAGCCCCGAAACTGGTGCCTTATCTCTGCTTAAGACAATAAAGGCAGTGGGGCAAAGCAGCTTTGCTCCCTTAATTACCTTAGCCGGCCTAATCTTAAATATTTAGAGTCGGACAGCGACATTTAGGCACCTTAAGCAATGATAACGATAGAGATTATATATTCACCCACGAGCAAAACCCGGAATAAAACGGGGTCTGTGGTTGGTATTGATAACCAAATCTTTCTTGTGTTTGAACCAGCTATCTCAGAAAGCAAGCAGTTGCAAATTGCCATGGTACACCATTGAGCTTTTCAGCGAGATTATTGCGGGTTTTTGGATCATGTCCATATATAAATCGTGGACATCTTATTGTCTACAGCTTGATTGGTTCGGTGATGACCGCAAAGTTGTTCTATTGGACTGGAATAATCAGATATCAATTTCCCAGTCATTTCAGCAGAAAGCATTAGTAATGGGCCTATTGCATTTCATGAGCACTTAATGGTGGCTTTATCTGGGATTTGGAGGAGTTATTTACCGATGCTTCGCGATTATTTCAATTACAATGTAGAGTAGACCCTTAAATTTAGTTGGATCCTATTTCGATATATGCCGGTAATTCGTCATAGATTTAACTGTTATGCTTAGAACTTTTCAAAAATCTAAACGTACTTGTAGGACGTCCAATTAAATTGTTTCTATATATACAGGTTGGCATAATATTGAGGTCCTTGATATGTAATTAATTTTTAACACAACCAATATTAGTTATTAGATAAAACTGAAGGCACCATTGTTTATAACTGTGCAATTATACTTAATTATAAAGATCTGAATGGGGGAGGGCCGGGTTAATGACGAAACTTTCCACAGCAATGCCTCAAGCTTAATCACCCAGGTGGATATTCTCAAGGTAATAGGATTAGATTCAATATTTTTAGGACTGAAAGACTAGTAGTTTCACCGCAAGACTCATTCTATTGTTAGTAATTGGCACAAATATAAATCAATTAAGGTTGAAAGAAATCAACCATTATATATTATAATAAATATCAATAGAGTTGGTCAACTTCTCAAAGATTCATATTATAATATATGAAATTGAGTTTGTTCAAGTTATAACGAGCGTTCTTGTAAAAATGTACAAGCTTGTACATGCATGTATGTAATGTTTAAAAAATGAAGCTTTAAGTTAATCGAATACAACAAGTCAAACCGTGACACCGAATTTTCCTCCGAAATACCGTCGTCATTTAACTATTGCTTGTAGTTAGCAGTACGTACTAAAATTGCAGTTGGGGTTAAGCATTCTAGCTTAAGATTAATATTGCTAAGCTTAGTAGTATATTTCGCATAGTAACTTAGTCAGCGATTGACGTAGTGATATTTTTCAAGCCCATGAGACAACTTAAGGTTCAAACCAATTATTGATATTAGACCCGATTTTTTTCGAATAATCTGCTACTAAACTATTGGCTCAGCTTCATGATGATTGCAATTGGTTATTAAGATTTAGAATTCTATCGATGTCTTTAAAACTCAATTGAAAAATATTTCACCAGTGAAGGCTGGCTAGACTTCGCCCCACCTAAGAAACCTCCATCGTCAGGACTATTTGCATAAGGTACCCACAAGTCTTTATAATAACAACTTAAAGCCTAAAAATGATAGAGCTTACTCTGAATCTCGGGTTAAATGTGCTGATATAATCTACATCCTATTCCAAGTCTGTGATCATTTTGTTTTCCCGTTGGTGCTAATGTTGAATGTGCATAAGCTCAAAATATACCAGTCTGAAAAAAAAAAAAAAAAAAAAAACACTATTATCATTTACCATAAATGATATGCTTGACAATTTGGAATGAATCATGCCCAATATTGTTAACTAAACTAGTCTAAAAATTTGTATAATGTGTACTATCTATAGATAGCTATTCTATTCTAATAATTGCATTTATTCCAACCTTTTCTTGTAATGTAGATAAACGCATCTGACGAATTATAATTACAATTGACCGCGGTTTACACAGGAAGCTGTTTACCGTTTAATGATTTATAATGATGTCTCGTCAGATTCAAGTTCAAACATTTTTATATGCTGTATAATATACAGAAGTACTCTGCTAAGATGGTTTTTCCGATATGAACCTGAATAGACTTGGCACGGCCAAACTTATGCACCAGTCAGCTCCAAACTAAACGACTCAAGCTGGATTAACGAGGATTATCCTCCAGTAAAGCAGGTGCGATATCAATTGATAGATCTACATCCGATGTAGAAGCCGGTTGGCCTAACATTGCAAGTTGATAATATTGCCCAAACCATCAATCTTTTTAAAGTGTTTTCATCCAATTTATATGAGGTTTTCTATTCCATTCACCCACACACTGTGTTGATTACAACTGGCCCTGGGGCTTATCGCTAAAGTAAAGCATAATTTTTGAAAGTTTAGTTTGATAGCTATAATTAACAAAGTAGTGATTGATAAACTAATTGTTTATAATGATAATCATTCGAATCAGATTGAATTATGGGTTTTCACTTATATCACGTGCCTTCAAACTCAAATATCAAATAACTGATACAACAGTCATGTATATATAATAAGCTAATAAGCGAAGTTCGGAAATTCAGCCATGGAGCAGCTGTAAACCTTAAAATATGTCGCCCCGTGTATCTATTATTCTATGTATACTTTTAGGGTAAATTTAAGTTACAAATTTCCAGTAATCCAAATATAATATTAACTATTTATTAATACCGTATACTATATTTTATTGGCAAATTGGAAACTGAAAGTTGGCATCACAGCTTTGCAATGGCATGAACTATGTATTGTAAAAAGCACAAGATACAACGTACAACGTTGATAGAGCCCATTGGCCAACTTGTTTCGAACCGCATCAATGTTGTATATTGAATATCATGATAATGTTTGCAAACTCAATCATTAAAGTTACCTGTGAAATATTTTCCATTTGGCACCATTGCAATAGAGTGATAAAAAATCAAATTTACTATAGTATACTACTGTACACGTTACTAGAATTACAAAACCTCCTAGGCCCCCGTTAGGTCCACGTAACAGTGCACTTTTCGCGTTAAAATAATTCGCTTATCTAAGACATTATCGGCCCTAAATATTGTAAGCAGATCGGCTTAATTAAAAAAAGGGTCCGATTTCGCACAATTAATTATTCAGGATAGTATTAGCTATTAAAACTACTCGTTCAAGTAATGCCATAAGCTACACTAACTTGCCATCATTATCCAATTTCGGCTATTGGCTGCAAAACCCACTGGTCATGGAAGCATATATCCTCTAAACCAAACCAAGTTATTTCATTAGATTCACCCTTTATAAAAAGAACAGAAATTTAGTATAATCAGTATACATATATTATATAAATCAAAGTTTTGAATTGAAAATTTACTGTAGAATTTGGTTTGTAGAATCATGGCCTGGCACGTACGCGCCTTTTTATCTCGAATTATAAAATAGCAGACACCAACCCCTGAGAAGAATTATTATCCGCACTATTTGATATACTACATGTATCTATAATTGGTTGTGACTTTTAATCAAGCAAGAATTCGTATCTGAAGATGCTAGAGCTCTTGAAAGTATACTGCTCTAGATATTTAGCTTGAAAAAATTGTTTAGAAGTCCCCCCCACGAATTACGTCGATCTCGGCCATCTGCTATCTTGAGCTTTCATAATTTTGTAGCACCTGAAAGTTTCCGCGATAAGAATGCTAACTTTATTCTATCTTTAAATTTCGATCAGTTTGAACTGTCAAGTAAACATGCCATTAATGAAAGATTGCTGAATGTATGATGGCGTACGTACAATGTTGCACTCCAATTAAAGAAAATATCATATGCCATAGGTAGTAATCTAAAAGTACCGGTACTAAAGATAAAAACGCGCTCCACTACATAAAAAAATTCAACTACCTAATAGATAGACCAGGTTTTAAATATTCGTAGATGGTTTCAAGCATTTATACGAAATATCCACGGCTAAATCTACAAGCTTATAACTATACATAATGCTTCAACTATATATATTTACAGCTTGATATTCAAACACACTCGTCATG
Source organism: Blastobotrys buckinghamii (nom. inval.) (assembly GCA_030579975.1). Lineage (NCBI taxonomy): Eukaryota > Fungi > Ascomycota > Dipodascomycetes > Dipodascales > Trichomonascaceae > Blastobotrys > Blastobotrys buckinghamii (nom. inval.). The sequence goes on from JAKTSB010000001.1 coordinate 30,585, forward strand.
GCTGCAAGAAGGGAGTTTATGTCATTGATTCAAGTTAAACGACACAGGTCTGCCTGGTACTAAATTAATTGATCTATCAGGCCATTGAAGATACTTTCACTGCGCGCATGCGAAGGGGGGATCATAAATATTACCAGGTAGTGAAGAGCTCCTTGGATTATAAGGGAAAGTTTTATCCCGTATTCTAATTTATAAGATAGTATTAAAGAATTGAATTTAAACTGTTGGGCAATTACCACTTATCTAATTAGGCCTGCTGGTCAAATCTTACAAATATAATTATATTATGAAATCAAAAATCAAATACATACATCAATATATATATTATCAGAAATATTATAGAATAAAATTTGCATGCAATCATGATCTTTCGAGGGGTATGTTATACAGAAACAGGCTAAATTTAGGAATATTGTTTTTAATAAATGAGGTTCTAATATTAGCAGCAATCAATCCAATTAAATGAGATTCAAGTTGCTCATTATAGGCTGTGGTATTATAGTTTGTATATAGATTGATTCCACTCTTAGTTCCGTCTAATTATTATTATAAAGATGATATATAAGATACCAATTCAATATGCTTTTAATTAATTGATTAACAGGTTATTTAAACCCAATATGTGGTATAATATCACTGTGTTAACTACCTAACTTGTTTGTGTATAGAACGTCAACAAAAACTAAATTCAAAGCAACTTTGATAGAATATACGAACGTATCGATTGACTAAACTTAATTCCAGCACTTACATGTAAATTTCAAGTTAATAATTGAAAGTTTTCTATTTTGGTACCTTGCTCATGATAATAGTAGATCCATCAGATACCATGGTGGTAGCTCAGGGACATCTCTCGTCCAAGAAGAGACGTTTTCTTGGCATCTAAACAGTTAATGCGCCCACCCGTGTTTTATCCCTGAGGAGTTGAGTTAAAATGGTACAATGCAGAAAAAGCAAAAAAAAAAATTTAACAATTATTTTGAGAGTTCGATATCATTTAAACTATTTCCAATCATAAGAACTTGATTTATTAAGGCAGCAAGCCCAAGAACATAACGATACTTTATTTTTAGAATTGATTCGAATCAGTTTTTATCATACTACCTTTGAATCAAATGACGGGAAAAGATCAAAATCAAATAAAGCCTTGGTTCTCCGTAAAAGATTTGAATATTTGGATTAATCAAAGAATAAAACAGAGAATTAAAAGTAAAAAGAAAAATGAGTTATTTAGTATCGCATTTTTGTAATTTGCTGTGAGCAAGTTTAATTAATGAAACGGAAGAATTTCATTTGATTCCAATTGACTATGATCTTACATATACGAGTACCCCCCCCCCCTCAAGTCTCAGCCTCAATTACCGGTCCAATTTATCTATATATATAATACCACAGGTTGCTCAATTACCAATAAAAAATGCAACCAACTATAGAACAATTAGAATGGATACGGGTATAGCTAAACCAGTGAACGAACGTCTATATTATTTATAGACCAATTGACCTCAAAGTTATGTATTTACATGAATACGAGCGCTACATTTAGTAAACCTGTATGACTCAAGCTTTGGGCTATTTACAAAAAAAAAAAAAAAAAAAAAGGAGAGACCTAGCAGGCTCATGGTTGCAAAGATATATAACCTATTTTATTATTAGGATGGAAAATGGTTGGAGATAAGCTATATATAAGCAATTTGTAGCACTGATCTATTTGTTAACATCAAACGTAGCTCATACTATTAAACTTCACATGTGCATTGCAAGCATCTATTAGGATTGAGACCACATTTTTAAGTACTGATCCAACATGGCTTACCTGGTATAATATATAATGCATCTGTTATCATCAGATAGTGATACCGATAGTTATAGACAAAGACCGTTGCACATTCATCTCTTGGCAGTAATCGAACGCTCATCCCCCTGATGTGAAATGAAATCTTTTAATAAGCTTCTTAGATTCTTCACGTCTTCTGAAGAGTTCACATATATCATACTACATATGCAAAAAAAAAAAAAAAAAAAAAAAAAAAAAAAAAAAGCTTGAAAATTCTCGGTGCAACTGGTAAAGTGTTGTTAGTTGAGTTATATATCGACAAATTAGTAGTTGAGTTATATATCGACAAATTAGTAGTTGAATAATAAAATACCAAAATATATTGTAAATTAGAATTACCTATATAAAATAAAATAAATAAACAGGATGAACTTCTACTTATATTAACTTGTAGATAAAGAAGTTCATTCAGAGAGAAATGAAATTAAATAACAAGTTTCAATAAAGATCTTTTAATTAAATCTTTGTTGAGTTGAACCAGATCATATTGTGTAAGCATCTCACAAATCTCTTACATCAACATAAAGTCATTCCTATTCCTGCAAGTTGTCTGTCTGTGTTTTGATATCCAAAATCGTTTAATTGATATTATAATCAGCCAATTATTACTTAATATTATTAACTTTAAAATTATACAACAATAAAGAATTAGTTTAAGTTAATATGTGTGGTAGTAAAAAAAGTATACTATTCGTTGTAAATGTTGTTCCACTTGTTGTATTAAATAAATATATAAAATATTGTATATACGACTATAAGTCTCATCTATGAGGCATAACCTTGCGCCACGGCCACAAGTTCTATGCTAGAAGCCCAACTAAAAGATTGATTCACTATGGACATTTGAGGTATTGAGTAAGGATCCTTTGGCGTTTCACATGCCAAGATATATATTCCATCTTTACAATACCGATTATTTAATGCTAATAATAAGTAAACAGGAGGATATATATGCTGATATGACTGTTGATTGGTGCTACGGGTGATAAAACATATTCTGCTATGGTTATAACTGTACTGCTAATTCTAACGACGAACTGAACAAGGAGATTAAAAGAGACTGTATAATAAAAATAACTGATTGATACCATGATGAGAAGACGGCGGACCTAAACTTACAATAAAATATGAGGACAAGCTAGTATTTTCTCCTCAAACGCACTATATAGTTGGCCTTATGAGCCGCATTCTCTATTTTGTGGTTGTAAGATGCATATATATATTTGATCCTGGTAAACTTTTTTTAGCTGCGGAGACTAGTTAGCTCACAACTCAATTGTTGTACAAGTTGACAATAAACTAGATGACGGAATTAAAATTTATCTTAATTGTAGATGCTGAAGCTGAACAGTCTTTGAGGACTATCCCCCAGCTTATCTTTATTATTAAATATCTATCTATATATTTTTAAGGCTAATTTGTTATTTTTCTATTTATCTAGTGTCTTGGAAGGGTGTAATTCTTTTAATTTTGGGAGAGCAGCTTCGAGTTTCCAGCTATGAGGTTAATGTTTATCATTGACACATATATTAGTTCGACATTAGCATATAAAGTTTTAAACGATTTGAAAGTATTATGCTGATAAATTCAGAGATGCCTATTTTTTTCACTAGGTATAACTATTTTACTATAAAACAAATTTTTGTTTACCTCATCTATGAAAATATATAACCATAAACTGCAATGCCAGATGAGGTCTCAATAGCTAGCTAGCTACTTCCCAATTAAAATAATATAATCATCTATTTTTTATTTATTCGCTTATCAATTTTTTTTTTTCTCTTTTTTTTTTTTCTTTTATTGAGATTAGCTAGTTTTAGTTATATCACGAATTTAACGCGCGCTAACACCATAAAATATTGCATTACAAAAAATAACTACATAGCTAAAACAACTAGTCAGCATATCCAACTAGAATGACTGTTCAATCAAACCAAGAAGGTTCGAGCCCGAATTTCCAAGAGAACGACAATAACACAAGCTCACTCTGCTCATCATCAAATATCGAGCCTTGCTCGGCTAACTCATCTAAGAACTTACAAAACAAACAATCATCATGTGCACGTGCAGTACTACCAAACGATGTTAGTTCCATGGTCTCTTTTGAATCAGATCAAAGTAAAGACGACATATCATTTGCTACAATTCCATTAACAACTGAAAACCAAAACATAGGGACGTCTAGTAAACGAAAAAGAATCACGCCAAAATTCAAAGTTAGTACAAGGAATTTTTTTGATGAAATACTTGGACATCAAGTTCAGCCATATGATACAAAGAAAAAGTCTAATGGTGAAAATGTGAATTTCTATTATGCTAATAATTCTAACTCATTAAATGGAGATTATCAAGCTGCTTCAAGGTATAACCCCAGCTTGACTGAGAAATTAGCAATGATTAATAATACAAGACTAACATCAGGTATTGAAAAAAACCATGACAGTGCGTTGAGTTTTAAGAATGTACCGAATGATAACGAGTTCAAGAGAAGGTACGACTTAAAAGAGGATAATTCTGTTGGTGATTTATTGAATGTAAAACCTGATCACGAAAGCAATAATATTGGCTTAAATGAAGAAGAAATGGATGTAGCTAATATAATTGCCAACATTAAATACACTGCTAGAAATGACCCCTCATTGACTGATATAATTGGAAAGCGGCCTGTTCCAGAATGAACGATAATATAAACAGCAAAAAATTCTAGTATACAACCAACCTAATTATAGTAACTATACTTTGAAAAGTCATTCAATACCCACACACCACCTCTATTATACCAATTAACGTATTCATCCTTCTAAGGATTAGTTATAGATACTTTCCATTTGCAAAAGATTATCAATGCTATTGCAATGTTTAATACCTATAAGATTATAACTATAGAAACTATAATCTAATGTTACCGAGTAAAATCATAAGTATACAAAACCCGAAAAAAGCTACAACTCTATATATCGTTAAATTCGTATATCATTGTATAATAAATCCATTGGAACTTGGAGTTACTATTTGTTCATTATATACAGCTTTTGCGACGTTATATCCATATTAATGTTCTATTATCGTTGATAAAGAGAAACACAAGCCGCACTGCACTGTTCACGACTTTAATCGCTGAAGCCTAGCGGGGGACACGCGGTGCGAGATATTTTTACCCCTTTCAATCAGTAGCTGCCGAAAGATCCCACTTCTCTGCTTGAACGTTATCTTAACTTCCCAACCTAAACACTGCTTTAGAAGTTTAAGCATTGATTAGATAGAATCCGCCACAACCGCACGCAGGATCCTATTATTTATTGTTTTTTAACCCCACAATATTTATCTAAACTTCATCAATTCAACTATTTTTACTAGAACTACCATGCAACAATATGATAATAACGATGAAGAATGGATAGCTATCCAAAAGGAAACAGCTAGTTCATACTCTTCACCTAAACTTGAACGACTTTCATTATCAGAAAATCACACTAATCAACCTTCAACACACGAAAATAAAACAAAACCTGGTGATGATGGTTTGGATCGAAGTAGTGACTTTATTGATTTCATATATGAAAATCCAACTGAATATCATGCAATTAAATATATTTCAACATTATTGAAAAGTTATAGTTTTGAATATTTATCAGAACGAGAAAATTGGACAGATAAATTAAAACCCGGTGGGAAATATTTTACAACTAGAAACGGTAGTAGTTTAATTGGATTTGAAATTGGGAAAGATTGGAAAGCTGGCCAAGGAATTGGAATTGTTGGTTGTCATATTGATTCAAATTGTATCAAGTTAAAGCCATGTTCTATTAAAGATAATAAAGATGGGTTTAAATTATTAGGTGTTGCACCATATGCTGATGGGATGAGTGATTTATGGTTTGATAGAGATTTAGCATTAGGGGGGAGAATTATTGTGAAATCTAAAGATAAAGTTGATAATGAAGTTGTCACTAGTAAGTTGGTTCATATTAAACATCCAATTGCTAGAATCCCTACTTTAGCACCACATTTTGGTGCGGCAGGTAAAGACCATAATCAAGAAAAACGAATGGTTCCAATTATTGGATTAGAAGAAGATGAAGAGGAAAAAATAATTGAACCAACAGATGAAGAAAAACAATCTCCATTATATGGGAAACATGATTTACAATTATTGAGAATTATTGCGGAAAATGCTGGTGTTAAAGTTGGAGATATTTTAAGTATGGATATGGAATTGTTTGATTCCCAACGTGGAGTAGTTGGTGGATTAACCAAACAATTATTATTTTGTCCAAGATTAGATGATAAATTATGTAGTTATGCGGCAATCTATGGGTTAATTAAAAGTAGTGGAGCCTCTGCTAATACTATAAATATGGTTGCATTATTTGATAATGAAGAAGTAGGATCATTAACAAGACAAGGTGCTAAAGGGCATTTAATGGAATCAATAATTTCAAGAATCAATTGTGGATTCAATGGTACTGATGATTTATTACGATTAACATATGCAAATTCATTTTTAATTTCATCAGATGTTACTCATGCAGTTAACCCGAATTATTCAGATATTTATTTAGAACATCATAAACCAAAATTAAATACTGGAATGGTAATTAAATTAGATCCAAATGGTCATACTACATCAGATTCAATATCAACCGCATTGATAGAAGAAATCGCTAGACAAACTGAAAATAAAATCCAATATTTTCATATTAGAAATGATTCAAGATCTGGAGGTACAATTGGACCTGCATTATCATCATCTACAGGTATTCGAGCAATAGATTTGGGGATTCCTCAATTAGCTATGCATTCTATCAGAGCCACTACAGGTTCAAAAGATGTAAGTTTGGGTATTAATATGTTTAACAGTTTTTTCAAAACTTGGTATAAAATAGATAATCAATTATATAAAGGTGATCTATAAATACTTTTAAATATTTATTCTTCTTTTTTTTTTTTTCCAAGTCATTATTTCTTTTGTTGACCTCCAAATTTAGATTTCCATTCATCAATTTTCTTTTCATCAATTCTGCTAAATAAATAAGCAGCCTTATTAATATTATGACCACCTTCTAATGCTAAATCAAATGTATCTGGAATACTTCTTAATGGAGCATTCAATTGTTTAACAATTTGTTCACTAGTTTCTGGAATAAATGGTGATAAAATTGCACTTAACAAATAAATTAAATTTAAACCACAACCAACCAATGCAGCACATTTTTCTGGAAAATTTGTTAATAAATTATTATCCAATTTATTATCTTGTAAGAATTGATTACCTCTTGAACTAATTTGCATGGCAGTTTCCAACCCTTGTCTTAAATGAACTGATTCCATATGATTAATATATTCAGTTAATAATTTATTAACATCTTTTTCAAATTGATCATAATTATCTAATGATTTTGGATCAAAAGATGGGATAACACCATTATATTTAGCATTAACGAATTTCATAATTCGATTAACAAAGTTACCCAAATTGGCTAATAATTCGCTATTATTTCTTGCAACAAAATCACTCCATGAAAATTGAGTATCATTTGATTCTGGTCTAGCCATAGCTAAATAATATCTCCAAACTGATGGTGAAATACCAACTTCTTGTGCATTATTACCAAAGACACCTAAACCTCGTGATTTAGAGAATTTACCACCTTCATATTGTAAATATTCAGTAGTATTAATATGATTGACCATTGTCCAGTTGTCACCAGTACCTAATTGAGAAGCTGGGAAAACAACACTGTGGAATGGAACATTATCTTTACCCATAAATTGATAATATTTAACATTATCTGGATTTTTCCACCATTTTTCCCAATCATTACTATAATTAGCCGTAATGGAAACATAACCAATACAAGCATCAAACCAAACATACAAAACTTTATCATCATAACCTTCTAATGGGACAGCAGTACCCCATTTTAAATCTCGAGTAATAGCTCTTGGTTTTAAACCTTCTTTGAACCAATTACTTGTAATAGCCCGACCATTCTTTGACCAATCACCTTCAGTTTGACTCTTTTCATTCCATTCTTCTGTAACTTTTTCTAATTTATCTAATGATAAATAAATATGTTTAGTTTCTCGTTTTTCTGGTGATGAATCATCTAATTTACATCTTGGATTAATTAAATCTAATGGATTCAATAATCTACCACATTTATCACATTGATCACCCCTTGCATCTTCATAACCACAATCTTCATATGAACAAGTACCTTCAACAAAACGATCTGCTAAAAACCCATTATGTTTAGTACAATATAATTGTTCAGTAACATGTTCTTCCATATATCCATTATTATATAATTTAGTGAAAATATCTTGAGCAATTTCAGTTTGCTTTTCAGTACTAGTTCTACCAAAATAATCAAATCCAATTTGGAACCAATCATAAACACCTTTATGAATATTATAATATTTAGTACATAAATCATAAGGAGTCATGTTTTCTTCAATTGCTTTAGTTTCAGTCGCAGTACCATATTCATCAGTACCACAAATATATAAAGTATTGTAATTTCTATTTTTACAATATCTAGCATATAAATCAGCACTTAAAACACTACCAACAATGTTACCCAAATGAGGAACATTATTAACATATGGTAATGCTGATGTAATCAAAATATTACGTTCACCCTCTTTTGGAACAATATTAGTATCTTGTTTCTTAACTTCAATACCTTGTTTAATTTTGACTGCACCAGTTCGTTCTGGTTTTGGTGGTAAATCTTTTGGAGTTGATGATGACGATGATGATGATGCTGGAGCTGCTGATGCTGGAGCTGCTGATGATGCTGCTGATTTATCAGTGTTTGCACTGCTAGTAGCTCTTGAACTTGGTGCTGAACTTGCAACAGCACTATTATATTGAGCAGCTGATTTTAAAGCAGGTTGAATTCTTGGATTACCACCAAACTTTTGATGCCATAAAACTAATTGTAAATCTTTTGAAATAGCTGATTTCCCAACAAATGTAACTAACCCATGTAAAGCACCAAATACAATTAAATTGGCACAATTGATATTACCATTTTTCAATAATTCAGTTAATTTAGAACTAACTGATTCATCTAGTTTACTCCCTTTTAATAACGCAGTAAATAAAGTAGTAGTTTCGAAATTGACCAAATCTTGATCTTCTCTTGATAATTCTTTAGTACCGGTTAAAAATCTAACAATAGCGTTTGGTTCGATTAATGCAGTTTGTTCATTGACTTGCAAAGATGGATAAGTGGCTGATTCACTTGGTACAATCTTTGTACTGGATGAAAATAACAAAGTAGCCAAAACTACTTTGGTATTTTGAGCCACTGCCAATGGATCATTGGCGTATGGAATTGTCAATTGCATCGTCTGTTTTAATTCTTTTATATATATCTGAATGGTATCAAGTCGAGAAAAAAAAAAAAAAAAAACTGTGGAAAATTTAGTGAGTAATTATTTTTCAGAGATCTATAGTAACTATAGTAAGTTTGTGTGGTTCTGCAAAGAGCCCAGCAGCTGGTGCTTAGACCCGCTTGAGAAACCTGCTTGAGAAATCTGTGAGCATGCACGTTATGGAAGGTTTAAAAAAATCTTCCTTGAATTGAAGCTTCTGCAAGTAGTCGTGTTTAGCGTTTAAGCGTAGGTTATTGGGAGTAGGGGAAAAAAACTGCTGATGTAACTTGTGGTGCGCGCTCGCACCAGTCCTCGAGGAGGATCCTTCAAACCTCTTATAACATAGTGCGTTGCGGACACGATCACCATCGAATCTACGAGACCAGGATTTATAAAAGATAAATTGTGCTCATATAATCTAATCATTACATCGTTAATTAAAATAAATCAATAAATAAATAAAAGGGTGTTCTAATATACAAGAAAAAATATAAAAAAAAATAATAAGAATATATGCATCTAGAGGGTTAATCTTGGTTGTGAATCGGTAAATACGATTTTTCTTCATTTCGATTGATGAAAGTTTTAACCTTTTGAATGACCCGTTTTAATAATGAATATGCTTTCACTCGGCAAAACCGAATAGATCCAGTATTTGCCAACCAACAATAAAACCGATATTGTAAATAAAATAGTGACAATACTAGCATAGTACAGATAATAACAGTTAAAAACAAATGCTTGTTCATTTGCAGTAACAATTGTGCGTCACCAGCATGCCAACTAGAGCCTGCTCGGTTATAAAAGATCTTGGCAGTTCTTAACTTTCCATTTGGCTCCATTAAAACTCGAACATCTGCAATGCCTGATCTATATTTCAATGCTTTGAATTTATTTAATGCAACTGAAAGCATTAATGGACCGGTTGAGTACATGACTGTTAAATAAGGAATTAACCAATTTTTATCATAACTTTTTAAATTTTCAATAACATTTAAGAAAAATGGATGATTTGGTACAGACCCCATAACATCGTTTGAAACTCCAATCGGATCTGTATTTCTAACAAAACTTGGAAATTGTCGCATTACATCTAAATTTGTGGAACATCCAGCATCTAAATCGATATAAAATCCACCATAATGAGCTAATAAGAAATATCTTGCAGCGTCAACTCGTTGAATTGGGTATCTATAATTATCAAAAGTTGGTAAAAACCATTTATATTTATTTTTAATGAATTTTCTTAATTTATCATCTGTCCAAAACATATATTTATAATCTGGGTTCATATTAATGCATGATTGTTGAGTTTCATTCCATTTTTGTGGAATCTCTTTAGTTTTGTAAGTTTGATGAATGATTTTTGGTATAATTAATTTTGCATCATCTTGTTTCCATTCATTTGAGTTTGTCGGTTTATACCAATGTAAATTTAATTCCGGTTCTAAAATTCTAAATTCTCCATGCTCACCATTCGTCATAAGGCTGAATATTTCTCTTAGTTTTAATAGCACTATTATTATAAGTATAGAGTTACTTATAAGTATCCATTTCAGTTCTCGTTTCATTGTTTGTGTGTATTTGACCTGACGAATCGAGGTTCTAAGATTGAATTTTATAAAAATATGCAACAAAAAAAAAAAAAAATAAATAAATAAAAAAATATTAAAAAAAAAGAAAGAGATAAATCTTAAAATGAAAGGACTGGGGAATAGTTTTATATAGTAAAATGGATTTTTTTTTCTCTCTAAATAAATTTGTTGAATATTGATGCTTAAAGTGGTTTTAAGTGATTATTGCATTACGCTCTAATTGATACCCTCATTTGTTCTATAGTTTTAAAAAAAAAATTTAGGGGCTGTATCTGAGAGCTGATTTAGATCAATATGTTTTGTTTTTCTTTTTTAAAACTTTGAATCAATTTGTAATATCTGTGTAGTAATGCGCAGGATTAAGGATTTTTTTTTTTTTTTTACAACAAATTTTACCGGTTCAACATTTTGGAATTGAGTCTAATTGTGGCAACGTGCACAATAATTGCAAAACTTTTAGTCTATAGTATACTTAAGTATACATTATAAGGATGATTTAAAATTAATTTTGTTGCATCCAATGCTATTATTTACCAGTAATGTTTTAAACTTAGAAAACCTTTTTCCCCCTACTTTTGGTAACTTTTTTGCTAAAGCTGGCCTAGTGACCATCTCTCGTACCTTGATATTCATCTATCTCTTAATAGGAATATCTCAAGATTTGATGATAAAATAATAGTACAACGAGCCATAAAAATTCAAGCCCATTGTAATACTAGTTTGCGCAATTTTTATAATCTGGAGGTTGTACACTTTTCATGTGAGGAGAAGCAATTCAAAATAAGAGATTTTTATAAACGTGGCTACCAACCCAAATAGGTATAGATGTGTGTCGATACTACAACATATCGGCGTGCGGGTACCGCTGCTTTTCTGACAATCCATAAAGTACCAGTACAGTATATTACACTGACTTTCTCCATATTATCATCATTATAATGTACATCAAATCATCATCATATAATTCATAGTTCCCCCCAAAAACCGTTGAAACAGCCGCTTGTGTGGTGCGGCCCATTTTTATGTTGCTAAAGCAGCTGGTGCAAAAATTAATTACCATAATAGGCCATTCCACTTTTTAACTGTTTCAAGCGTGAGTAAGGTGTCCAAAAATAATTATTTGTAATATTATAGTTATAGTGAAAATCTGTAGCCCGCGGAAAGACTGAATTTTTTAGTGTAAGTTTTTATTTTTTTGATCCCAGATATTCGGCTAACTATAGTGGATACCAATGGTAAGATGCGCGCACGATCCAGGTGTTTTAGGTTTATGATTGAAACGGTCTAAGAACCTCATCAGTCCAGGCATCATCATAGATGCATGGCCATGGGTTTGATTAATGGTTGGTACATTAACTGAAGTTGTTAAAATCCGACGAGCGGATTGATACATGTTACACATATTATGATGGGATCAATGATATCCTCAAACAAATTTAAGCGTAAATATTAATATAGATTTATAAGTCCTTTTGGTGTTATTCAGGCATTATATAAATAACAATAGTATACAGTTTATTAATAGGTATAATTGATTGGTTATAGCTATGCATCTTAGCATATATATATATTTTATAATTTGCCGTCATAAGTTTAAAATTCAAAGGCTCATTCACTAAATTATCAACACAATGCAGAGAATTCTAATACTGAACAAAGCCATATCGATATGACCTTCTTTATAACTTAGCCTCACGATGCTAACTTCTTAAAATAAATTTATTACACGTGTACTGTGTATATATTACAAACATAAAACCTAATTAATACACTGCCATAGTTCAAGGATATATATATCCAAGATTGTACTTATAGCAGTTGATTCATGTTACCTTTATTGTTTTTATAAATTCTGCAGACTGTAATAATTAAATAACCAGGTATTTACTGCAATTAAGCTCAGTTTTAACATTGCTTCTTCATTATGAGCACCACATTGTACAACCCCAGTCACTGTACTCATAGGATCTCCCTTCTTTTACTATACATATGTAGTTCCTTCTATAACCCATCAGCAATTGTAAACAATATTCAAATTCGAGTGTTGTGGGTCTTAAGTCCGAGGTGTTACCGCAAAACCCGTACAAGCACCTATAAGCTCCGCCCCTGTCAAGCTATAGTCTGAGAACCAGCTCACGCCGTACTAAAACTGTTAGTAATTCGTTAAATGGGCTCACAATAATACTGCTTAATAGACCCGGGCCGATCGAGTCGTCATCCCAACCTTGAAATGTGTTGAAACAAATAAAACTGCTGTCATAAATCAGATGCCTTTGCGTGAAATTTTACATCATAAGTTTTGAAAAAATGACATTTTGTATCCCTGATTTGTACAAACGAATGATAAAACTGCAAGAAGTTCAATGAAAGATGTATCGATCCATGGATATCCTAGATACAATGGTGGAAAAAGCTCTGAACTTGATTAGCCAATCACTATAGCTTAATGGCTGGCTTTTTTATTTTCTGAACGTGATGATTGTTACAATGACAGTGCAAATTGGATGTATCTATTAATAGAGTTTCTAATAGCCAAGTAACTGAAGTATGGTTATACACTAACAGTATGAAGTATGTATTCTTTATAGGCATTCTCTTGTATTTCCTTGTAAACACTCTGCTGGATGAATGATTTAGTAGCTGGGGGTTTCAAGTATGCTTAGAGCCCATTATTGCATAGTTCGGATACTCCACAGATCAATTTAACATAAATTAATCAACAATAATCATTGATCGAATATTATTTCTAGTTAGAGCCGTTCACTATAGATTAATTTCAGCTATCATATTTGCTGTAAATAAAATCAATCCAAACAGTCATATTTTCTATGATTCTATAGTTATAAGTGATTACCTATCAATTATTCTATAACTATATATCTTTAAATCCAAAACATGGTATAGCCACTTCTACAAGCTTGTTTTCAGCGTGAACACATTTTATAATTGAAAACTACACTCCCAATTTCAATAACTATGCTTTGAATTATGGTTTTTTTAAATACAGTATATGATATACTGTGAATGCATCTTAAGTAAATTTACGCTTAGCTCTTTCTATTATGTCCAAGTATACAGGGCTAAATACTCTATATATATAATGAACGTTGATCTATTGATCTATTGATAGAGTCTTTGAATTCTCTTGGCAAGCATAAATAAGTATAGGATCTCACGCTATCCGCGGATAATGCCAAATTTTCAGGATGTTTCCAATTCTCGCTTGAAAATGCATCCATGCATTCATGATCGTTGAACGTACGTTTCCGAGCTAAGGGAACGACTCTGGTTTATGAATCATTATCACAGGACATTTCGATCTTCCAGCACTTACAAATACCAGTATAAAACGTTACAGGTAGGTTATAATCCATCGGAATAAGCTACGGCTAAGCCATTTTAGTTATCATTTGATACATCCTCATGGACATCTTTACTTGTATAAGGGGTTTAATCCAGTAAATATGAGTTTCCAAAAATAGCACAAATGCTTCATATTTGACACATAAGTATTTTGCAATCATGATCAGCCAAGGTTCAGACTTGTATACGGCCCTATAGCTTTAAAATTTGATAATAAAGTATCAATATATATATAATCAACGACAATTGTAATGCATAGTTGGTTAAGATATATGGATACAAAGTTATAGTCATCTTTATTTATTATTGGCACAAAGTACGTATATATTTTTAAGTATATATTGGCCTATTAACTACAGGTTATTACAGCTTCACAATCCAACTTATTCAAGCTGAGAACATTCTTTGTCTAAACTTATATTTATCGTTGTAACATTTAAATTGTTATATCCTGGCTTGAAATAATACACATGCTTCAATTGAATTTGATTGCTGCAATTAATAGATGCCATGGGTTCTGACTTCAGCTATTATTCGAACTAATTGAAGTCTTAGATATCATATTTATTGAAACTCAACCACAGTTTTATCCAGGTAGGTACATGTATTGGTATCTTCTAGTCATTAGAATACTTTTACTTTACAGGTACCATACATTCATTTACATAAATACGACCGATCTTACTTAGGTAATTGCATACTTGGCCAAGCGCTTTGAAAACTTTTATTCTAAGTATCGATATATAACCCTTAATTATAATTAATTGAGTGAGTTCATTGGGTTCTTTTTATAAATTGAAATATAGTATTCACATATATATATATATATATATACGATTTTCAGCTAGATTAATTATTTATTTATTTCATGCATACATAAGTATACAGTATAGTCTAACGGAAGTAATTAATCAATTAGGACTAGTAGTAAAATATAGATAATGCTTATGAATGCGCTTGTTTTATCCAAGGTGGTCCAGGATATATAGTGCTACGTACAAGTCATAGCTAGACTTCATGTATAGATTTTGCTACTCTAAGTTCTAATTGTGCTAAAGAGACTTTAAAATATTTGAAATACAATTTATAATTTAAAAATAGATCATAAATTTGTGGCTTATACACTTATATATATATATCGATTGCGTTGCACTAATCACTCCGTTTTAGTTAAATTGTCCACTCAATTTCAAAACTTCAATTCTTAAACATTACCAAAGCTATAGATCAATTAGTAATGAAAAAGCGAATCTTGATAAATTTAGGAGCTAGAAAGTACTTGTACAACGTATTGATTGGGTCGTGCAAATAATTGGTAACTTTATCTATAAATAATAGTAACAGTAGAAACGGCGCTCGAGATCTTGTTTTAATTATTTCAATTGAGTGCTATAACTATAGTTTATGCCTATTTTGAGATGTTTTGTATCTCCACAGCAGATGCAAAAGGTTAACAAAATCCAGGGCTACAGTGGTTCAGGGTATACGTCATTACTTATAAGTTGGTGAACTTGTGAGCATGGGATAAATGAAAATGCTTTGAACTTTAAATTTCCATTTTTTTCAATCCGAATCAAAAAGGTACTACGAGTATCGAGAGTACAAAGGACTGAAGCAGCTAAAACAAAAATTGGTGGCTTAGAAGGTTATAATTATATAGCTTATCATATTATGTACTCAAAAGAAGGGAATGCTGAATCTATTAATAAATAGGAAATAAATAAAAAATACACAACAAAAAAAAGAAACAGAAGTTATCAAATAACTCTTTATAAAAAGGGGTACAAGCTAGTACCCATGAACAGATCTAACCAAACTTTCCCATGCGTCACTCATTTGCTGCTCGGTAATAACCCCTTCCAAATTCTCTAGAGTTCTCAACTCATCATTCATATGCTTTGCAAACGAGTCACCAAACTTATCGATAATAGGCTTGATGCCTTTAGGTTCATTAACTTCATAATTCCAAGCATAATTTTTCAATTCTTTGACTCCACCTAAAAATTCTTCATGTTGCTTATAATTGGGTTCCATTAACCCTGGTTTATTTGCAAACTTTTCAATAACTGGGAAAAACTTTGTTTCTTCATGATGATGATGTCCGTTTAACCCATCACACCACATTATACACCCATCTAAAAATCTAGTCTTTTCTCGGTGTGTTTTAAATTCTCGTTGTGATTCAGTATACATATCATTTAATGCTGAAATGAACATGTTATGAATATTACCCATACGAGCTGCTGCCATTGTATAAACATTTTTATTGGCAAGTTGAGGTAGTTTAGCTAATGGGAACCGCATTTTTTTTGTCGTAAAAAAAAAAAAGGATTATATAATTAAAAAAAAAAAGGATTATTTGAAAGCTAAAATTTCAAAATTATGAATAAGTTTTCTGGTCTTTTATATACTTCGATCTGGAGATCCGTACTTGATAAGCTTTGAGAAGTCTTAAAAAAGAGTATCATCACCAATCAAGTTTAAAGTATTGATAAAAAAGCATGATTCAGTTGACAGTTGTGAAAAAGTGCTGTGAAAAAATTTTATTTTTAAGCATTTATTAAGCATGGATCTGAGACAGCGCGCCGCATGATTTGTGTATCTTTTCAAGATTAGTAAGAAATGCTCTAGCTTATCGGAACACCGCGGTTATGTCTGGTTAGTTTCAATAGTCACCTATACTAATGCAGCCAACATCAGTAACTCTGGCTAGTTGTGCTTTCTGAATTATTAACAAAAAAAGGTCCAGAAGCTTCAACAGTTCTCCAATATCACAAGATTAGGAACCATTAATTAAAGCATTATTAAATACTGCTAATAGTTCAAGCAACTTTAGCTTATGAAGCATTATCAGGTTTAGTTACTTTTAGTACTGCTGATGTTGTTCATTATGTTGAACAATTATCTGCAGGTGAAGTATTAAATAGATTAACCTTGACTAGTTTATATATCGTCGCATCAGCTTAAATACTTGTAGTTGATATTTATGCTGAGATATCAAGTGTATTAATATCCAGGGTCTCAAACATCAGGTAGGCTAGCCATAACATCTATATTATTTAGCTATGAAAATATTCAAATCTCCATCGATGCTGCTTTATTAACAAGTAATTAGTTCAGTGTTTATCCACTAATAAACTATCAAACCATATTTTGTCTATCTTGTTTTGTTTTCCGTACAATACATTGTACGTACTATTCAGAAATTTGTGTACAACGTTATCACATATTCCGTTGCAACAAGACTTTTATTCATTTTCGTCATTGCAATTACAGTGTTACCGCTGCTATAGTACACTTAGTCAATCGCTGCAGGTTTCTTGCTGCTAATATGAACAAAATCCATTGAATTTTTGGAATTTATTACTTCTGTTCCAAGTTATTAAGTTAGAAAAATCTCAAAATACTTGCAATTATTAAGCTTCATATTTATTAGAGAATTACCGAAATCGAAATACCTAGCCAAGCTTGAAAAAAAAAGAAACAGCTTCTAAACGTGTACAAACTCCATCAAGCAGCCGCACGCGGCTCGTCTCAACCTCACCCAAAATTACCACATAAGCCGAACAAAACAGTAATTGTGTATCAGAATAATAAGAAAATTCTAGTGCAAATAATAAAATTAATACATAAATAAAAGTCATTAAATAAATTATAAATAATAAAAGAACTTAACCCAAGAAGCAGAAAAAAACAAAGGGGAAAAAAAAAACTCCCCAATCTATCGTTTCTTTTCATTTGAGTTATCATCAATATTTTCAGCTTGAGGTAATTCAATTGGTTCCATTTTTTCACCATCATCAGCAGTAGTCATATCTGCTCTAGATTGAGGCAAAATCATTGGTGAAGTTCTATAAAAATAATTTTGAATTTGTGGTTCAAATTCTTCATCATCATTTTCAGTATTTTGAGAATCTGGTTCCAAAAACTTGGCTCTTTGTTTGTCCATCCAATCTTTTCTCATTTCATCAACTTTTTGTTTATAATCTAATTCTGGATCATAATTCTTATGGACTCCTTTAAATCGTTCCCATAATGATAAATGTCGGGGATTAATTGCAACACCATGATAATCATCTTCTCTACCTTCTTGAATATATTTCCATCGTCGATCTTGTTCAATTAAATCTAATCCGGTGGTATCTGGTAAAAAGATAAATGATAATAATGCACCTAATAACCCAAACCATGGAACAAAATAAAATTTGGTCTGAGTATCAATATAATTATATAAAACTGATGCTAATAATGCACCACATTTACCTGTTGATGCACTAATACCATGAGCAGTAGCTCGAACACTTGTTGGGAAAACTTCGGCAGCAATTAAAAATGTTACTGTATTTGGGAATTGCATGAAAAATCCAGCAACATAATACATTGCTTGAAATTCTTTAATATGTTCTGGTGTTGTATAATATTCAAATTTAAATGCTGGAACAACAAATAAAATAAAACATAATAAAAATCCAAAAATTTGTAATCTTTTTCTACCAAAAAATTTGATATCAATTAACATTGCTGCAGTGTAATACCCCAACAATGAAACACCCAAATTGATCAAATTATATAACCAACCAGTCATAACTGAACTATTTGGAGCCAAAACTTGAATAAATTGACCTTGAAACAATTTATTACCATAAAAAAAGACATTAGATGCAAACCAAGAAGTTGTTGTCCCAACTAATCTTGGACCATAATGTTTTAATGCTAATTTGGTTTGAGCCCAACTAGTTTTTTCCTTCTTTTTAATTTTTTGTAAATCAGCTGCTGGGGTTGGCATTAACCAAATTCTATAATATAAAACCCATAAAGTACCTAATGCTGGAATTGCAAATCCTGCTCTATAAGTCCATTGAACTGCAACTTTTGAATATGGTGGGTTACCAGAACCATGATGGAATGCAATCAACATAACAATTAAAACTAATTGATTAATTAATTGACCCCAACCTTGCATTAAAAATGCTAATGTAACTTTTCTACCTCGATGTAATCTATCATCACTTGAACTTGCTCTAAAACTACTAACACCTTTTTCCATCCCACTTGTAGCAGTCATTGGGTATTCACCACCAACACCAATAGAATAAAAAAATAATGACCAAGAATAACAAATAACCCAACCATTTAAATTAGTACCCCATGCTGCCATTAACATAACTAATCCCATTAACATAACTGCAGCATCCTGAATTAATCCAAACCTTCTACCTAATGCATCACCAATATACCCAACAGTAGTATGACCAACAATAATACCAGCAATTTCTAAATATGTAACTGCAGCAACCCAAGTTTTATCACAAACTGTATGATCTTTCCAACATTCTGGCCAAACTGATTCAAACAATGGTTCTAAATTACCAATTGCAAACAAAACATAACCTTCTAAACCCATACCAATCCCTGTTGCAACACAGTTTCTAAAATACCACCTCATGGGACTTAATGGATCTTTTTTAAACATATTCCAAACAACTTTCATTTCTCTTTTCACTTCTCCACCTTCAACTTTATGATTAAATTTAAGTTGTTGAGCAGTAGGTATATCAGCCCAATAAACACCTGATTCGTTGAATGAATCGAATGGTCTTAATAAATGTGCAAAAATCGATTTTTCATCTTTATCATTAGGTGCAATATAATCTTCATTCTCAACTAAATGCCCATCAATAGTATCATAATCTTGTGGACCATGAGGAACTGGCAATTCCCCTAATGCAGGACCATGGGTTCTTCTATAAGGCCCTGGTTGATATGTAATATGATTAGTGACCTGACGTTGTAGTTCTGGTCTATCGTCAGCCATATTTATATATCTTTATCAAAAAATTGATCCCTTTTTTTTGTTAAAGAGAAGTACAATATCAAAAAAGAGAGTAGAAAAAAAAAAAAAAAAAATAGGTTGATAGAAAAATAACGATTTAACAGGGTATATAAACTTTTTCTCTTTTGTTTGAAATTTTTTTTTTTTTCTTATTGTCTTTGATTTTTATGTTTTTTTTTTTTTTTTAATTTCTTTTTGACTAAGCTAAATTGAGAGTTTAAGCTGTGATTGCTGGAGTAAATTTTAAACCTCATCGGATCGGAATAGTTTGGTTAAGCGGTGATTTATCATTTTTAACACCAAACAAATATAAAGTCCAACTAGATTCAAGCAGGTTTAAGTGCACCCATCCATGGAGATCATCGTTAAAAAAAATTTAAATGTCATTTTAACGGCCTTTAGGGTACAGCTTATTTTCTTTTCTACCCACGCACGTGGGTTTCGAAGTATTTTCTCCCATGCTCTTT
Organism: Blastobotrys buckinghamii (nom. inval.); assembly: GCA_030579975.1. Classification (NCBI taxonomy): domain Eukaryota; kingdom Fungi; phylum Ascomycota; class Dipodascomycetes; order Dipodascales; family Trichomonascaceae; genus Blastobotrys; species Blastobotrys buckinghamii (nom. inval.). The sequence goes on from JAKTSB010000001.1 coordinate 51,066, forward strand.
CTAAGCTATCACTAGCTTCAAAAAGGTATCGGTGATTATAATAAACGAATGCTGAGCTGTTAATTACATTGTAGATTTCTATAGTGAATATCATATATACATGTAGCAGTCTGGATTATCAAAGGTGATCGATGAATGTTTTTTTTTTTTATTTTGTTCATTCGAATTTTATGTTTTTAATAAGCCAAGATTTTTTGTCTTAATATGAAGCCCTAGAAAAAAAAGTTAAGCCAAAAGTTAAGATTTTTTTTCGATGGATCTGTTTTTCTTAGGTTAAACCCGTTTTTTTCTTCGCCATCCTTAAAAATCTCACTTAGAATCTTTTTAAATTTCGACTACATGTAGATTTCGTTATAAATTACGACTGATCTGTTGATAAAAGTGGTAATAAAAAAGTATCAACCTTAAATTGAAGTGCTATGATAGTAGTAATAATGTGACCAGCGGTGGTATTACAAAATGTTTAAATTTAAGATAATTAACAAATTTTTTGAGCCGCATTTCACCACGCGTCATGATAAAGAGTACGTACAATTGAGTTGTAGGGTTTAATTTTAACTCTATCTGTAATTGATCGAACTTAGATCGACCTTTAAGCTTGATTAGTATCTTGATAACGGCAGGATTTTATCAACCTAAGAATCTGAAATCTTGAGATCATTATTGATCGATCTAGAAATTTTAAAGAAACAAACACAAGATCATCAAATCTACAAGTTCAAAAAAAAGTATTGGCAGTATAATTCTACATGATTAAATTCAATAATTAATCGCAGTAGGAAAAAAAAAAAATGTTGAAGGAAAAATGATTCACCGAGTACCATAGTCAGATATGCATAATTTTATGCAGAATCTAACCGGTTCAATTGTTTAATATCTTTCCGCGTACAAATAGACCAATTAAAATTAAAGATTTCAACCACGTTTTTAAATTATATAAACCAACCCACATCCTCCCCATTCTTTTAATCTTTTTTCTACCACATCACGAAGATCTTTTTTTTTTTCTTAGACTGAATTAATTATTAAAAGCAGCGATCGATAAATCAATTCAAGCTTAAAAGGATCCCACTAACGTGACTTGGCAAGCATTTAATTAATTATAAGGTCACAGAGTGTAACTTTGCTGCTTCAAAAAATCAACTACTCATGAAAATTCTCAATGTTACGGATATTTGCCAAGATTATGGATACTTAACAACCCCGATACAAATTCTATGAGTTTTATGTTTTCGGCACTTCTGTTTATTCATTGGAGTAAGTTGAAGCTACTATCGATGATGATGATAATAAACTATCGATACAATTAGGGTTGAAATTATAATTAATGGCTCAATACGGTCCAAATTATACGAAACTTTCAGCAACTAATTTCGACACAGTTATTGATATATATGTAACAACGATTGATCGATTGTTGAGGAATTATTACTATCCATTTAATAATTAATACTATAACCGAGTGCTATTATTACAGTTTACCATATAATGGGAAATTAAAAAAAGTTACCATTGATTTGATACCCCCGCGGGTATGTTCACCGTACTGAGCTCGATCGAATAGATACCATGGTGCACCAGACTGACTGCTCAAAGACCTAATTTTAGACTGAGTTCAATATACCCAGCAATGATACCATAAAAGATATTTTTTAGTTCTTGAAGATAGCATTAAAAAATGCCATCCTCAGAATTAATCGAGCAAAAACTTCAACGTAACCAATCAATCAAACTTTAATACCAACCAAGGATGTAAATGAATGGATGGACCAAACAACACGCGATGACTTGCCTCATATATAGGCAATGAACCTATGTATACATTCATTATGCATCTTGATTTTAACGAGGTCTGTGACCGATTTTCTACTGCAACTCTACCAGCTGATGAATAATCCAAGCTCATCATATCAATAATTCTAAGAGTTTGGCAACACTTGTATGCCATGGCAATAAAAAGTCAAACTCAAATAGCTATTTTGACAGCTAAGTAATTGACGTGCTAAGTGTTGCATGCAGTTGGTCACAGATCTTTAAATTGAGTGGTATTATTTTACTTATCGATGATTGAAGCGAATGCCAAGTTCTATGGCTGGTGCCGTGAAGGTTTATGATGCGAAGATAAACTTCGAGAAGTACAGGTAATAATGATATTATTTATGGATACCCCCCCCTGTTGATTTTAAACTGTGGGCACATGTGGCCGATATTTTTTCCAAACTTTACCGAATTTGATCATATTTTATGATGACGATGAATTAGAAACGATAATCTATATTTCAGGTAGATATAAGCTTTTCATAGACATAATAAGGAGAACGAAACTTTAAGATTCACAGCTTATACATGCACTATAAATCAAGTATAATTTGTAGCTTTCGGTACGAATCTCTTGGTACAATTTCTCAAGTCGATGTAGATAGCCATGCGTTATCCTGATCCAATGGCTGCTTCAAAAAACTCTGTACATCAATATACGACAAAGACTTGATTAGCATCTGAGATACATCCAAGATAAATGGTAAATTTCAATATTTATTTAATATGGATGGAGCCCTTCAAAAAACAAATCGATAATACGTAATACATTAGGTATTTACTGATCACAAAGGAGTAAACACATGATAATGATTTATTTGTCCAGGTTTAAATGAACAGGCTGCATTTTTATATATACATGCCAATTTCTAGAAATGCCTATTCACAGTCATATCAGAAATAATCTTATTACAATGATGCAAAGATCTTGTGCATACCCATGATGATGATAATATCTCTCGTTTTATTCATTGGGTTTATTACCACTTCAGTTTACTAGAATTAATGCGGTCTATATGTTTCGAATTCGCTTAAACTATATATATGAATAATTTATCTGTAATTAGATAAACGTTATCTGTTGTGAAGTGAGTTCGGTGTTGAAGATCCAAAAGCACGTTTTGAGTTTTATTAAATTTAGAAAACTATAAGCAAGGTAAATAATATATTATTGCAACATGTGGATCATAAGCTATGATTCAATAATCATTCTGACAGCTATATATATGGATATATATATCCAATTCAATCATCAGCCGCATATTCATTAATATTGTTTTCCCCTCAAATGCATTCGTGATATTATCCGCATAATATTGAATTTAATGGCGGAGGATTAGATGATGAATATCCCGCAACGGATATATCTAAACCCTATAGAAAGACTACCAATCTACATCAGATTGATTAAATGATAGATTTGTTGAATATTTGGTGGATATTAAATATTATGTTTATTCAGATATATATATTTAAAGTACCAGCAGTGGTAGTCGATTTTTTCATATCTTTTTATGATCTTTAGTGTGATTATAATAATTGGTGCATTGGAAGGATAAAACAGGATCTATGATCTAGCAAAATAATATATATTTTCTACTGCATCACAACGGTGTACAAAGTAGATTAATATTATGCATGCTAGCTACTAGTTCTAGTATGCATGTACATGTTAGTTATATTGGATGGAAGTTGCTTGTATATATTTGAAAGTATTTGTAATTGTTTTTGTTTGTTTGTTTAAATTGTTAATGAATATATGAAAGCGAGTGGACTACAAGTTTAACCCAATGGCGCCATGCATGTCAAGGTATATATTTGCTAATATATCCACAGCCTGCAGTAGCTGAAGTGAGTTATTGCTCACTAATGATAATAAATACTGTTTGCTTATACTTGTTAAATTAATATAGGTAGAATACAAGTTGTAATTATTCATACAGATTTCTGGAATTCATACTACATGCTTATATGGACGTATTCTATACTCATAGAAGAGACACTTAGCCCTCACTAAATAATGATACTGTGTTTCTTATCATTGATACCCTACTTCAATAGCTGGCACTCTATTTTTAATATTAGCATTCAATGCGGGGTCTGTTTAATAACTAAGCATCTCATGATTTAAAATTTTTGAGTTGACTCCAAGAGTTGAATTCACAACCAGAGAATTATCATCAGTATAAACTATTGAACCAATGGTAACAAGAATTTATCATGTATTAGATGGAAAATAAAAGATATATATATCATGCAAAAACCCATTAACTGTGTAAATAATATCATGCCCTTTGCCTGGTCAAAAAATTACACAATGGTATTATAAAGTCACTAAGATTATCCCAAGAACTTACTGAACATAGTAAGCTTAGCATTTGGAAAATTCATCACACCAAATTACCAAACTTATCAATTGTTAATGATTTTTTCCTTTTAGTGGCCTTCATAACCTTACCTTTATTAACGATACTATTCTTCTTTGAAGAAATTCTTTCTTGCGGTTCATTTTCGATTCTAACAAAACAATGCCTTGACCTTGTAGTACTATCCATACTCCACTTATTTTTCACTATACATTCAAACATTAACCTCTTATCACTGGGCTTTTTGAAATGCTTTTTCAAAAAATAATATTTTTCAGCTAATGTATATTTAGAGGCAAACCTTTCGCTTATGCCTCTAACATTTTTCCCATGTAACCATTGCATCGGTTGATCTAAAAGTGGGCCCTCAATATATTTTAAATTCTTTGCATGGAAAAGTTTTTTATAATTTAAACTGTCTGATTCCACCCTACCTGATATACATAATACTCGCATACTTGACCATTGGTTTTCTAATGCTGCGTTCCACATTGATAATGTACCTTCAGATAGTTTAGTTAATGGTGACTGTTTTGATCTTGGTATTGACACATCTAAAGCTGCAATATTCTTCAACCTTAATAAATTAAGCATCATGTCATTGTCCAGGTTTTCACAGTTTGATAGGTTCAACATAACAATATAATTTAATGATAATTGTTGGAATAACTTTAACTCTGTTATAAGTGGGGATAAAGTTTCATTCTCGGGGATAAACTCTATTCTATGTTGTTTCCCAATTAAATGAACTTTTAAAAATTCATCTCTATCATTTTTCAAGTCATCATCTAAACTTGTTAAAAAATGGCATCTAAACCCTGAATCATTACCAAAACATTGAACAAATAATGAAAATAATTTAAAAGAATCATGACCTTGTAATGTAATCTTTTGCCATACATGTCTCCAAGTTGAATAGTTTCCAAATTTTGATAAAAAAGGTTTTGAAAATTGTTCAGTTGCTAACGATAATTTATTTGCTGCTAATTCTTTTAATGATTTAACACCTTTTCTAGTTGAGTTTGTTGTTAGTGAATGGGGTGTACGGAATTGGTGTACTTGATTAGGTGGTTTTAAGTGCCATTTATCAGGTCTAAACGTTTTGTCAACAAATCCAATATCATTTTCTCCGAGCACTGATAATTTCTCATGATTAGTACTCATTGAAGGACTAGAAGTTGACAATAAATATATATTTCAATTGTAGTAAGTTACGACGCGTCGAAAAAAAAATTGGTTTTGCTCGGGATTATTTCTCTGTCTTATCACGCGTGAATAAGTAACCAAAGCCACACCCGCGTAAGATTTGTAGCGTCATTTTAATACCGTGCTTTATAGAGAGGTACCAGAAAGATTGATTAATACTTTTTAAAAAATTAAGATGTAACTTGGTTTGCATGATGCATATTTAAAATTCCTATAATTATACATCGATACGAGATACGAGTGAGCAGAAAAATAATTAAAAATAAGCTTAACTTTACCCGTCAATTCCTTTCAAACTTAATTTAATTATCATGGGACACCCTCTTCCCATGCATAAAGCATCGTGTAAGAGCTATCAAATGAAGCGCATTATAGATTGGAAAGATTACTGTTTCAAAGGTTGATTTTGTACCATGGCTAGCTTACGTTGAAATATCTTAGTTACCACTTGTATTCTTATAAACTTTGATATTGTTCAATTATAATGAAATTTACTTTTACTTGCAAGCGATAGCCTGTGTACCATGATTCAATTACAACAAGTGGTTTTCAAAAAAAAAAAAAAAAAAAAGAACTTCATAGTATTTTGAAAGACAATTAAATATTTAAAAACAAAATTCAATTAATAAAAAACTGTATAAAAAACCAATCTATATATATATTAAAAAAACAATTAGATTCATAAGAAAAAGAGAAAAATAACTTATTGTTGTTTAGATTCATAATTAGCATCAACTTGTTTGGACTCATAATTGGTATCAATTCTTTCAACAGTGGTAGCTGAATGAGCTAGATCATTATGATCATTCATATCACTACTATTATCACTTTCCAAAACTTCTTTTTCTTCTGGTAAGATCAAATTGATAATGGATCCAACAACAAATGCCATTGCAAACCCAGTTTCACAAATTAATTCAATAGCAGCTAAAAAGCCTTGTAAAGATTCTGAAATTTCGCCATCTTCATAATTAAAAACATATGAGAACCAATTTGGAACTAAAATAGCTGCAAAACCAAAAGTACAACTTGCAGTAATAACAAATCTAGTTCGATGATTAAATTCTGTCATTGAAATAACTCTTAACCCTGAAACTAAAACACTTGAAAATAAAAATGTTGTTAATCCACCTAAAACTGGTTTTGGAATTGAAACCAATGCACCACTAAATTTACCAAAAATCCCACAAATAACTAAAAAGAAGCAACACCAAAGACCTGCTTGTCTATTAGCACATTTAGTTAGTGCAATAACACCATTATTTTGAGCAAAAGTTGATAATGGGGTATTATTAGCCAATGCACTTAAACAACCATTAATACCATCAACTAATAATCCACCTTGAATTCTTGATTCATATTCTGGTCCTTCAACTTCTTTTCTTGAAATTTCAATAGTTGCTGTAATAGTACCAACACCTTCTGCGGAAATAACTAAATATACTGCTATCATGGGTAATACTAATGGTGCATAAACTCTAGGAACAAATGGATCTGTCCAAACAAATGTAATAACTGGTGATTCTGTAATTGTAGTACCATCAAAGTAACCTGTTGCACCTGCAACAATACATCCAACACCCAATCCAATAATAACACCACTACTTCTCATAATTGGACTACCAAATCGTTCACATAAAATAATTGTTAAAAAAACTGTAAAACCCAAGCCGATATATTGTGCACTACCCCATTGTAAAGCATGTGGTGCATTAACTGTTGGGCATAATCTATATAATCCACTTTCTGGTCTTTCCATACAACCATTAGATCCACCTAACCAATCATTCATACCTGATCTAATTAAATCAACCCCAATTAATGTAACAACAACACCTGTGACATGTGGAGGTAAAACTCTTCTTAAAATTTTTGGTGGAACAAATGATACTAACATTTCAATAAATGAACAAACTGCAGCTGTACCAAGAATAGCTTCATAAGCTTTTGGACATGCTAATGGATTCCCATCACTATCTGATGGACAATAACCAACTTTATACATTTGTGGAATCCCAGATGTAGCTAAAGTAATAGTAGCAAAACTTGTACCAACAATTGATAACAAACCTGTACCCAAATAATACTTGGTCTTGTAAATTTTAAATCTGAAAATTTGACCTAATGATAAAACTCCTGAAACAATTAATGAACAAGTAACCATATATCGAACTCGTTGACTGTCTAAATTAGCCATACCACCAAAAATAATTGGAGGAACACTTAAACCAATAATAACTGCCAACATATGACTTGCACCCAGTAACATACCTAAAAAGACTGGCATTTCATCATCAACACCAAAGAATGGACTTGTTTTTCGTTCCTTTGTAACAAAAGGAATGTTTGGTGTAAACATATACTTATAATCATAATCCCCAACTAAACCTCGTTTGGTGGTTATCTTTCTTTTGATTTTTCGAACTTTTTCACTGAGAACCTCGCCAAAAGTTCTTCGTCTACTATTGACTGGTAATTCACCATTTTCGTATGTATCCATTGTTTCTGTGTGTTTGTTAATGTAATCTTGAAATGTATTAATTTATAACAGCTAATGCTGAGGCTGTTAAGTATCAAAATATATAAGAGTGCTGATCTGAGGAATAAAAAAAAAATAAAAAAATTCAGAGATCCTGGGGAATTGTCGATAGTTTTATACTTTTTAAAAAGTATACAATTAAACAGATCAATGATTTAATACAGATTTGAAAGTCTCACTTATTAACATTTACTATATTATAAAGAAACAGCTTTCATGCCTGCAGCTTACACTCGAAGCCAAGACATCTATTTTTTTTGAATATGCAGGATTATTTCTAAAAAAAAGAGTGGGAGTTGATTTAGAATTCGAGTTTCGGGAAACCCATTAATATCCAATAAAAACTAACTTGTTATAGAAATAATAATAAAAAAAAAAAAAAAAATAGTCATTATACTCAAGATTCGAACGACTCAGAGTTGAGTTATTAGGCTTGAGCATACTTGAAAAAATGTTTTAGAAACAGAATTATCTGTATAGCGGTTTAACTGTTATAGATAGATAGGCAATGAATTATAGCTTCCATCTTTTTTTGATAATTCTTGGAGCCAAAAACTCTCGGCTTCACCTAGCTTATTTCAGTTTTATAACTTTTGGTTGCAAAAAAGTAATCCGACGCGAATTAGCTCATGTTCCATAGGGTGTAAAGGTTTAGGTACGTAATAATAGCCCGGTATTCTGTTCAATTTTAACATGTTAAACTGATCATGATAATACCTGACTTATTTTAAGATTACATTATTGTAGGCGTGTCAAAATCAGTGTGATGCTTTATTTCAACCAAATATCCAATCTTAGTACCATGGCTCTACAGTACGGCATGATGATGATGATGATGGGTTACAAAAGGCCGGAAAAACTCCACCGTTTGGCCGGGGCAATAACATATGCACCTGAAAATTTATGATATGCATTATCACTCAAACACCACAAATTCAGACACAGGCGGGTGTAATTAGATTGGTAGTGCTTGAAAGATCGGCCAGTACATATTTTTGCAACTACAAATTTTACTGATAAAGGAATTTTTTTGAAAAGAGATAATATACTTTGTTTATTGATAAGGATAGTTCAAATTCTTAATTTTGTTCGTTATCATGATTTTTTTTTAAATCATTGTTGATTTATCTATCTTTTGTTCTATAGCTGGTTTTATTATTTTTATTGGAATATTATTGGCTTGTTTTCTAAAAAAAAAAAAAAAGGACGTTAATTTTGTTGGGTATTAATTCTTTGAGATATTGAATAGTTAACAATTTGTATTGATAAAATGAGGAGGTATTTTTGGTTGCTCAAGTCATTGCTTTGCCAAAACCTAAATCCCTGAAATAAGCAAATTGTGGAGAAAACCACGAGGTACCCTGGATCTTGGTCCAAAACATTTTCTTGTAATTGTACGTTGAGATTTTATATCATAGCCGTGTGTAATAGCAAAAGCCGCGTAACAGCTACCTAGGCTTATTTTGAGGTTTATTTTAGAGTGTTGCCTCCCAAAGCTTCTTTACCGCTTAAAGTGGGTCATTTTTACTACCATCCGAACCAACTCCAACTATTATATTTGGCATTTTGCCCATCATTCTCTTGTCATCTTGGAGCATCCCAGTTTCGTAATATATAGATGCTAAGAGTTGTGGCTTTTATTGAATTGTCTTGGTGGTTGCTTCAAAAATTTTAAAACATGATATCGTGAATTCAAAAAACATTTAAAAAAAAAATTTATAATATACCTGAAACCCATCAATATATTGACAATAACAATCTATTAATCAAACATTGTTTTTAATCATGGAAACTCATCAGCTTTACGTACCATCAGGTATTTTTATTTCGCAGCACCCTGATCACAAAATTATTTGACTGATAACCCAAACTTACCGAATAATAATCCACCATAAACACACATGAATACTCATCAAGACAATCAATTGTAGATTATCTATCACACCAATTCATCAGTTTTTCCGGTCTGAAAATCGAATTATCAGTGCATGATTGTCGACTGAAACTGCCTCAAAATAATCCAAAATCTTGAAATATTGATCAGAGTTGCATGTAAAACCGTTGAAGCCTCACAATTGTTAACAGAGTTGAAGGGGGTTAAAAAGTGTGGGAACTTTAAAATTTGAAGAGAAATGGTTAGTTTATATAGTAAAATCTCGGTCTTATCCTATGCATTGCAGGATGAGCTTTGTCTAATTTAATATTATAGTTTGTTATCTTGGCTATAGAAAAAGTATTTTTAATAAATCGGATCAATTGGTGTTTTAAGCTCTTGTTAAGCACGTACTGATAATAATAAAATATTTTACAGATAGATTCAGGGTGTGGCTTGAATTGTTATCTGTTTATCATCATGTTTTAGGTCAGATTTTGTGGGGTAGTTTTATTAACCGGCATCGTGCCTCAGGTATTAAAATTACAAAAAAATAATAATAAACACCATCTCAAATATAAGTGCTAACTTATAATATTATATGTTTACCTTTGGAAATACTAATACCAAGAAATTTGCATCATGACACTGTTTAAACAGTTCAAGGATCAAAATATCATCATAGATTTTACTAATCTTGATTCTCAAAAACTACCAAGACACGCCCAATTTTGGATCACGATGTCCCTGCTGCTCGAATAATCATCTATCGATAATTTAGTTTTCATGGCTGCTTTTTTCATCTTTTCAAATTGTTCATTATTCTGATTATCCTGGGCATCAATAGATGGTTATTCGAAGCTTAAAGGAGCCCGTGTTGAATACTCCATTGGCATTATTATGGTGTCTCGACTATATTATTGACCTCGTTCTTTATAAATATTATAGAAAACAAATACCCTAGTCTCAGAATCTAGAGCGCAAAACGTTAACCAGTTCAGAGTTGACCAAAGTTAATTGCAATCAATAGGTTTAATACAGTTTCCGCACTCTTCTTTTAATTAAAAATGTTGAAAAATAAATTTGATACCATCTGTTATTAACACAGTTATAATTGAAAGTCGTATGTACTGAATGAAGATCTGTTCGTGGCATTACGTTAGCCGAGCCTAGGGTCCTTGAATGAACTTGGCCATGGTAAGCGTAGCACGGTTGTTACGTACTGAGCCGTTCGACTCCGGTTTTCGGTCTCCAAGATAAAAGTTTCAGGCCGAGTCCTATAGTTCGAACACTAACCCATTCAGGGATTCATCCTGGATCCAACCATCATGGATGATGGTTGATAAGAGAGAGAGATTTTAAGCAAAGGATGATTCAGCTTGAGACTGAAGTATATGTTTGTTGACGTACCGGGTGGTCTTAAAAAAATAAAACTTTTAACTTGGTTGTACTAATTAATGTACGTATTAAAACTTTCAACAAACCTATTTTATTATATAATAAAGCTGAAAATTAGTAGTTTAGAAGTCTCAATATCATACTTAAATAAGTATTTGATCCTTGATAAAACAGTTTGAACCTACTGTGCATATATGCATAAATTGAATACCTTCGCATGGTAGTTTTATACCAAGGTAGTTTATATTTACAAGACAGCCGGCAACAGATATCATATGTTTCCCCGGATCTCTGAAGAACATATGCTATTGTTAATTAGATCATGCATTTTTTTCAACTACTGGTACAATATATAATCAAAATGTAGATCTCGAGTTGAATTGGTTATTTCATATATATATTTGAAAACCCTTTTTTAAATGCAATAGAACTGTTAAGTCAAATATTTTATTTCTATCATAGCATATTAATCTAAATTCTGGAGCCCAGAGTGATTAACGCAGATATTATATATCGTAAGGAACCTAGCTGTAGGAGTTAGCGTACAAGTAATTGTTTATGTTTACAATGTATTTAATAACTCGAGCTTGATCAGAACTGTTAGTAATTGTAAAAAAAAATATCCCAACTGATCCACTGCAGGAACTATATATTGGCACCAAGAGCTCAAGAGTCATAATTCATTTAGCAATGACGAAATTCAGCATAGCTTTGATATTTTAGCGAAGTAACAAGCAAGTGCTAAACTCTTACGCTTGAATGTAAATGCTTTCTATTTTCAAGGTACACGTTCAGTTTAGTAATTGGTATTAATCAGTGTATCAACCCTTGAAACATTCAATGCTAACAGGCTGGCTATTTGTATCGGTCCTTCACTGAACAACTTAAGTTAAGTATACTAGAGTATTGATCATAATATTAGTAAAACCTTTCTCTTTGGCGTTTAATTGAAAGTTATATATATATGTTACAGTATCTTCTTGCTTAATGTGTTTTGAATTATTTATATATACATATCCACACAAATATAAAAAGCTTCATTCATTCATTTTCTATATACAGTAGTAGTGTACACTAGTTGCTATATGCTTTGGCCTGACTAGAGCTCATAGTACTTCTAATAGGTACACTCGAGCTTTTATACAACTAAATACATCGCACGGTTGGTTTTTTTATCCATTAACTATTGCAATAATGGTCAATTATAAATCCAATATAACGAAAAAAAAAATTCAAATAGCGACTATCATTGATGACTGTGATTAACACGATTAACACGATCGTATACACGCTGCGTGCTTTTTTTTTTTTTTGATTACGTGACGCTTTGCTCTTTTTACCACACTTTAAATGATCTGATAATTCTATGCCAGCGCTTGAAGATCGGATATTGCGTGCTTCTGAAAATCTAGAACGTGTCTCAAGCCCTTATAACGTAAGCTGGAATTGCCGATTCTCATTACTCCAGCTTAAAAATTGGCCGATCATCAACCATTAAAAACCTACAGTCTATTGTGGACATCAATAAAAAATTCAGAATAATTTTTTTTTCAGTTTTTTTTTAATTTTTTTTTTTTCAATAACAACATTTAAATTTTGATACCCATTTTTTTTTTTTTTTTTTGGTAGATATCAATAGAGTAAGAAAATGGTGGATATTAAAAGTTCATATATCCATTCAACATGGGCAGGAACATTCAAATGTAAACCAGAGCTGTTTCTTCAACCAGAATCAATAGATCAAATCCAAACATTACTATCAAATGCTAAAAAATATAACAAAAAAATTACAACTACTGGTAGTGGTCACAGTCCATCAATCTTAACCATGACTAAAGATTGGTTAGTTAATTTAGACAAGTTTAATAAAATTATTGATATTAAATCTAATGAAGAGTATACTGATATTACAGTTGAAGCAGGGATGCGAGTGTATCAATTAAATGAATATTTGGCTAAAAAAGATTTGGCAATTCAAAGTTTAGGTTCAATTTCAGATCAATCAATGGCCGGGATCATCGCCACTGCTACACATGGGTCAAGTGCATATCACGGATTAGTAAGCGAACAAATTGTAGATTTTACTATTATGATTAGTGATGGCTCATTAATTAAATGTTCAAGTGAAGAAAACGTTGACTTGTTTAGAGCAGGGTTGGTCTCATTGGGTAAATTAGGGGTCATTTGTTATGTTACTATTCGGACAGTACCAGTCTATAGATTAGAATCATGTCAAGAAGTTTTACCATTTAATGAAATTTTGAATATGTGGGATACAGTTTGGACTAGTGCTGAATTTGTTAGAATATGGTGGTTCCCATATTCTAAACATGCAGTTTTATGGAGAGCTAACAAAACCAATAAAGAACGAACACCTCGTAATAAAACTTTTTATGATACTACTCTGGGGAGATTTTTTTATGAAGGTTTGTTATGGATTGCTGTAAATATTATGCCAAGTTTAACTCCAAAAATTGAAAGATGGGTATTTGGACAACAATTTGGATATAAAAATACTTTGGGTAATGGATTTAAGCAAGTTCATGAATCTGTTGAAGGTCATAATATGGATTGTTTGTTCAGTCAATTTGTTAATGAATGGGGGATGCCTATGACAACTGGTGTACAAGTATTGAAAGATTTGGAAAAAATTATTGATAAAGCTTCAGAAGAAAATCGATTTTATGTTCATGCACCATTTGAAGTTAGAGTTTCAAATACCACACCAAAAACTGGGTCAAATTATGCAGTTTTGGGTAATAATTTACGACCTTTAATGGATCCAACACCAAAATTACCAGATTCAACTGAGAATAAACCAATTACTAATGAAAATTTAACTTTATATTTAAATGCTACAATGTATAGACCATTTGGGGTTAACAGTCCAATTGATTCCTGGTATCAAGAATTTGAAACAATTGTTAGTAAAGCCGGGGGGAAACCACATTGGGCTAAGAATTTTTTGGGTCCTGTAAATAAAGAAGAACTAGTTACTGATGGTAAAATGAGAGGCTTGAAACCTGTTATTGAAGAATGGTTTGGCGAAGATTTAGAGTTGTGGAAAAAATTAAGAAGAGAATGTGATCCTGATGGATTGTTTTTGAATAACGAATGGGCTGAAATTAATGGTTTAGTCTAAATTGTTTAATAATTTATATATATATAATGGATACTAATGAACTTTTTTTTATTATTATGAAACTCTCTGTAGTACTTTGGCTATATATAATGGTTGCTATATGCGGCTTTGTAGATCGTATAATCTCAAATTGTACCTTAAAAAGCTTGATGAATTGAAAAACATGTATACTTTTAGACCACACATGCACCGATCTGCCTCAATATCATTATTTTATTAGCATCATTCTGAAATTTAAATGTAATGCTGAGTCGAGTTTGTGATATATCCTCTTATTATCATTTCAAGGTATGAAATATCTGTATGTTAATTTAATCTTAGGTGTACTTTTATTTATATATTTTGGTAAACTATTTAATATTTGTTATAAGTACAGGCCTGACCCGGTTTGAATAAGATTTAACTCTATAATTAATTCTGAAATCTAATACAAAGCATTAGCTACATTACTATAATCAAATGGAGCCTGTACACCTATCCATTTTCATGTCGATGAGTTTGTTCAAGTTCTTCATCTTCAGGTGTATTCATACGTCTATTATCGTCATCAGACTTTTCTAAATATTTGATCGAACCTATATTCATAATTTTTATCCTTTGCACCATTAACATTTACTTATTTTAATGGGTAATATTTGATACGAATACTTTCACTGAATATACATGTATCGAAACAAATAACACATATCAATGAGTTAATTCATAAGAATAATCAGACCATTCTAGAAATATATTCATATCATATATAAAATCCTAAACAAACTTAATAATAATAAATAAGATTGTTCAATCAACTTCTCAGCACACTTGTTTGATAAGTCTACTAAGTAATTCAGTGCTAGTTGGTAGTTGTGGCAACAACACGAGCCCTGTTTGACAATTAATTCTGTTGCACTTGATTCATCTCTTGATGACGGAGGTACTGAGTTGCTCGTTGTTAGAGATAGGCTATAAATTATTTTTTATTTATAAAGGTCGATGCCATGACAAGAGAGAATCTCTACTTGCAGGCATCATTACGTATAATTATAAAATATATATATATAATATAAATATGGTATTAAACGTTACTATTGCTTCCACCAAGTGGGGGAACTACACCGTGGTTTAATTGTAAGCTAAACCACGCTTAATAGCATAAACAAGATTCACTCTTTTCGAATCGTTACTCAATCGCTATAGTGGTAGCTCCATTAGCTACTACAACAGCTATTACTCATACTAGTTAATTTATTTGAACTGCTTCACGATTACGGTATGATACTGCTAAAAGTGTTATATCATCATTAAATTCCGTGATCGAAATGGCACGAGCCAGGTGTTAGTTAATTACAATACAATAATAATTTTTTTATAGTTACAATATTTACTGGGTTCATATATGTATACATCATCATATAAGGCCAGGAAGTCAACTCAAATTGTGCTAATTAAGGATATTATGAAGCGTTTCAGTCCCCCTGATCCAGAATTGAGTCCTAACTGTTCTCGACTGCTTGACATTAGAAGCTTAAAGTTATACTATATATATATACAGGTATTCGACATGCTTGAGCAATGAGGTGTTCTTGTCTAAGTATATAATTTTATCAGAGTGCACATGATTGGAAGCAGGGTGTGAACTCTATAGTCATAAGTATACATGGTTATGTAGCATAGTTAATTATACATTCGGATATAGAATATTTAACGCATCCAGCATTTACTTGATTAGCTGGAAAATCATTTACTTTTATAAAAGAAGCAATTGAGATACTTTTTAACTGATTGCGTATAACCAGGTATACTTCTAAAAAGTGTTTCTCTCAAACGATCGAGAGCTCGAGTAGAGTTGTATTTCTTACCTCGTTTGCAGAAAACATTAAAATATTCGAATGGACACCAAATAAAGCGAAATTATACTAATTCAACAAATTTCATTCATCCAAACTTTTACAAAACGTCTCTTCTCGGTCTTAAAAATAGTTTAGAATACTTTACAGAATAAAACTCATAAAAAGCTACTTAGCACTGCTTAATTTTCTTATATTTTTTTTTAAACTGTCATTACTACGATAAATATCAATGGATACTGATCAGATCGGCAATCTTTTTGATGCATATATATAGAACCGTACGGCTGAGTTTTTACACCGGTCTAACGTTATCAAAAAGATTTACTGTAATTTTGTTGGGAAAAAATTGTACTTGAGTCAAAAATCTTTGAATTAACAAAGCTTAAAGGAACTTTCAAGTGCCGAAATTTTTCAACTCTACAAATAAATAACGCGGCTGGAACTGAAGACCCCCCGTAGTTCTACCATGCATTTAACGATTTCCCCGGCTTGAGGTTCAGAAACAGCGCTAGTTTTTTAAGGCGCCGATAAAATTCGTTTCGTTCTCCGCTTTTTTTTTTTGTGTGTGTGCAGAAGTTGAGAATCTGGTGTTTGCTGCTGTTTATATAATATCAGACTTGTCTCCATTTTTCAAACTAAAACCATCAAGTTATTTGCAAATAATAATATAGGGGATGAAAGACGACGTCAATTTATTAGATGATGGAGTACTGACTCCAAAAAATCCAGAAAATAGTATAGATGATAATGAAGATACCAACAATTTAGTTAAAGAATTTACAAGATTTCGAGAAGATCCAGTTGAAAGTATCAAAACATTAGGTAAACATATGTTTGGAAGTTCATGGCGTGCTTATGAAGATTATATTGGCCAACCATTATATTATCATAATTATGTTGAACAAATTTCAGATGAAACTTTAAAGAATACTCGAATTGATCAATGTATTAATGAATTAGCTAATCAAGCATTGGAAAGAGAATCAAAGTTTAGAAATTTTACAAATCAAGAATTGCAAACAAGAAGAAAAGAATTAGAAACCTGGCTTATAAAAGAAGCAGAAGATATGGTTATGAAAATGGTTGTGAAATTCCATCATAAAAAAGTTTTACAATTAATGTATTATTCAGTGGCACAAATGTTTTCAAGAACATATCATCAAGGTGTTCATGTTGACGCAAAAGAAGTTGAGATGTTAAAATTAAAGGCTAAAGAACTACAAGGGAAGAAACAAAGTTTAATCTTTATGCCATGTCATAAATCTCATATTGATTATATTGCAATTCAAGTTATTTGTTTTAGAATTGGATTATCATTACCAGCAGTTGTTGCAGGTGATAATTTGAATTTTGCAGTTATTGGTCCAATGTTAAGACAAGCAGGTGCAATGTTTATTAGAAGAAGTTTTAGTGAAGATCCATTATATCAATCAGTAGTTCAAGCATATATCGAAACAATGTTGGGTAATGGATATAATTTTGAATGTTTTGTTGAAGGTACAAGATCAAGAATTGGTAAATTATTACCACCTAAATTTGGGATTTTAAAATATATTCTAGAAGCTATTTTAAGTGGTAGAGTTGAAGATACTTGGATTGTTCCAGTTTCAACACAATATGATAAAGTTGCAGAAGCAGAAACTTATGCTACTGAATTATTAGGTAAAGAAAAACAAAAAGAATCTTTTGCAGAATTTTTAAATGCTACCAATATTTTATCATTAAAAATGGGTAGAGTTGATGTTAGATTTAAAGAACCTTGGTCAATGAAGAATTATGTTATGGATCAATTAACTAAAATTACTATGGAAACTGTTGATAATTTACCAATGAAACAACCAATTGCAGGTGAAGCGTTAACTAGATTATTAAGATCATTGGGTTATAAGATTTTAAGTGATATTAATACTGCATCAGTGATTATGCCAACTTCAATGATTGGTACGGTATTATTAACAAATAATGGTGGATTAAGTTATAAAGAATTAGTAGCCAAAGTAAAAAGATTAATTGAAATGATTCATCAAGCTGGTGGAAATGTTGGTACAGTTAGTAGAGAAGTAGAAAAATCATTAACTTTTAATGATATTGAAGCTATGGTTGCAAATGGATTAAAAGTATTAGGTAATGATTTAGTTGGTAAAGAAGAAAAGGGATTAATTGAAACAACTTATTATGCTAAAGATCCATTTAAATTAAGTTATTATAGAAATCAAGTTATTCATTTATTTGTATCAGAAGCTATATTAACTGTTGCAATGTATGCAGTAAGGAAAAGAACCGGGAAATCAATTGTACAAAGACAAGCAGTACTTGATCAAGTTCAATTTTTATCAGAATTATTATCATCAGAATTTGTCTATAGTGCTGATGGGATTATAAATAATTTTGAAAATACTTTACAAAAATTGCATAAACAACGGGTTGTTGTTATTCAACCAGATGGATCATTATTATTGAAATTTTCAACTAATGAATTATTACCTGGTGAAATCTTTGATTTTTATTGTTATACAATTTGGCCATTTATTGATGGATATTGGTTAGCAAGTATGGCATTATTTACTTTAGTCCCAGAAACTTTTGATGAGAATTTATGGGTTCATGAATCAGAATTTTTAAATACTGCACAATCTTTAGGTAAAACTTTATATTATCAAGGGAAAATTACTTATTATGAAGCTGTTAATAAAGAATTATTAAAAGGAGCATTAAATAGATTAGTTGGGGAAGGGATTGTTAAAAAAGTTGCATCAAAGGATAAGAAGATTCCTGTTAAAATATCATTAACTCAAGAATGGGCACCACCAAGAGCTAAAGAAACTGATGAATTATTCAAACAAGGTGAAATTGTCCCAAGTGGTAGATTATTTGAAACTTGTGAAGCTATTAATGAATGTAGACATTCTACTTTAAGACATCATGATCCTGCTGTTACTCCATTAGGTATTGATTTGATTTTATTAAGAGCATGTGACGGTATTCAAGAGAGATATAAATCGAAACAAACGATTAAACCATCCAAATTGTAATACAAATTGTAATAATAGAAATACTAATAATATATATATATATATATATTAATGAAAGAAGTTTTTTTTTATGAAGGTAATTTATTTAATGCTTGTCGTTGTCTCGTTAGCCACCCTTTTGGTGAATCATATGCTCTTTTCATTACCGCAACATTTTGTTGTTGTACTCTTGAAGCTATAGCATACCAAGCCGATGATATATGTTTTAGTTCTGATGTTAGTTGTAAATTTTGTTTGTTGGATTTTTCTAATTGAGATACTAATGATTGGAATTGTTCAGGTAAAGTTGGATCCATTGATTCATTTTCTAATACTAATTTGATTTGTTCAACGTATTCAATTTTGAATGGCTCATTTTCTTTATCTGCTTCTTGAGCCTCATCTTGAGCGGCGAAAGTCTCAGATTCCCGATTTTTTGTACTTGCACTAGTACTAGTACTAGTAGTATTTTTTTGTTGGTTTTTTTTCAATTTTTGATTTTCATTTTCCAACATTTCAACATGTTTTTCTAAATCTTTTGAATCTTGTAGTTTTCTTTTATATCTTTCAGCTACTGATTCAATTTTTGATAATCTAGTCAATTGTTGATTAGCATCATTTAATTGATCCTTTAATTCATTAATCGTTTTATCTTCATTAGATTCTTTTAATTGAATACTGTTGGTTAGATCTTTAATAGTTTGCTCTTGTTCTATAACTTTTTTTGATTCGATTTTTAGTTTCTCTTCTAGATCAGTAATATATTTGTTGGTATCATTCTGATCGTGTCTTATAACCGTTTCATTACCAAAACCTTCATCTTCATCATCATCATCATCATCTTGATCCTTAACTTTGTTTCTTAATGTCTCATTATCATCTTTCAATTTATCATTCTCTGCTCTATATTTTTCTAATTCACTTAATAATTTGGATATTTCTTGCTCTAATATAAACTCTCTATCACTTGGTTTATTATCCTCTTTTCTTATATTATTAATTTCACTCTCGGGTTCCAAAATCTTCATTATAGTCGTTTGAACATCATGTTCCAATTCCATAATCTTTCTTATATGATCTTCTTTATTCTCGCATACTACTGCCAAGTTTAATAATAACCTTAATAACTTTCTCAACTCTTGTATATTTTTATTATTTAAAATATAAACTAAATTAGGTTCTTCTTCATGTATTAAATATTCATAATTCATATCAGTATAATATTTATATTTGGATTGCATTAATATCATTAAATCTTTAAAATAAGTCATTTTTGACATGAAATCATTCCTTGAGTTTTTCACATTATTTATTATAAATCTTGAATCGATTTTAGATAATAACTTTCCAAAACTAATTGGATCACATAATTCATTCAGTTCATCTATTTCAAATTCTAGAGAGTTTTTGATCCATGAAATATACGCATTGTTTGTTTCTGTCGCGATTGTATCATAAGTATCGATTTCCATTATATTTGTGTGTTAAAGGGGTGTTTATTTTTTTTTAAAAAAAAATTCAGGGATTTCTTGTGGATTGGAAATTTGTTTTTCTTTCGTTCAAGCAGTGATAGAACAATATTTTTGGGACACAAACTATTTTTTCATACACACACGAACATTTCTACAAGATTTACATGCATTAAGCGTTATTACAAAAATGCCAAAAAAACAAAAAAAAAAAATTTAAACATAAAACATAAAACATTAATTACATTAAATTATTTTGAAAAACTCTATTTCCTTTTTTTAGTTGGTCTATTATTTTTAGCCTTTCTTTTGGCTTTTTGCTCTCTTGCTTTTCTAACAGCATCAGTAGATTGAATACCAGATTTAGCAACATGATTACTTCGCATACCTTTAACTTCCATACCTTTATCCATTGCACTTGATACTTTCTTCTTTTGTTTATAATAATCATCTCTAGCTCGATCTGCTTTCATTGGTGCTTTAACTTTGTCATGTTTAAATTTATTGAAACCTTTAGCACCAGGTAATGAATCACCTTCTAATGTACCAACTCTTAAATTGGATGCTTTATGTTGAGATTTCCATTTATCAAATCTACCGGATTTTAATGATGCAGGAATCTTTTGACCATTTTCACCTCTAATATATTTAACACCATCTTCAGAACCAGCATTAACATATTTCTTTTTCTTATTATCCCATTTCATACCTTGTTTTTGAATCTTATCTTTACCATCTTCGGCAATATTGAAAGATGCACCTCTAGCAGATTCTGCAAAACCAGAATTAATAGAATAACCTTTATCACTAGCTTTTTCAAATGATGCATAATGTGAAATGAAATGTTGTTCATCTCTAAAATTATCTCTTTTTCTCTTTTTTGATGATAATGATAATTTATTAGATTTAGATGCCAAAACTTCATCTGCATCTTTAAAAACAGAATTAATTTCATCTTCATCAACATTATCTTCATCTTTAATGTTTTTAAATGCTTCTTCTCTTTGATCACCTAATGCAAAAATTTCTTTACTCTTTTTTTCTCTTAAATCAATTGCTCGTTTTTGAACAGGTGCTATTTGTAATCTTCTCTTTGCCATCATTAATGCAGCTGAATCTTCCATACTAGTTTTATTATATTCAAAAACTGTTTCTTTTTTATTTCTATTGGCTAATCTTGCTAATAACTCTTCCCGTTTTTTATCAACATCATCAGTAAACATAACATGTAAATCATTCCATCCACTTGATTCAATCATTTCTTTTGCCTTTTTAACTGATTCTCTTGATGATTTAGTAATACTTTTAATATATTGTTTTTCACCTCTATTGGCAACTTTTCTTAATTCTTCCAATTCATAACTTCTTTTTAACATTGTATTAACTTGTTCTTGAAACAATTCAACCCCATCCCTTGGGAATGAGCCAATAACCAATCTTTTTGTAAAATCAACATTATCTTTATTAATAACTTGTTGTGGGAATAATAATTTTCTGGTTAAAAATAATTCCAAATCAATTAAATATGGCATTTCACTTTCTCGAACTAATGAATAAGCCCAACCCCTTTGACCAGCTCTTGCAGTACGACCAGCTCGATGAACAAACACTTTTGGACTTGGTGGTAATGATAAATTAATAACATTTGCTAATAATGGAATATCAATACCTCTAGCTGCAACATCAGTAACCACAAATATACTGGTTTTACCTGCTCTAAATCTATACAATTGTTCTTTTCTTGCAGATTGATGTAAAGAACTATAACTATATGAAACTGCATAACCAAAATCTTTTAATAATTGTGCATAATATTCAACATGATGCTTTGTTGGAACAAATAAAATTGTTGATTCTGGTGTTGGTAAATCCCCAGCCTTTGGCATTTTTTCTTTTGGTTTTTTATTTCTTTTCTTATTATCATTATCTTCATTTTCATCATCACTAAAATTTAAATTACTATCCCATTTATCTATATATTTTTTTTGTGATTCAGTCATTGTTGGCATTTTAATAACATCTTGTAATAATGAACATAATGCAGATTCTCTTTCACCTTCTTTTATAGAAAAAAATGCCATTTCTAATTCATCACTTAATTTCGTTTCACTATCTAATCGAATTAAGATTGGATCTTGTAATCCAGCTCTTGCAAATTCAACTAAACTTGATGGTAAAGTTGCACTAAATAATAATGTTTGTCTATTTGTTGATAATGATGCCAAAATTTCATTCAATTGTTCTGCAAAACCTAATTCAAATAATTGATCTGCTTCATCAAATACAATGTATTCAATACTTTTTAAATCTAATTCCATTTCAACTTTTAAATGCATGAAACGACCAGGAGTTGCAATAATAATATCAGGATTTGTCATCATGAAACCAAATTGATCTTCCATACTATCCCCACCAACTAATAATACAGTTCTTAAATCAGTACCTCTACTAAAATCTTTAACTTGTTTCATTGTTTGTAATGCAACTTCTCTACTTGGCGCTAAAATTAAAGCTCTTGCACCAATTTTAGCAGAATGTGTCTTTAATCTTTCCAACATTGGTAAAACAAATGCTGCGGTTTTACCACTACCAGTTCTAGCCATACCAACTAAATCTTTCCCATCTAATGCTAATGGGATGGTCTTTCTTTGAATAGGTGTAGGATTTTTATACCCCTTTTTTTTAATATTAATTTGTAAAAATTTTGATAATCCTAATCCTGAAAATGTACCAGTTGATTTTTTAATCGTTGATGGTGTTGCAAAATATGAACTAATATCTTCATCATCATCATCACTTTCACCATCTGATAATTGTAAATTTGGAAACTTTTCTTGTTTTGTTGTTGTGTTATTAATAGGTTTTTTGGTATCATTAGGTCTTATTGACTCCTTTTCATCTTCTGATGATAGAATTTCGTCTTGTAATTCACCTTCTTCTTCATCACTACCAAATCCTGAGAACTCACTTTCACTTCCACTATCATCACTTTCTCTTTCAATGTTTACTCCCAAACTTTTGGTGATATCAAACTCATCATCACTACTCATCTTATTCTTTCTTCTTTTTGTCACAAATAGTTATGGTAGATAATAAATAATGTGAAAAAAAAAATTTCAGGTTATGATTTTTTTTTATCGAGGCTAGCTGCAGAAATTTTTTTAAGCCTCACCCCGAAAGTTTTTTTTATCACGCACGTGAGTGGGAGTCACGTGGATTTTTAGTGCACAGCCGTGCTGTATTTTATTTAAGCAGTAATAACTGCACTCACACTCACTCACATGGATAGCTGCTTATACTTAGAATGCCATCTTATAATCTAAAACTGAAAAATTCACACATTGAAAACCTAAACACTACCTGATACCCCCTGGTGGTACATGAACTACATAAAGTATCCTATATATTGTAATGTAATCTTTGGAATTTACCTGATGGGTCATTTATTTTTGGGCTCAAGTCCCGGACGGAAAAACTTTATCCTATGACCCTGTGCTTAGTCTCGGTTTTAGTAATTGATACTTTCGATCATAACCTTCGGTATATTCATATATACTCAATGATGTTATCCTTAGAGGAAGCATTATAAACAGAGATCATGTTAGAAGTTAGATGGCATGAGCCATCGGATATTAGGTTATGCGTAGTGTGTTACCACTAGACAGGTAAATTCTTCTTATAAGACTTCGACAGAATCGTTAATTTAAGTCTTAGATAAGAATATAATAAAGTAGAGTAAAAGTAATTCAATTAATAGTTGTCTGTTTGTGTGTGGTTGTCCAGAAAGACGGATACATGATAAGAATACAAAATATATTTAAAAATACTAACTATCGCTGAAACTCTCAACATATCAAAAATACACCGTTTCCCCCTAAAATTTTAATTTTGTCCGGTAAAATTGTTTAATCTGGGGGTTCTTCCTACCATAAATGGACCATCATCCCAAAATGGTCCAAATTTACGTTTTTTGTTCCCCTCGTCGTAAAAAAACTAGTCCATCTTTTGTTTCTATTTTGTATATAGATTTCGGCCTTCTGGTGGTTTATTATTTTCCTGCTTCAAGCAATTTCTTAATAATTGCTATGATTTTTACGTCGTTGGCAGCATGACTGGGGTAGACAGTTGATTTTACATAATTTGGATAGAGTTTTCTCCCCATCTCAGTAACTAATGTACCCATTTCTCGGTATAAAGCAGCAATTCTTTGATAATCTCGAGTAGTTATCCAAGTTGTCTTTTTTCCCATCATAGTTCGATGCTTTTGAAAATTATTTGGCTTGAAGGTCTTTTTTCCTTTATCTCTTCTTCTGCTTTCTCTTAAATATAACAAATCATATTCAGGACCTGATATCAATTGATCTTCTTGTTCGGTAGTATCAGTGTCATCATCAATAACAACTGCTTCCTCTAACTCCAATTTCAATTCATTTACTTTCTGGTTTGCCATTTCCCCAAACTTAATAAAAGAAGGTTGTTGAGGTTCCATGGTCCTTCTTGTTGATTTTGAATATTTTTCAAATCTTGCATCATCTGTTGGATTAGCAATTGGAAAATCAGATAAATGAGTTGTTTCATCGGATGCTCGAACCCGCATTGTTTCCGCTGTTTGCAGAACCTTGAAAAAATCATCATCAGTAACCTTTGAGTACTGGTCAAGATGTTGATAGGATTCTCTTAATTTCATGCCTTTTTCATCATCAAACTAATAACAGTTTGTAGTTTCATAATTTTGGTCCAAACGGGAATAAGATTCTCTGGAACTCGTCTTGCAGCTTCTTGAAAATCAGATAAAAAATCCTTCAAAGATTGATTTGGTTGTAATTCCAAGTTCATGAAGTTATTCATTTGAGTCAACATATAAATAAATCCACTGCTTTGAGATCGTTGAAAAAGCCAATGAAAAGCAGCTCTCCACTTTAATTTTGGATGAGAATTTCGAGGATCCGCAATAAAAGCTTTAAAATCCGGTATTCTTGAATTTAAACCTGGACCGAATAATTTCATAACTTCATCTGGCCATTCAGAAACAGGAACGTTGTTACGAGTCAAAATATCTTGGATTTCAACTAGCTGTGGAATCAAATTTTGGCCTTCAACTAATTTTAAACTTTTCAATTGCTCGTCAGTCCAATAAGACCTGAAATTAACTAGGATCAGTAAACTTAAAGATATTTGGTAAATATTCTAAATATTCATGATTATAACCTTCATTCGACATAGCTGGAAAATTTCCCAGTAGTGGCTTTGGTGGTGGTGGCGGTGGTGGGATATAATATTGTTGATATAACAATGGCTGAGACAATTCAGCTGGTTTGATTTCAGTATGAGCAGCTAATCGACTATCTTGATTATCGATTGGAGTTTGAGTTGCTTCCTCAGTAGCTTTTTGAGGTGTAACTGATAATACCAGTTTATCGATACTAGCTTGCAGTTCATCCATCCATGGATATTAGCTAGCAATTTTTCAAACTTTTCATCATTTGCAGCTTGTATTTGTTCAAACTTGTCACTTGTTGTCTTTTCAATTCTTCGTAGTTCAGCCTTGATAGTAGTAGTGGTTATTTCAGCAGAAGTAACATAATTATCAGAGTTTTCTTCATAAGTATAATCAGAAGTATCCTCTACAGATTCTATTTCTTCGATTGAGGAAGATGTTTTGCATTTGTATTTCCTTGCTGTATCATGGTGACGTTGATAAATATGGCCGTTTCTTATTATTTGTTTATACACGCTTGACTGTTGTATTTTTGTACAACCGTCTTTTTTTAATGTGTACGTATACGTGAAACTATAGAATCTTAAAAAGAGCACAATAATGTTTTATATGCTTAGTTTCTGGTTTAGTGATAATTGGTACTTTCGTAACTTTAGCATATCCTACTTATTAATACTTTGACAGAATCGTGGTATTAATAGTTAGATAAGAATATAATAAAGTAAAAAAAAAATACAATTGCAATTAATTAATAGTTGTTGTCTATAGAAAGACGGGGATCATAAAAAGAATACAAAACATAATACTACAAACTCCCAACTATAGTTCAGATGCACAGTTGAGGTATCTGAGTATTTACTTTACGTACAACCCTATATATACAGACTTATGCAAGAAAACTCATTGCTGAATTATATCACATAGTTAGTATACATCAGGCAATAAAATATTTGATCGATTGAATATGGATAACTACTGGTATATTCTTTTTGGTTTTTTGATTGTTTCTTTTAGTCTACTTTCGGTATATATTAAAACTTCGCTATAGATATATATATACAATATATATATATCAAGGGCTGGCTAGCTGGCTTGCGGCTTCCAAACGAAATTATTCGAATCCATCTAATCTAATTGAAGATAATTATGACGGCCAGCAGACCTTAGTAATAAAGTTAAGGCGTGGATCGATTTTTGATTCTTTCACAACCATGGTGCACCCTATCTATACTATATTGCACCTAATATAAATTTACACTATAGCCTATAGCTAGATATCCACGGACCCATCAGATAGCTTTAATCAAACATTCCAGTAACTAAAGCCACACCTCATCATCAAAATAAACTAATTTTTGGTTCTTCTCATGCGAAAAAACAACTGCAGGTGAAGCTCAACCTAATTCAAAAACTTGTACCATCCAAATACCATGCATAGAAAAGCAGAAACCCATACCTAATCTTTATCACTGATTGCAATCATGAACAAACTGGCAAAAATCTACCTGATGGTGTCTTTTATCTGCAACTGGTATCAGATCGATAACTAATTATTATTGCTTAAGCCTAGTTAATGGTACATGGGTGTCTGAAAAAATTTACTTTTAAGGCCACTAAAATTTTTTTTTAACCAAATTGAGTGAGATTATTTGTCTTATATATAGTCATGATAGTGCATGCGTAAGCTTAGATCCATGGATAAACACTCTCCAATATATTCTTGGAGAGCTATTCAGGTTTCTTTTTCATTTGAAAAATGCGGAAACTTGTACTCTCAAATGTTTTGAACAGTCTCTGTGTGAGTTCAAAAACACTCAACACAAAAAGGATATTTTTTTCGGACCTGGCTTGGTGCCCAAGCACTATTAAATCATTGTACTTGGCGACAAGAAGTGTGGTTGGTACCAGAAGAAGAAGACCGTTTGTAATCAGCGAATCGATATTGGTAAATAAAGATTATACTGTGATATCATATAATAAGAGAGATCATGGATTCATTAATAAATTAATTGCACTGGTCATTCACTATATATATACCAATCGATAGAAGGATTATAATTGGAGAAAACTTCAATCGATACATGCAGCTACTCAGGAGTATTATTGGTGTCAAGAAAGACTAAATGCCATGGCAAGCACCGAAAACAGCAATTTGAAAAATTCGAACAAATTGGGGAAAAGCACTATAGATCAAGCTTTATAAAACAATTTAAAACTGTGTAGAATTTGTTATCATGTTGCCATAGTTACACAGATACTAACCTTTAGCACCCTGCTGCATCCTTCTTTATAATCCTAAAACTAGTATGAATTTAAGCTTTTCATATATCATGATTGATATATATATGGCCTCTAAGGGCATACATACATGCCGATAAATATATTAAGTATGATATCCTGAAAAGTCAATTAACAGGTTCTATCATCATCAGCTTGAGTCGTCATATCTGAGGGAAGGATATCATCGATACTTATTAATTACTACGTAATAGATCCTATTTGTTACATCCAATTGTTAACTATAGAATTTGAGATTAAAATCAATCGATTTGAAGGGACTATTAACCACTTGAACAATGACCCGTTCAAATTTGATAAATCGTCTAAATGGTTCCGCATCATATTGTATCAAAGACTCATAGATAGCTTATCAGAGTTTTGCAAACTTAACGCAATATTGCAATATATATTTATAGAGCTTCATTGTACTTTCAATTCAATAAGTACATTGCCACTCAAGTAATATATATCTCTGTTGAACATTCAACTATTAATATATTGTTAACTCGACCGTCAGCTTACTTATATAATTTTTACACTTTAAAAAATATGCTTTAAACCCCTACATCGGGATTAAACAACACAACGAACGACCTTTGTTAATTAAGCTTATTACTACTATAGATTATATACATTGTATGGATAATTATAGCACATAACAAGGTTAAAGTTTATCAGATTTTTTTTTTTAACACAATGTTAAACAGACCTATATAAGCTTGAATTTTATTCGTTACAACCATTCACTCTCCAACCTGTTTAAAAGATACAATTTGGAATTTGGTGCATGCTTAAAAACAGGGGGAACTTCACAAGCATATCAACGCTGCTATTCAACATTTAGCAACTCATTTCTGAGGATTAGCTAAACTTATAACTCCAGTATTAACTATCAGTACCACTACAAAAGTCAAGGATAGCACCGAAAGAACTATCTATTTGGCTGCATCCAACACCAATCATCTATAAATCATTCAAAGGAAAAAAAACCAGGTGAAACAGTGGCACGCACATGTAAATTTGCTAAAATTCAGCATTACGACAAGATTAAGAGAGTAAAATAAGTACTTGCACAGCCCGCGCATTCTTACACCTTAAAACACCAAAAAAAGAAAAAAAAAACTAAAGGCACAAATTTTTTTTTTTTTTTATTGTAACAACGCAACGACCGAGTTTAGAAGTTTACAAGTGGGTAAACATATTTTTTTTCTTCTCCCTTTCTTTCAAAATCCAGTTGGACATTTTTTTTTTTATCAACTTAACATTCTCAATTTTTTTTCTATATTTTGAAATACTAATACAACAGATTATATATTAAGAAAATGAGAATCGAACTGAAATGGCTTTTTATAGTCAATGGTTCCATTGTTTTATTTTTATTATATCAAGTATCAGATTTAATTACACTACTTCACGACGATTCAGAGCATGATGCATTTTCAGATAAAGAACTACTAACACCACCAAAAGATACTAACAGCACACTAATACCCAAAATAATCCATCAAACATATAAAAACGAAACAATTCCAAAAATATGGAGAAAACCTCAACAAAGTATTCTAGATTTACATTCAGATTATAAATATATAATGTGGACTGATGAAATGGCAAGGGATTTTATTGATAAACATTATCATTGGTTTTTGGAAACTTTTGATAATTATAGATATCCAATTATGAGAGCAGATACTATTAGATATTTCATTTTATATCATTATGGTGGGATTTATATTGATTTAGATAATGGATGTACTGATAAATTAGATCCATTGTTGGATTATCCTGCTTGGTTAAGAAAAACAGCACCAACTGGTGTTTCAAATGATATTATGGGTTCAAGACCTGGTCATCCATTCTTCAAGAAAACTATTGAAAATTTGGAAAAATATGATCGAAATTGGTTTGTTAGTTATATTACTATTATGTTTTCAACTGGTCCATTATTTTTATCAGTTTTATGGAAACAATATAAAAGATGGGGGGAATTAGATTCAATGGATATTATTAGAATTTTAGTTCCACCAAAACCATCAAATGATCATAAGAAATATTTCTTTTTCACTGCTCAAGGTAGTTCGTGGCATTTGGGGGATGCTAAATTTATCATGTCAATGGGTAAACATTGGTTTGTATTTTTCATTTTGGGAACTTGCATTGTATTATCATTCTTTTATGTTCAGTATAAATTATATCAATATTTGGCTAGAACCAGTTTGATTCGAAGAATGTTGTCAAAAATTTTACCTTCAAGATTTAGACCTCAACGATATTATAAAGTCGAGCAAGAACCGGGTTCTCCTGTATAATATTTGTACTTGTTGAGAAAAAAAAAAAAAAAACATTTAGATATTTATTATTTTATTATTATTATTATTATTATTATGATTTAAATTCTGCATCTCATTATTTTGTAAAAATGTTATATAACTCAAAAATCTTTTAGTGTAATTCATAATGAATCGATTCATCAGAATCATCATCTTCTTGTTCTTCATTTGTCATTAAAGGAGAATAAGTTGAATTTTCTTCATCACTATCAGTATCGTCACTATCATTATTTTTAATACTAATAGCTTCTGCACCACTACTACCAGTAACAACACCAACCATATCATTTTCAATCTCATCCAATTTAATATCTTCAAATGATAAAGTAATAAAAAACATTATTAAATAAATTATCAATGGTGGAATTAATAATTGTCTCATTGTACTATTAAATGCACTAATAATACCAGTTCTAATTTCAGATCCCATTGGATATTTTAATGCAATTGTATAATCTTCATAAACTGAATGATACCATGATGGGTCCATATTAGGAACATATTTTCTTAATTTAAGTGGATAATGTTTTCTATAAACAGCTCCACTAACTGCATCACCAATAACTTGACCTAATGAAAAAAATGATAAATATAATCCAGTAGTTTGTGCTACTTCTTGATGTGATACAAATGCTTGAACTATAACTTGAGTTGGGAATGTAATTAATCCAACACCAAGTCCATCAATAGTTTGAGCTGCAACTAATTGTGATGTTTTTGATCCAGCTGTTCTATAATAATAAATCATTCCTAATCCAATTGTATGAATAACTGTCCCCCAAACAACAAACCATTTAACATTATGAGTAAATTTAATTGCAATTGCTGCTGTTGTTGATGCTACTGTTGATGCAACAGTTGTAATAATATTAACATTGGTTGCTGAAGTATTTGATAAATTAAATACAACCATTAACCATGCAAAAAAATATGGTGAATAAATAGAAAATGCAATAGAATATAACGTAATAAACATAAAACTTTTTGCAATTTCAATATTTTGCAAAACTTTTAAGGTTAAAATTGGATAACTAGCATGATTTTTTTCATAAATAGGGAAATAACCTAAACTAATCATACCAATAATAAACATTATAATAACATGTGGTTGTTTATATTCTTCATTACCTCCACTACCTAATGGAATTGCAACAAATAACATACTTAACCCAATAGCTAATAATAAACTTCCACCAACATCCATTTGTAATAATAAATGATCCCATTGATATTTTCTTTTTCTTTTTCTTCTCCCACTAACACTAATTCTTCTCGATTTCATTTTATGAATAAATAATATAGTTAATAAAGGTAATGCACAAATTGGTAAAATAATTGCCCAAATAGCAATCCCCCATCTCCAACTCCAATAATCTAAAAAATATGATGTGATTGGTGCTGTAAACCATGGAACAATTGCAAAACAAATATTCGGTAACACATTAAATATTGCTCTATTTGCAATACTTGATGTATCAGCAGCAAAAATTGTTTGCATAAACTGAATCCCAACTTGACCAACAATATAAAAAATTTGTGCAATAAAATATACATCAATAGTTGGACTAATTGCTAATAATACAATCCCAATAGTCATTGAAACCGTACTAATAAAAAATCCTTCAAATCTTCCAATAACATCTGCAATTTTGGCAATAATCGGTCTTGTAACAACATATAATACACCTTGTATAACTTGTAATGTTGATAATAATGAAAAATGTGTAAAAGATGCAGTAGCATAATTTGAATAAATAAATACTGATTGCATAGTTAATGAAATTGCAAAAGATAAAAATATAATAGTACCCCAAACAATATATAATTGTTTTTTAGTCCAATTTTTTGTTACATGTTCTATTTCAGCAATCCCAGCTGCTGTAAACCCACCTGTTGAATCTGTCATTGTACTGTTCCTACTTAATAAAGTCCCCCTTGAACTTTGTCTCGATACACTATGGTCTTGGTTATTGTTGTAACTCGTTGTACCGTAGTTTGGAAAATCGTCTCTAAAAAATGAATTTGCTGATGCACTAGAACTTTTACGTCGTGCTGGTTTCGTTTTGCTCATATTATCTTCTCATTCCTCTGTCTTTTTTTCTATTTCTATTTCTATTAATACCAAAAGTTTGTAGTGAATGTTGGTTTGTTTTGGGTGGTTTGTTATCTTATTTATAATAATATTTATAAGTTATGGTTGATCATGTGTTTGTAATAAATACTTTTAATATCCCAACTTAAAAGTATGACTTGTTCTATGCTTGGTCCTGATGATAATAATACAAATGATAAATAAACAGTCTTACCAGGATAATAGTAGTTAATCCTTTGAGAATAAATACTGAAAAATAAAGAAAAGATAAAAAGTGATCAGAAATGGAATATAAAAAAAAAGAAGATAATTAAAATAACCTTAATTTTTTTGACAGTGCATTAATTAGTAAAGAAAAATGTATTTTAGTGTTAGTTTGTAATTTTACGGCTAGCCGTGGGAAAAAATCCAACTTTAATACGTCCAGTACTTTATAGAGCGCAATCTTAAGCCGCTAAAGTCTGGAATTTATAAAATAATCCATTTTTCCCTACGCTAGAATGTTTCAGATCTCTTCATGGTCGGATCGATGGTTTATTGCAATTTACCAGCCCATCCGCTGTGGTGCTCCGGCAACGCGTGCCTTAAGCCCACGGTAACAGGCATTAATCACTATGACTGGTAATTTAAGTCTCTGCAGGTGAATTCAAGCGCTGAAAAAAGCCTTACCATAGTGACTCAGGTATTGCTAATTAATTAATGCACGCCAAAATCCATGTTCTGAGAATCCACAAAAAATCGAAATCCGGCCAAGTTACCTATAGTGCGTTAACAGTGGTTTGGATCCGATAATTAGTACTGCTTGAAGGCATTTCTTTAAAAGAAAAGGACAGTGGGATTTTCCTTGTAATCTGATAAGATCTGGGAGGTTCTTAGTCATACCTTCAGTAGGTGGTAAAAGCATAAGATAGTTTTGAGTAACTTATCTAATCTGGATAATCAATTTTTTTCTTTTGTTATCATTTTCATTTATTCACCCTATCGAATTAATAAAGAAAAAACCTATCCCTGAGAATAAGTTTTCAAGTCTATCCTATATATATGGATTGTACATGGATAGCTATTTGTTTTTAAGGCCTTATAATTCAAATCCATTTTTAGCTTCAATTTGTTAGTTTTGATGTTATGTCTAATACGTGGATATTATAACTATTTCACTCAGTAACTCAAACTCACAACATTTCTTCTGGATTATTTTAGCAAGAATATACTAACTTAATTATTTCTTATAGATCCATTCGATTAATTTAAATTCATATATAGGTATACATATATGTTTAAGTGAAACAACCAGCCTCAAAGTTTATACAATTCATAAAATACCACGTTAATCCCTGTTATATTTTACTAAAAAACATGTCAATTACCTGAAAGCTTAAAGTATATATCTGCAGTCCTAGTTCGTTAGAGCCTTGGTAGTTAGGGCTGACTGAATTCTACTTTTGACCTTGTATTTAACTGGAGCGATCAGCTCAGTTTAATTTTATAACCTCAGGACTCCGTCCTAACTGGCCATGTACCTATTAGAATTTTAACCAATCAGCTCATTTGATTAGTTGAATCATTTATCAGATTTTATTTAAATTAGGAATATATATATAGTTATTACTAATATAGAAAATCAGTAAAGTCAAATTGACTTAAGTGAATTCAAATTGTTGATTCTTCTTTTATTACCTTTCATAAATCTTGTGCCATTTAGCAGAATTGTTAATGGTACTCAAAATTATAATAATGCATTTTTGGTTATAGTATACTTCATAGCAAGTGAAGCTGTATTACCTTTAGTAATTAATTATTGTTTGGATCTTTCACCTGCCTTGATTTAGTTTTTCAGTTTTGAATAATATAATTCTTAGCTCTAGTAAATTAACCTGCATATAGTAATTTGTAAATACCTATGATTCTTAATACCGTATTTAAATAAGGTAACATATTCAATCAAAAAATTGAACCTCCTGCTCACGAATATTCGTAATTATAAACTCGTTGTAAGCATTTTAAAAGTGCTCAATAGTTTAAAACAAGTTGGTGTGATACAGCTATCCGCGAATAGTTGATCATGATTGCAAAATATATTTTATATATATATTTAAATTTTCTTTTCATATTTTTATTATATGAAGGACGCATGCATGTTTTAGCTGGTGGTAGACAAACTTACTTTCATACATGTGTATATTCTTTATTTACAGTTTCATTTTTCTAATATATATTGCAAAAAAGCAGATCTTTCCAATAGGAGTGACAAAAAAAAGATAATGTTAACACTCAACTAGCATTTCACTAGAGTTGGTATACAAGCTTGTAGGCTATTATCTGTTAATTTATCCATTGTATGTTCATTGCAATGGTCCATTTTTTACAAAGTACATCCAATCGTATAATAAACTTAGATCACTTTTCACCGCTTTGAGCTCAAAAATTAAGAGATCTAGCATGTATAGTTTAAAATACTATAGTGTCCACCAAAAGCTTGATTACTTTTTAAAGATTTGAATTTTCTGCGCAAGAACCTATTGAGATTACTAAGTGGATCGAACAAGTCGCTAAAAACGCGTAAAGCGTGTTATGACAAGTGGTATATAAACGCGTATTTGCCAATGATGGAAGTAGGATACAAAACGTACAAAAAAGGTGTAAGGAACTATAACTGAAATAATTAACAAAATTCCTATTTTTTATAGGTTTAACTTTAGGGTTTTGTGACTAATTACCATGGTTTAGTACATATTCAGAGTGCACCTTAATTATAGCTACTCGGAAACTATCATCATTAGTGAGTGACTATAGAATAATTTTTTATAAGATTTAAAGATTATATTATGAATAAATTTATTATGGTATAAAGTATAAAGTTTTTAGTATATAAAAAAAAACTAGTTGATTCCTCACATAACTGGGGCTACTCAAAATAATATCCACATATATTTTAATATAAAATCAGAAATTTTATAAACCCTCCAATAATTGAAGGGGTTATATCACTTAGTTGAGCAAATAAAATAGTATACTCATCTAGAGTATAGCTTTTGAAAAGAATCAATCAATTACCCAAAAGAATAAATTTTGTGATTGTTTCAACACGAAGTATCGTTTGAAACACTTCCACGCTTGTTTTTTTGTTGCATTAAATGGACCAATATAACGAGAAAGCTAAGATTGTTGTTCTCTCAAAGAAGCGGGAATAAAAGGTGGAGCAGTAAGTTTAGGCGTACTTCTAACATTTTCACCATTTTTTGAGTCATTTTTAGTAACACTACTGGCTTGATTATTTCCTTTTTTAACTGTATTTTCTTTATTTCCATTATTTTTGGATTGACTAGTTTTATTGGTATTTTTGTTCTGATTACCACCTTGTTGTTGTCCTTCACCTTTTGGTTTTTGAGGTTTATGTTTTTTTGATTTATTAGCTTGTTTGTTGGAATTAGTTGCTGGATTGGTACCATCAGCCCCAGATGATGGCACGTTAGCATTAGTACTGTCAATAGCCGCTGGTTTTTGTCTTCTATTTCTCTTTTTTGGTGGTTTGTTTGCAGTATTTGCATTATCAGTTGAATTAGTACTACTAGTATTTTCTGTGTTTTTAGTATCTTTATTAACTGGAGCTGCATTAGAAGCATCAACTGCTTTAGAATCACTATTTGCAGGTTTGGCTTGACCATTACCATTAGTGTTTGCATTCTTACTTTGTTTATTCTTTGGACCCTTATTACCATTTGATTGTTTCTCTTTTGGTGTGCCATCTTTATTAGAATTTTCTTTCTTCTTCTTTTGACCCCGTTTTCTCTTTTCATTACCTTCACCATCTTCATTCTTCTTCTTACCTTCTTTTTCTTTATTAGTATTATTAGTTGCATCTTTTTCTTTTTTAGCCTTTTGTTTATTATTATTATTGTTATTATTACCCTTGTTTTGTTTTTCAGTTTTATTCTTCCCATCCTTATCTTTACTTTTATCATTCTTACCCTTATCACCACCTTTTTTCTTATCCTTATTTGATCGAACTGGTTCTGGTTTTAATACAGGTTTTGGTTTTGGCACAAATAATGGTATCAACTCATTATTTTTTGGATCTTCTAAATATTTCAAAAAACTTTTGAATACTTCATTATCATTGATAGTACCTTGAATATCATTATTTTTGATTTCAATATTTTCTAATTTATAATCTTGATTTTGTGCATATTCTATTCTAGCCATTTTTTCAACACATCGCTTTGAATCATATAATGATTCTAATTTTGGTCCAATTTCTCTAAATTGTTTATAGAATTTTTTTAATAATGTAGAATCTTTAAAGGTAACATATGCTCTTGAATATACTGGTAATTTACCTGGTTGTCTTGTGGATACTTTCCCTTTAACATAATATTTATCTTCAATAGTTTGATCATTTAATGTTTCCGAGCACATGGACCAAAATTCATCTTCTGATAATGATGGAGGGAGCAGTCGTATGACTAGTCTATTTTTTGTCGTAGTTTGTGCACTCATCCTGGCTTTGTTAGTGTCGTAGTCTCGATGGATAAGTGGGTTACTGTTGAGTTGTGTGGTGATGAGTATTAAGTTCTTAAGTATATAGTGATAGTGGTGTTGAAAAATTTTGGCACTAGCGAATTTTGTGTCTTTAATATATTTCTCTCCACTTTGAAGTGCTTCAAAAGCTTAAAATGGATTGTGACGCGCTGCCGCTGAGGTGAGGCTTAACAAGATATTAATTATCACCACCGCGATTTTTTTTTTTTCTTCTTCTTTTAATTTTGAAGATATACAGCATTTTTATATTCAGTATAGATTGTTACGGGAAAACTCTATTTATCCAATTAATATTTAGATTCCATTTTTTTTCGATTTATAAACTTGGATTGATGGATGAAAAAGCATTACTGCATATAACTACAATTTCGACAAAAAAAAAAAAAAAAGCACAAAGATAACCTTTACCTCAATACATCATTTATACATATTTCACTACCACAATAAATAATCATCATTAACCGATAATTTCCAGTTATATAAATACACTAACATATTTTTTTGAAAACTAAAATGTCGGTACAAATATGGCTCAATCAACTTAAAGAACTAACGGAATCATCACCAACAAATCAAATCTCAAAAGACCTATCAGACCAATTCGACTTGACATTAGGGGACCAAGTCTCCTCACTTCAAAATGATATCTTAGATAACAATATTAATTACATACAATTAATTGACTCTATAGAACTTTATGATGGAGATTGGCCAGGTTTCGAAGAACTAGCCAAATCATATCTAAAATATTGCAGTAACATTGATCCTCACGATTTAGTAGGATCATTTGATTTATATGGCCTTTTTTATTCAGATTTAACCACAGCATTCGTCAACAACAAAGGTGCGGTGCTAACCAATACAGTAGTAAAAACAACTCAACGATTATTGTCATTAAGTATGTCACAAGATAGAGACCATTCACCAAAAGATTTATTAAGAACTACTTATATGTCGTCTATTTTATTAAAATTATTTAATACTATTCGAGGGGAGAAAATTGATATTAATGCATCATCAGATATCCCAGTTAAAAAAAATATCATTTTATTTGTATCCAATGCATTATGTCAAGTTTATTTTAAATTAGGTAACCCAGCTAGTTGTAATAATGTTTTTTCGAATATTCATACAGCTAATATTGAATTTTCAAATTATCCAAAATCACAAAGGGTTGAATATCGATTTTATTTGGGTAAATCATATGTATATTACAACAAATTAGTTTTGGCTTATAAACATTTAAAATGGTCTTATGATAATTGTTTACTTTCAAGTGAGAAAAATAAACGAATTATTGCATCTTATTATATTCCTGTATCTATTTTAGTTGGTCGATTCCCTACCATTCAATTACTTCAACAATATAATCTAGCAGAATTATATGCACCATTAATGGAATACATCAAATCAGGTAATTTTACAGCTTTTACAAATCATTTAGAACAATATAAAGAATATTTATTAACAAAAAGATTGTATATGTTATTATTATCAAAATCACAAATCTTATTGTATAGAAGTTTATTTTATGAAGCATTTAAGGCTAATAATGGTAAGGCAGTTGTACCTTATAAGCTAGTAAATGAAGCGTTTAAGTTTGGGAGACAAGGTATGGATGAAAATTTACATGATGATGATCCGGATTATTTGATTTGTGAGACTATTCTAGCTTCATTGGTTAGTCAAAAGATTGTTAGAGGTCATGTTTATGCTAGAAATAAAGTTTTGAGGTTAAAGCCTCAAGGTGCTATCCCCCCTTTTGCTAAAACTCATGATTTGGATGAGACAAGGTTGGGTCAATTGGAGGATTGGTTGAATAAGTAGTGTTAGTGTCTTAAAGTATTATTTATGTATTATTAAGTTTATTTATTTCTTTATAGATTAGAAGTATAAATATTGCAAATTACTAACATTGGAATATTCGAACTGAAATAAAACTGACAACTCAGATCTTACAAGTTTATGTCGACAGTCTTGTACTTTTTCAAGTCTATAAACATGAAGATTGATTAATTTGAACAGAATTCCCGCTAGAAGATTTGAGCGAATAGGATGTAAATGTATATGCAAATATGGATTATAAATAATTTATTTATCTAGAAAGCATATATATATGATTCTTGAGTAATCTGGTAGCGACTTATGAGCCGCATCTTAATTAGATATCATTATTCAAAGCTTTTAATTGCCGCACAACCTGCGGCACTGGGTATAATTGATTATAAAATTCCTAAAAGCCTTCTTAATAATCTTTTAAATATTACTTCTGATAAGCAAAACACTAATCAAGGATTAATTAAATCTATGTATCTACAGAAATCATGGCTTACCTATAGCCATGGTCCTAGTATATATTAAAGTACGTGTTAAAGTACTAAACTCTCTAATCAATAGCTTATGATCAAAGAGACTGGCACATGGGTACAAATCAATCCAACCAGGATACGGCTGATACACCTCGAGTTGCCGCATCAATCAGACGGCTAATTAAGCTATATAACAACCTTTTGATAGAATAAACTAGACAACTTTTACTTCTTATAAATATCGCCACTTTGCAATGATTTACTATTATAATCTTTTGACGAATCCGCCTGGATCTAATTACAAATACTAATACCGGACCTCCGCCGCATTGATTGTAAAATCCAGAATTAACTGGGGCAAATTTACCCCTTAGAAATTTTTTAAAGTTCTAGACTAACAAGTGAGAAAATTTCACTTCCCAACGTTCTTTTTTTTTTTTTTTTTTTTTCCACTCCAAAAAAGTCTGTAGCAAAGCACACACACACATACATATTTTAAAAGTCTCCCAATTGTTATTAAAAACGCAAAAAAAATTGCATCACCGAAAAAAATAAAAAATATAATAAAAAAAAAAAATCTATTGCTCTAGAATAATTATTTATAATTATAACAACTATTTATATTATCTATACTATTCAACTTTAGCATATACATACACTTCCAAGCCTTATTATTTCTAATATTTTAATTATTTATTATTTATTATTACATTAAAAAAAAAAAACAGCAACAACAACAACAATAACAACAACATAGCATAGCATTATCATCATCATGGCAGAGAGAAATCCCGATGTTTGGTTAGAAGAGATTTTAAAATGTAAATATTTACCCGAAAATGATATGAAACAATTATGTGAAATGGTTAAAGAATTATTAATGGAAGAATCAAATGTTCAACCAGTTCAATCGCCATTAAATGTCGTTGGGGATATTCATGGACAATTTTCAGATTTGATAGAATTATTTCGAGTTGGTGGTGGATTCCCTGATGAAGTTAGTTATGTTTTTTTAGGTGATTTTGTTGATCGTGGATTATATAGTTTGGAAACTTTCACGTTATTAATGTTATTAAAAGTGAAATATCCATCAAGAATTACTTTAGTTAGAGGGAATCATGAATCAAGACAAATTACACAAGTTTATGGTTTTTATGAAGAATGTTTAACAAAATATGGTAGTACAACAGTTTGGAAATATTGTTGTCAAGTATTTGATTTTTTAACTTTAGCAGCTATTATAGATGGGAAAATTTTATGTGCTCATGGTGGATTATCACCAGAACTTCGAGTATTAGATCAATTAAGAGTTTTAAGTAGAGCTCAAGAAATTCCTCATGAAGGAGGATTTTGTGATTTAATGTGGAGTGATCCAGAAGATATTGATACATGGGCAGTTAGTCCAAGAGGGGCAGGTTGGTTATTTGGATCAAAAGTTGCAAGAGAATTTAATCATGTTAATGGATTAAATTTATTAGCAAGAGCACATCAATTGGTTATGGAAGGTTTTAAATACCATTTCCCTGATAAAGATGTTGTTACTGTTTGGAGTGCACCAAATTATTGTTATAGATGTGGTAATGTTGCAAGTATAATGAGAGTTGATGATGATTTAGTTCCAAGGTTTAGTATTTTTAACGCTGTGCATGATGAATCTATAGAATTAAATAATAGTGGTATGCAACGTAGTGAGTATTTTGTTTAATATATTAAAAAGTATTTAAATTATTATTATTGTTATTATTGCTGTTTTAAAAATTTCTTTGGAATATTTTCAATTTTAGCCCATGAACCAACAATTTGTTTAGCATGATCTTCTTCTTCATCACCATGTTCATAAGCATGATATAATCGCTCATGTTCTTCATCTTCTGGATGAACAACCTTAACATCTGGATCATTTTGAGCATGATGTTCCATCCAATGATGAACTTCATATTCATATTCATAATCACCATGATGACCTGGTCCTAATCCAAAATCTGGTAATTCACCTTTTTTATCTGTAAAAATTCTCCATTCTTCTAATGAAATTTTCCCATCCTTATCTAAATCAATCATTCCTAATACGGTATTTAAAACATAATCTTTAACTTGATCTGTAATCTCATAAGTTTGATCATTTCTTCCCATACCTGTACCATCACCAACAACTTTATCTTTTAATAATCCATATAAATTTAAAATATCATCTTTTTCCCATGTTCCTTTACCATCATTATCATGAAGTTTAAAAAATGATAATGCATCAAATTGATCTAGCATATGTTCTTGTTTCATGTGTTTAACCATCCAAGAGTCTTCCCCATTTTTAGTTGGAATAATTTTTGGTAATGGTTGTTCAGCAAATGCTAATCCAGTCAATACTGTCGCTAAGGTTGTCCAAGTAATTATTCTCATTATTCTAGTATATTTTGCAGTATTTAAAGTTGAAATGTTTTCCAATGAAAGGGTTCTTTTTATGGTTCGGATATGATTATAATAATGATGATTTGTCAATTTTGGGGGAGATAGGTATTAGTTGGTACGAATTCGTCAGTATATACAGAGTGTGGAAGCAGTAACCAGGATCCTATTTCTGTTATGTGGAAATACTCAATTGAAAATAAATGGTACGTGTTTTTGTGACCAAATATTAAACCGTTATTTTTAACTGTTACTGCCGTGGTAACCAGCTTTTTATGTGCTCACGCTCTGCACCCATGCTGGAATGAACTAAACGAAATTTCAGATTTTTTTAATTTTAAACATGAGATTTTTTTTAAGGCTTTACCACTTGGCCTCGAGATCCCCGCTCCGATAAAGAACTTGGGCTTTTGTAATCTAGATATATCCTTAGCCTCTAGGGTAATTATTACAGATGACTGACGACATGGTCCGATATTCTCACAGGAACTAGAACCGCTTCATGGAACAATCAAACCATAAATGAGTGCGGCTTATCCAATTTAATTGTTTAGGTTTATTCAGAACTATTTATATAAAGAATATTCGATGGATCGGTAATAAGCATTGTGTTGTGTGTATAAATAAAATGGTTTTAATCTGTTAAAATACTCGTGGTGTCATATATATAAGTTTTTAAGCAGACATGTAAATTCTTAACCTTAGAAGAACTCAAGCAATTTGTGGATAAACCAATTGTAGTGGAACCTCGAATTTAAAACAAAGATCAAACAATTCAAAAAAAAATGGAAGCTATCCGGATGCAAGGCATGACAACAGCTGGGTATATATATAGTACCGGTATACATAGTTTGATTCAGTTTGGATATCATGAAATAAATCAGGATGGGTGTGTATTTTGATACTAAAACCACTGATATAGCGTTCGAGAGTATCCCATCGATCCTTACCAAATCAACTTAACTAAGAAACTCTTCTGATATAAGTTCTATTACTATATATATGGGTCAAATGTTTAGGTTTTTTAAAGGTAGGTAATTCTAGTTATATTGTTAATGCGTTTAGTATTATATAAATATTTAAACTGGTTGTCATTAAGTATTATGCGATGATTTCAGATATATATACATGCATGAAACGCCCATATTGCGTGTTAATCGAGGTACAGCATACCGGTTTATTAATAAGACTGTGGACACAAAACATAGCTACCTTTAGCATGAACAACTAATTCCTAAATATAAGCTCATTAATTCAAGTTGTAATTAAGAAATTAATAGCTAAGTATCATGAGATTAATTGCCATGAAACTGGACTGTTTATAAAATTGGATAACTTTGATCATTGATTTAATACTTAATTTCACGGCAAAGCTTGCACGTTGAAACATAATAAGAAAACTATGCATTATTGATACACTATAACCCTCCCGCTCAAATTATATATGCATTGTAATTCCAATGGAACTACTCACAGATATTGCTCAATTTAAATTTTAATTAATACATGTATATATATTGCGATTGACTTGTCATGGGTCGCAAGCCATGATAATATAACTCACTTTAATAACCTTAAGAACTCCCAATTAAGGCCGCATGCGGTTGATCAATTGCAATCAACAATGAATTATTATATCCGATGTATACAAGTCTTAAATTTAGATTTTGACTCGATCCATGGCAAGAAAAAGAAACAGGAGCGGAAAATGGTGATCATCAAATATAAGCAATGTGGATGTTACAACAAATTAACATAATAATATATATATACTATATATGATTAAATCCAATGTTTAAAACAAATCAATCTACATATAGCAATTAGAACAAAAACAAATGAACGTTAAATAATAAATTAAAAAGA
The DNA here is from genome assembly GCA_030579975.1 of Blastobotrys buckinghamii (nom. inval.). Taxonomy (NCBI): domain Eukaryota; kingdom Fungi; phylum Ascomycota; class Dipodascomycetes; order Dipodascales; family Trichomonascaceae; genus Blastobotrys; species Blastobotrys buckinghamii (nom. inval.). Next base: position 94,763 of record JAKTSB010000001.1, read on the forward strand.
TTCTAGATAATAAAAGTTAATAAATATATACAAATTGTAAAGTTCTTTTTAAAAAGTTTCACCTTTATCAATCTTTGATTGACCCCATTTCTTCAATCGAATAGATTGAATAGCAATGAAACCAGAAGTATCAGTTGGATCAAAATCAGTTAAAGAATCCATTGAAGCAATAGCAGCATCATATAAGTTTTCAGTTTCAGATGATCGACCCAAAATTTGGAATCCACCTTTATAAACTCGACATCTAACTTGACCATTAACATCTTTTTGAGAAGTTGGGATACAAGATCGAACCCATTCAGTTTCAGCACTATACCAAGTACCATTATATAAAGATTTTGAAATAGCAGTGGTTAAGAATTGATCTCTTAAAGCTCGTAATTCTCGATCCATAACTAAACCTTCAATATCAATATGAGCATTTCTTAAAATAGTTAAACCTGGAGTTTCATAACAACCTCTAGATTTGATACCAATGAATCGATTTTCAACAATATCAATTCTACCAACACCATTTCTTCTTGCAATTGCATTAGCAGTTAAAAATAATTCAACTGAATCAGTAACAACTTTGTCACCTTCATATTGTAATTTAACTGGTAAACCTTTTTCAAAAAAGACAGTAAAATCTTCTGGTTTATCTGGTGCATCTTCTGGATCAACAGTTAATTTCCACATATCTTTTGGTGGAGTAGTATCTGGATCTTCTAAAATACCAGCTTCAAAAGAAATATGGGCCAAATTTTCATCAGTTGACCATGGTTTTGATTTAGTTTGTGCAACTGGGATACCTTTTTCTTCAGCATAAGCTAATAAATCATTTCTACCAACAAATTTATTAATAAATGCAGTATCTCTCCATGGTGCAATAACTTGAATATCTGGTTTCAAAGCATAAAATGCCAATTCAAATCGAACTTGATCATTACCTTTACCAGTACAACCATGAGAAACTGCAAAACAACCTTCTCGTTCAGCAACATCAATTTGAGCTTTTGCAATAATTGGTCTAGCTAATGATGTACCTAATAAATAAACATTTTCATAAATTGCATTAGTTTGAATTGCTGGGAAACAAGTTTCTTCAACAAATTGCTTTTTACAATCTTCAACAATAAATTTAGTTGCACCAATTTTTAATGCTTTTTCTTCAGCTGCTTTGAAATCTTCTTCTTGACCAACATCTGCTAAAAATGCAATAACTTCATAATCTTGATCTAATAACCAAGCTAAAATAATTGAGGTATCTAAACCACCTGAATATGCTAAACAAACTTTTCCTTTACTCATTTTTATATTACTTATTGTGAGGATTTAATCTATAATGATTGATGACAATAATAATTTTAAATAACAGAGGAAAATTAGGGGTTTATATAATTTTTCAAATCAAATAAAAGGAATTGACTCATTTTTTTTTTTTCATCTTCGATCTGCCAAAAAAAAAAAAAATCTAAACAAAAAGAAGGGCTGGCTCAAGGTAATAAAGAAGAGATAAAAAAAAAATCAAGGTTAATACTGCTTGAAATGAAATTTTTCAAAAGTTCCTCGATCTGCTTTAGGCCTGAGTTATATCAGCACTATGACTGATTATTCTGTTATCGGCAATAGGCGTCCGCGCCCCTCCTCCAACAGAAGAAAATTTTCTAGTTTCAACCAATCAAAGCTAGAGCTTGTAGTTAGTCATTTTTTTAGTTTGCAAAAGCAAAAAATAAAAATTTCAAAAAAAAGTTGAATGTTTTGATGATATTTTCTGGAGGTTTATTTTTATTTTATTTATTGATCAATGTTATATAATTATTTAAATTAAAATCTGGAGAAAATTAGCATATTTTTGGTGGTAATATGGGGTTAACACTGTTAAGCTTGCTTATGTCTCGGTGAAGGATACTGGATTGAGAACTGGCGTGATCTAGATTTGTTCTTAAAATGGTAAGTGACAGCTAAAAAAGGTACCGACTTGATCCAGGTTTTGAAGCCGAACCGCAGAAATCGCGTTTTCATGACTCCACTGGGGATCGCTTGACCTTGCTCAATGTTTATACTCCATGGATGGGTACGCAATAATAAATCTCGAAGTTGGCGTGCCACCAATCTTTCTTTATCAATGGCAAGGCAATGCGAAGAGCTGCTAACGTTCGCGAGCAGCTGGCTTGCCAGCTCGCAATTTAAAGGCAACCATCGAATTTAGCCATTGCAGTCACGGAACTATGATGACTGGCATATCAGCAACTAACAGTTTATTATTCAGAGGTGATTTGCGTGGGCAAATTTTTCAAGCATAGTAATTGGGGAATAAGGAGCATGACAGGGATTGATGTATTACTGCAAGAAAGCATTTAAACTAGACGTGTATGTACTGTATCGGGGCCAGAAATGTTGATCGGGTCCAGTTTGGGTTAAAGTTCATAACGGTTTATGTAGAATATCAAATTTATTTCAATGAGATGTTCTCTTTATAGTGCACCTGCGACCTTAGAGAAGCCATTTATGTAATCTATCAGCTATTTTGCAATGGACAATCACTGAATTCATTATATGTAGTAGCCGCTGTAGCCACCACTGAGAAAATCATTCAGTTCCAGGTATTATTAAGCAATACAGCCTAATATCCGTAATCTTTTTTTCTCTGCAGTAATAATGTGACATAAACTTGCAATTGCCCTTGACTGTAAGGGGGGTAACTTCAAAGTTTCGGTCAACTTTTTGTAAAAATTCGACACTTGATAATATACAAGTATGGATACGTCACTTCTAATTATTGAAGTTTTACTTGAGGTTTGCGTTAGTGATTAGTATACATATTACAATGAATGTACGTGTGTTCTGTTGGAAAGAATAGTTCAACATTTAGATAAACAATTTTAAACATGGAGTGTTTATTTACTTTGGAAATAATTGTGTAGCGAAATCCTAGACAATGCGGCTCAGGCTAACATCACTTCATATATACCACTCAATTTTGCCCATGGCAAACAATTTTTTTACTACCGCCCACTTGTTTGGGCAAAATTGAGTGGTAACATTAGGTATCTCATCTCCTGTACTGTAAAGAATAACTCTAGTTCTTAATAAATTATCGCATGACAAACAAATATTTGCACTTTGGCAGTAGTCGTAGGTGCAGTGTATATCTTTTATTTCTACCTCGCATCTTTCGAATCGGATTTTTCGCAGACATTCAATTTAGAGACACTTCTATAAAAAATAGTAAATTTCCGGAAATTCCGACCTTTACATCCAGCTGCATTCAGCTGGTTTATATATGGAATTTTGAAGTTCCTTTGCCTTTATCTTTGTAAAGCAAATAATTTAAGAACGTATGGTATAGCGCAAATGTTCTAAATTGGTTGAAATTTATGAATGAGGGGAGACCCATTGCCGAGTTTTAGAACGAGTTGCAGATTCTCAATTTCCATTTTTTTTTTTCCGAAATGTGGATGGAAGCAAGTATCAAGCAACACTTGTCTAGCAAAGCCGCACGAGAGAGCTATCACTCATGCATGGAATTATGCAAATTCCAAAAAAAAAATTGTGGCGATGGTCCCTGTCAACTAAACGCAGCTCGAAATGGTCAGTCAATATATACTGCATGCATCATTTTTACCAATCTATAGTAATACAAGGTTGTCTATCAAGCCCATAACTATTAGAAACTGCCTAATAAAGAGAAATACAACAACCTTCGTACAGCTACAACGTACAACTTGTACCTGCAGTTGATGCCTGTCTAATTTTCAAACCCGAGCATTTATTGATCATACTCGAATATTTAGACATTTTCCACGTTGTACGGTTAGAAAGATATCAACTCCCTATAAAGCTGCGATATCAAGAACATATCGATTCCATACGATAAGATTGCTGTTTGATCAAAATGTAGGGCTCAAATTAGTACAACGTCGACCATTCAGGAATACTTAGTTTCGATGAAACTCATGTCCTCCAACAATTAAAAATTTGTCAAGATATAAACAGACAGCATAAACATCATACATGTAAATAACTATGATTACTATGTGCAGCTGCTGATTCAGCCGCGCCGCGAAGAGAAATTATAAAAGAATTGAAGGCGCCCTCTATACTTTCCAGAGCTCCACCAGGAATGGAATATCCGAAATCACCGCAAGCTGTAGGCATTCAACATCAGGAGCACCTAAACTAAACATTATTATGATTATAATTATCATTATTATTATGTAGGATTTATAACACTAAATGGGCTTTGCCAAAGCGCTTCCTTGTCCATAGGAATGAGCTAGTTCAACAAAAACAATTGACAGCAACGCTGAATTCGTGAATCTCGCGTTTGTTTAGCTCAATTGATTCGAACGGTTACTCCAGAAAGTATAAATAAACCACCAATTTCCCCTAGTTTATCTACTTTTCTATCTACAAACACAACTTAAAATGAAATTTAGTCTATTATTAGCCCTCGCAAGCAGCGCAATTGCATCTCCAATCACCAAACGACAGAACGTTGATGATGCAACCATTTTGCAATTTGCATTGACTTTGGAGCATCTGGAAAATGCCTTCTACTCTAAAGGTTTACAATGGTCTGAACAACAATTCGTTGATGCTGGTTTCACCTCTCAATACTACAACAACTTGAAATACATTGCTGCTGATGAAGCTACCCACGTCAAAGACCTAACTTCATCTTTGAAGGCTGCTGGTGCCTCTCCAGTCATGCCATGTGAATACAACTTTGACTTCAAAAATCCAAAAGATTTCGTCTCCGTTGCTAGTGTCTTGGAAGGTGTTGGTACTGGTGCTTACTTGGGTGCTGCTCCAGCTATTCAAAGTAAAGATTACTTGGCTGTTGCTGGTGCAATCATGGCTACTGAATCATTGCACACTGGTATTCAACGATATGCACTGAATGAAGTTGCTGCTGCCAACGCTTACGGTACTGCTTTAACTCCAAACTCTGCCTATACCTTGGCTGCTGCTTTCATCAAATCTTGTCCTTCTTCTAACGGTGCACTACCATTCAAAGCTTTCAAAGCCTTGACTGCAACAACCTGTGGCAACCAATGCTTCAAATTGTCTGGTGATATGGATGATGGTGAACATTACGCAACTTTCGTTAACGGTTTGGTTGTCGAATCTGTTGAAATCAAGGATATGAATGTATGTGCTCCTGCCGACATCAGTGGCCAAGCTTACATTTATGTTACCAGTGCTAAAGCTGAAGGCAACAAATTGGACGAAGCTAAAGTTCAAGCTGGTCCAGCTGTTGTTGAGGTTGCTCCAGCTTCTTTGTAAAGTGCCTGACGAGTTGTTGATCTATTAGGTTTTTATTCGCTTCTCTGTGGAGAATGTTTTTGTTTTAATTTATGTACCTTATGTTATTCCCTAATAAAATGTGATACCAGTTTTGAATTATTTGTTCTTTAGCCTTTATAGCTATCTAAATAACTACCATGCATGTGCAATATAGGAACATTCTTTATATGGACAAAAAACTTTTTAAAGTTTTACTTAAGGTCTGCGTTAATAATTAGCATATTGATTAATGTTATTAGTTAATTATTAGTTAGTCATATATATATATATATATATAGATATATATGATCTATAGTTCCCGGATGGAGTATTTATTTATGTTGGGAAAATAGTTGTGTTACGAAATCCTAGACAATGCGGCTCATGCTAACAAAACTCCCATGATGTTGCTTGTGACTCCTGAATCCACTTCAGCTCGGAAAATCACCTTGCGGTATACAAACTTGCAAGCTTTGTTGTACAGTAAACCTAATAACCTTATAAATGTAGTCTAAATTATTTCACTTAATTTCTCTTTAATCTTGATACTATACATATTCTCAACACTGTGAATTCACTATCAATAATACTAATTCTCGCTTTACTATATTCTATTAACTGCCGAGTACTGGATATTTGTTAGTATTATAACGTTTAATTTTATAATGTCCAGTTTAATTAGACTTCAAATATACTATTTATGATTAGGATATGAATTTATTAAATTTACAAACGAAACCATAAAATAATGATAAAAACACCTAACAAACTCACATGAATAGCAGATTCACACCCCTTTTTATACAATTATGTAATTTCACAACAATCCTACAACTCCACACCAAATTAATAAGTGAAAGTTTTACCTAATGAAAAATTTTCCAACAACTTCACCCTATATATATATAGAAACCAAATTACACATTAATTAGCTTTGAATACTAATGCTATTGCCACGTACCTTGAATTAATAAAACCTTAAAATTCGCTTTAAAATCCCGGTAGTGTCAGCCTCTTTAACATACCCATCCATGCTCAAATAAGTTTTCCACCACAGCTTCCATTTCCCCCTTCAAAACTTGAGACAAATAACGGTCTATAAAGAGAAAATCCTCAGTTGGCCATTCTGCCGTTATGTTGTAGTACCAAGCGTGAGCAATATATAGGCAGCACTAAAACGAACTGTTCGTAATGCGCATCGTCGTTTTGTAGCGCTCTGTAAGTGAGGCTTTTGTTTTACAAAATTGTTAGAAACGGATATTTTTGGCGAGATTTTTAAGCTGTAGTAAAGATACAAACGCTTAAATACATTTCAAGTATTTTTCCATGCACATCAGGTCAAGCTTACCTATTTTTGTCCTGATTGATCAACCGTTTAACAGGGCTTATATTAAATAATAAATGTGAAAGCCGCTCGATAACCAAGTGTTCGAGGACTTGATTATTTTTCACACGTATCATTAATAAATTATTTATTTACTTTATTGATTTATTCAATCACTACTACTACGAACAACTATATTTATTAGCTATTCCAGTCATTTGCTCATTTTAAACTAACAATTATAGAGAATTCAAACTATATACCTATAAAGCAATAGGATAGAGGGGGTCATATTATAATAAACCAGTACAGTATCACATTAATCGGAGGACTTATTCGGCGCCAGTAGATCACTCGATAGTTATACCTTAAATTTCAACAGCTGTTACCCATTTACAATTTTCATTCTATAAAATACCAAATCAAGACACCAAACGGAATACTTGAGCACACCCAAGGTTACTATGAAGTTATCAGTTATTAGCGGTGGTACCGCAACAAACTCACTACTGGACATGCTGAACAGAATCGCCTCAGATTTATCATACATCTTACCAATCAGTGATAATGGTGGCTCAACATCAGAACTTATAAGAGTAGTTGGCGGTCCTGCAATCGGTGATATCAGATCAAGATCAGTTCGATTAATCCCCAAATCTCAAAAACCATTATTTGATCTTTTTACTCATAGATTACCTGATGATGACAAACTATCGAAATTGGAATGGTTATTGTTGGTAGATGGTACACATGAATTATGGGATAACATTGAATCACATATTAAAGAATTAATTCGACCATTTTTTATAGAAATTAACAGTCAATTGGTTAAACGAGCCAGGCCAGGTAAAGAATTCCAATATGCACAAGCAAGTATAGGTAATTTATTTTTAACTGGTGCAAGATTATATACTGGTAGTCTTGATAGTGCAGTTGAACTATTATTAAGAATAACAACAATTCCTTTCGGTATTAAAGTTTTACCTTGTATCAATACAAATTTCACTCATCATATTAGTGCATTATTAAAAGATGGTACAGTTATTACAGGCCAGTCACAAATTTCACATCCTTCAATAGCTTCATCAGATGCTAGTATTACTACAGTTGAAGGAATGCCATTAAGTACTAAAGGAAGCAGCAGTTCTCCTGATACTGAAGATGCACAATTACCTTTTACACACCCAGATTTAAGACACTCTCAATTAAGATTTTCCAAACAAGAAAATGAGCCATTAATTAGTCCTATTGAAAGAATATTTTATATTAATCCATATGGTCAAGAAATTCATCCAAGAGCATCAACAAGAGTTATCAAAACTATATCACATTCTGATGCAGTTATTTTTTCAATTGGATCATTATATACTTCTACTATCCCTATTGTTATTTTAAAAGGTGTATTTGAAGCAGTTTTGAATTGTAAATATCGAATCATGTTATTAAATGGATGTGAAGATAGAGAAACTTTTGGTATGTCTGGTAAAGACATGTTGGATTCTTTAGTTAAAAGCTGTTCTGGTATTGAAGATAACAATAAAGTGAAGCTGGTTACTCATGTTGTTTATATGCAGAATGGATTATTGGAGGTTGATGTTAGTGGAATTGAAAGTTTAGGAGTTCAATGTGTTGGAGTTGAAGGGACTAATAATAGGTATAATGAACAAGATTTAGAAGATGCTCTGAAGAATATTTTGTGCTTATAAGGATTTCAAAAGAACACTAGAGTTATTAAAAAGTTGGATGATTTGTTATTTTTTTTAATAATGTTGTATACTAGAGATAGATTGCTCAATTGATTAAATTATTTATTACTGATTTGTGTATCGTTGAATATAGAAAGGGCACATTCATAGTTACTGTTCTGCTATTTTGAATTGCCAAGTGAGATTTCCAGTGGAAAGTATAAATCAAATCAAACGCTAGATTTTAGCTTGATGTATTTACCAAGCTCTGGTAGTTGTGCACGTGTAGATACAATAATTAAAACATTGATATCGGGTTCTACTACTTACAAGTAGGTATATACATATATAGCAATTCATAATACTAAGTACTACCTATAATACATGTGCACCTTTCTAATATGTAAAAAATAGGTTTTGCATTCATGAAGATATATTCTTATAGGTCCCCAATATTAGACTACATGTTGATGATCAACAATAAGAATTCCACAGCTAGAACCATTTCTACAAAGAGCAAAGACAGTCCGAACCTGCAAAACTTAACAGAGGGCTATTTACATGTACTGTAGGTTTGTAAAATGTACAACTCTCTATATCTTATAATGTGCCTGATCGCTTGATCATTTTTACATCCGATTGATATAATTTGAATTATTTAACTAGTTAACTCTAGTCACTTTAATCATTGATAAAGCCAGCTGTATATTTGATACACCAGATAATAAATCAATAGAGTTACTTATGTACCATATCGAAGTATCAAGTATTACCCTAGGCTTAATAAGTACAATAAAATGTCAATCAGGGCACTACTATTGATTTACACGGGCCTAAAAAAAAAAAAAATCTTGGCTTGTTCCAGGATTTTTTGGAATTGGTGAGTTACAACGTACTGGATGTTATTATTATATATGTGGTAACGTTGTTTTCCGCCATTGAACAGAATCGTTACAATGTGGAAGTTCTTGTAATTAATAAAATAAGACAAAGATAGTAATAAATATTATATATAGATCCATATATATATCATAAAGCAGGCTGAAGTAAATTTTTTAGTAAGTTGATTGCAACTAAAAGCTATATATAAATTCAACAGGCACAGCAGGTACATCAGTCTAAGCCACAGTAACGTTTTATTTAAATTATATCGCTAAATCCTTGATAATTGGATCCAGAAGGTCCCACATAAGCCTAAGTAATGAATAACCTTAACCAACCTGGGTTATAATATTGCAAGACTAAGCTTACAAGTCATGATTAATTAACCTAGGCAGCTGGGAAGAATTACAAATCGTATATGTATACCTATAGCTAAGAAGTATCTTAATTCTAGAACTTACATGAATCAATTTTTAACTTAATCAAACAAACCCTCAAAATCTAACATATTTAGTAGAACCAAATCAATTAATATATAGATGGATACTATATATATATATCAATCATATATATAATATGATGGGTATAAAAGTTTATTAATTACCGTTTTGAATGCGACTTCGAGAACTTGTCCTTGGTACCCATTTTCGTATTTAAACCTAGGATGCTTTATCATCATGCATATAGACTAGCCTCGTTGATTGATTACAGTGGTGCAGCCGATAACTAGAAATTTCATCTCTAACCAGCCTAGAGATCCTCAAGCGGTGCTAATCTCGCCACCACGAAATTAAACTATACTGTCGATTTGATAAATGATCTAGCCGTCACAGTTTCACGCCCTGCACGAACAAAACAAAAAAAAAACTTGAAACTACTGTAATAATAGATTGTGATATTAAAAAAAAAAAAAAATCTGACCACCAAAAAATTCTTAGATTCTTCAAATAATAATCAAAGTTTACAAAGAAATTTAGTTTAGTGTTTTTCACCACAGAAATTCTTCAGGGTTTTTGAGAAAGGTGAATTCAGTTCGATTGAGAAAAAAGTGTATTGTAACTTGGTGGTCCCAATTTTTGAGTTCCAAAAGGTTTTAGCCTTGTGGTTTATTTTTGTTTAACGACTTAATCGATTGTGCTATTTTTTTTTTTTTTTGCGACACTTTATTACTGGGTTATTCAATCAGGGTTTCGACAATTTAGAGATAAAACCTTGCTTAGAAGATTTAAAAGGTTTAAAAAAGAACATATTTATTGAGTTGATTTTTGCTAGATTGTCATTTTAATATTGTTGTGTGTTTGTTTAAAGAGATAGTTTTGACGACCGTGAATATTCCACTAAACATTTCAACTGTTAAAGATAGAGATACTATAAAACCAGCAAAGTGAGTTGCTTATTTATTAGATAAATATAACAAAACTTATTATATATAAACGACAAAAAACTTATTAGATCTGATAAATTATTGATAAACTTTATAAATATCACAAGATCAACAACATAGCATAATTTACACAACTATTCATAAAATAATACAACAAAAATATGTCAGATAACGACGATGACTGTGGAATTTATGGATGTGATAGTCCGTGGTGGTTATATGGTAGATGGATTCTAATTGTCTTCTTTTTGATTATTTTTTTATTCACTTTTGGTTCTTTAATGAGAAGAATTTCCAATAACCGAGTTTATAACGGTCAACAGCCGATTTATGGTACAGCATGGTTTACACGAAATAGAGACAACAATAATAATAATTATAATGACCAATATCCAATGGGTCCAATGCATCATGGCAATCAAAACGGTTTTGGTATGAATAGTTATCCAGGCGGTATGAATATGGGTCCTGCACCACCAATGAACAATAGTGATACTAAGTATGTACCAGCGTATCATGAAACTATGGGTCCAATGGACGCAGGATACTATGATGTTAATGGGAATTTTGTATCAAACTATAATTCTACACAACCTCCATGGGGACCTCCGATGCATTCTCCAGCTGTTAATCATAACCCTGGTTCACCAATGAACAACAATCCTAATCTACCAGCTTACCCACCACCAGCGTTTGATAATACAGCAAATGCTGGTAATAGAGGATTGGATCATAATAGAACAGGTAGTACGGATGATGATATGTATGATATGACTAGACCACCAGCAGGGCCACCACCACCACCACCTGTTAACACTAATGATAGTACAATAGGACCACCTCCTGGCCCCCCCACCTCCTCCTCTTGCCACTAGTAGTGCAGGACATCGAAACCCTACTTTAACAACAGAAGATGATGAGCTGTTGCATCAAAAGCAATAAGCACTGGTGAGATGAGTTTGTAGAAGAGGTGAAATTTCAGCATCTTGGTTGGTTTTTTTAAAAAAAACTGATGCTTTGACAAATTTGCATACTAACATCCATATATATATATATATATACATTACTATTTCTTAATTAATTTATTCCTTTTTAAAGTAACTATAAGTTGCTGGTTGTCAGACGGGTTTATCCATTGAAGCATTTCCAATGAATTTTCATACCTATTTTATACCTGTACGTGTACGAATCCTCGAAATCTTTTTAGTGAGATATTTCCTTCGAGATATAGTTAAAATTTGGCCTTGGGATTTAAAATTCAGAAATATTATAGATATATATAGTATCGATAAGTTTTTAAGAGAAACCCTAGAGAGTGCATTAGATTTCCTCTGTATCTTTATAGATGGTGTAATACCAACCATTGCAAAGATATCTAGCCATATAGTCTAGTCTAGATTCATTTTAGTCCAATACTTTACGAAACTTGAATCAACCAACCTTATCAACAAAATTTCCGTTGGATTCAAATATACCAAATAATTAATAGGCATAATATCAAAAAGATATACTACTTGAATTCTATACATTATCTCGCATCTACAGTAGGATGACGACCAATAAATCAATCATTTTCACAACTCTTTTCCTAGTTCTTTAGAGTAATACACAGAGCCTCACGTTTCGAAATTTCAAATTGATTATCCGAAAGCTTGAGCGTGTCTAACGAATTAAATCAAATAACACACGGCAATCACCCGATCAAGATTCCGATGACGAAAAAAAAAAAATCTTTCAAAAAGTAAGCTGACTAAAAAAAAAAAAAAATATTCACGTACCAGTGCTTGTGCATAGTTTTCTTATAAGGTGCGTAGGACAGTGATCCATAACCTTAGTATTTAAACATTGAAAATTTCACTATTTCGTGACATTTTAAATCACTACTTTTAATTAACCCCTTATAAGAGTTATAATTTTTTTTTTAAAGAAATGAGTGAACAATTAAATGCTATGAAAACCAACCCAAAATACATTGTATTTACTGACTGGGATGGTACAGTTACACTACAAGATTCTAATGATGCAATTACAGATAATTTAGGATTTGGGGTTGAAAAACGAGTTGAATTGAATAAAGCTGTTTTAGAAGGTAAAGATACTTTTAAACATGCATTTAGTTTAATGTTGGAAAGTATTGATAAACCATTTGATTATTGTTTAGAGTATTTAAAAGAACATGTTGAATTAGATCCAGGTTTTAAAACTTTTTATGAATGGTGTTCAAGTCAAAATATCCCAGTTGTTGTTATTAGTTCAGGTATGAAACCAGTTATTAGTGCATTATTATCAAAATTAGTTAGTCAAGAAGCATTAAATAATATCGAAATCATTGCAAATGATGTTAAAATTGATGGGGATAAATGGGAAATTATTTATAGAGATGATAGTGATTTTGGTCATGATAAATCTATTACTTTAGCTCCATATGCTAATTTACCTGATGATATTAGACCAACAATGTTTTATTGTGGGGATGGGGTTAGTGATTTATGTGCTGCAAGAGAAACTGATTTATTATTTGCAAAAGAAGGTAGAGATTTGGTTACATTTTGCGAAAGAGAAAAAATTCCTCATACTTTATTTAAATCTTTTGCTGATATTCATAATTTGGTTGAAAAAATTGTAAAAGGTGAATCTACAATTAATGATGTTAACAGAGCATAAAAAAAATTAAAAAAAAAAAAAAAAAACTATTAAACTTTGTATAGATAAATTAGAGAACAAGAATTAATAGAATATTTATAAATTATTTGACACCAATATCTTTCGTTTTTTTATTTATTTATTTTTAGTTTTTCTTAACTTAATAATCTCCCCAATCCTTCTTCTTCTAATTCCGCCGCTTCTAAAGCATCTTGTTGTCCTATTCTTCTTAATACATCTCTTTTACTTGATTCTTGAATTTCACCTGCAATTAACAATTCATCTAGAATATAATAAGCCTTTTGAAAATTGAAAATAATATCCAATTCACAAACATTACCATATAATGTATCCATTTGTTCAACAAATCGATGAATAATTTCTAATGTTAATAATTCATTATCATCTGAATCAATTCCTGCAACAAAAAATAAACTAGCATATCTTCTATAAACAACTTTTGAATCTTTATATTCCAAAAAGTTACACATTTTGGTTCTTCTTGCCAATACTAATGTTGTAACTTCTTTAACTATTTTGGCTTTATCTTTTGTACCTAAAGTTTGAAACCATTTGGCAAGCCGGACTTTGCCTTGTCGTGATAATAGTAACATGTATTGAATGGCCATCCTCGGATAAAATAAATAATAATAATAATAATAATAATAATAAAAAGTATGCAAAAGTCGTGATTGGAGGTTGTTAGTAATGCAGTGGGATTGGTATTTAATGAATAATGGTGCGTGTTCTTGAAAAGATCAAAAATTTAATCACAATAGTAGTAAATTGTAGCTTCAAAACTTGGTGGGTGTTTAATTTAACACGCATAGGTACAAATAAATTCAAGTACACGTTGGGACTATTTTCCTCCGGCGTGGATTAATTTGAGGCGGTGACATTTTTTTTTTTATATATCGTTAGTATTATTTAGGGGTAAAAAAAATTTCAGGGACAAAAAAATCAAATGCTTCAAAGAATAAAATATCTACAATTTATGAGCTCCATTTTTGATGTAAGTAATTGATAAATATATGTACGTAACTATTTAAAACAGATTAAATATCTTGAATAAAAATAAAAAAAACTTAAACTAGAGTGTTTAAGTTTGTTCATGCCAACCAGCCGGTCTTTCCAAATCTTTGACTTTATAATATCTTGGAGTACAAGAATAACCTTTCCAAGTAAAATTATCTTCTGGTTTACAAATACATTTTCTTTTCAATCGAACTTCCTCACTTGTTGGACAATTGTGGAAAGGAACATGCCAATAACCAACATCATCAAAGTAATGAATTTCTTCTTTATCCAAAAACAAAGATGCACCAATTGAATGAACTGGTGCATCACCCCATCTTTCATAGAAAAATCCACCATTTTTATCCAAATGTTCAAAATATTTAGTATAAGCTTCACCTCTCCAAAAATCTAATGAAGCAATTTCAAAATTACTCCAGAAATGACATTTATTATATGTTTCACCACCATCATCACTAATAAAATCCATCATATTATTTTTTGGTAAATATTGAGGATTTGCTTTGATAAATTCTTTTGTAGTTTCCCATAATGTTGGAATAGTTTCAATATATTCATATAATGAAATAGTAAATGCATACTTTTTCTTCTTTTCTTCCATAAATTTAAATAAATCATATTCAATATCACAAAATAATTTAATATCTGGTTCAACTCTCCAATAATATTTATATTCATCCAAAGCTGGATGTCTCCAAAAGAATCCAGATTCAAATCGACACATATGTCTATAAGGAACAGAATCACCATAAATAACTTTCTTTTCTCTCATCTCTTCTCGAACTTTTGCAGCTTTTTCTTGATCAATCCAATCTGGGAATCCCCACATTGATTTTGGAATAACATCATATTTAGTTTTACCAGAAACTAAATTAGTTGTAACTTTTTTGAAATTTTCATCAAATTCATCATCATTTAAAAATACCCAATCATAATGATATTTATGATTAAACCGATCTTCAACTTGTCGAATAGAATCAACTAAACTCCATAAATCACTATTTCTTGCTAAAGTAATAAATGTAGCATTAGCACGTTGATATGGTGCATCTGAAGTTGGTTGTTTTTCTAAATTTAATGATTGTTGTTGTTCCTTCTTTAATTCTCTATTATCTTCAACTGCTGGAATTTTCTCTGAATTACTACTACTACTTGATGACTTATCGATTTCTGGTCCTTTTGACGCGACATAATTGGACAAATCAACTCGATCAGTACTTAATTTGAACATCACTAATAAAATGACTATAGCGATCACTGCGAATCGCAGCACTCTAACACCACTTCTAGCCATTGTTTGGTAATTATTATTGTTGTGTTATGAAAGCAAGTAACAAAAAAAAGAGAGAGAGAAAAGGAAAAAGGAAAAGAGAGAAAAAAAAAAAAAAAAAAGACTTATGAAACGGGAGGGAATCAAAGTTTATTTATAGCAGTATGACACGCTTGAGAAGTTGGTGTGATTTCATTTTTTTTTTTTTTTTCATCATATCTCAAGCTCTCAAGCTTTGTTAAAAATCAAGTTTTTCATGCGCGATCGAAAATTTGTGCCTTGAAGAGAAAATATATATTAAAAAAAAAAGCAAAATTATGCTTACGTGTTTTTTGTGAAATTTTTTAACACCCGCTTGAACTTATCTAAAGTATACAGGGCTTATACCATGCCATCATAAGGTTTGACTAGATTTTTGTAAATGTGTGCTTGGATTAATTACACCAATGAAACAAAGCTGGTAAACTTTGTTTGTCAATATTGCTATTTGGTATTTATATGAATAAAGACTAAGTTATTGTATACTGTTTTGATTCAAAAAGGATATAATAATGATAGTGTAGGTAAGTTTTATAACTGGTAAGGCTCAGCAGGCTGTGTGTGGCTGATCTTGAAACCTTTATACCTTCATTCCTTAGTATTATTATACTTATAATTTCTTGTCTGTTTGATATATACATGTTATTTAACATCAGTATGATAGTCCTAATAAGGATAGATGTTCACCCACCGCCGCTGCAATGATCATGATCATGGATGCTGCACGCCGGTATAAATCTTCAGGGCGAAATGTCAGGGGGAAAAAGAGAACCCATAAATTCTGAACAAGGATCGCAACCTAGGTTAAAATTTATTCATCATCCCGATCTTCTTTTTCTTTCATCTATTTTGATGTATCATCGAAACTGACTATTTATCAAAAAAAAAAAGCTTCTTAGCAGTAGTAACGTTATCAATTGAGAAATAAAGTCCATATCTGATCAAATTCTTTCCAAAAATCAAATATTATCGGCTGTAATCGAGGTGTTTGATTTATTCCATCAATTAATTCTGCAGCTGGTGCACGGTGAAAATGCTATAGATCGATACTGCCGTATTAGGGGTAAATTGAAAAGTGGTAGTACCCTGATTATGGTAAATGGACCTCCTGCTTCAAGTGTGCATGTGTCTAGCTCAATTGTGATATACATATATTCGGATATATATATTTAAGCATTATGCCACTAATAAGGTTTTTTACCTGTTTTGCGTCGACACCGAGCTATATATATATAGGCAGCTAGCTGTAGAGCTCAGAACTCACCTTTACCTGCCGATCTATAGACCCTTTACACTCTTATCTAACCGTGTTTTACTGCTGGCCAGCTTTTTTTTTTATTCATAACGTGGCTAATTAATGTGCATGTAAGATATAAATATATAACAATGGCTTTTAGTAAAAAAGGGCTCATATGTATACTCTACAGAATATAATAGCTATATAGTCTGTATTCATAAATACATACATCCAATGAGAAATCCAGATATACCACTCACTTTGGAAACTTTACTCATAGAATCATATATTACGATTATTTATTTTGGAACCCTCATTAAATAATTTTCAAATAGCTCAATAATATGGATAATCTCTGAAGTTAAAATGGTTCAGTTCAATGTGTTATAATGGAATAATCTTCAGGATCATAAAGGGTATAAAAGATGCCTAATATCAAGCCATTTGGAACAAAATTATTATTACTTTATATACATTACCAGTTACGTATACAACTATAGATCAAAATCATATCCTCACGGATCTAATTTATCTAAACATTGACTAAAACGATTTTTATAATAAGTTGAACCAAAGACAATATATAAAGTAAAATAAGAGGAACACATGTCATTGATTTAATTTGATTTGATGAACTCTATTGAATATATTTATTAATAGTTGATAATCCAATATTATTCTACGAGGTAATGTAATACATGTATGCATAATCTGAATCAATTGATATAAATTGAAAACACGTACGTGCGAGATATATATATATATATATCGATGATCGTGATGACAAGTGGGTGTGCTAAGCATGTGCAAATCGAGAAACGCTTTAAGATGGATCACTGCTTTATGATTATAATGTTAGCCGATCGATAAATGTACCATGATATAGGGTTCTCTGATCGTGGACGCGTTGACCTCAGCTCTTGACATGGATATCCCGATATTTAAGCTATATATAGTATAACTATAGTCAATTATGAATACTAACTGGAAAAAGAAAAAAAAGAGGTTTTATTGACTGAGTTTAAGACGAGTAACTGTAGAAATCAATCATATAAATTTATAAGCTATGGATGAAAATTAACACTACAGCAATTATGCAAAGTAATGGTTGGTTGCATAATTTGACAGAATTTATTATTCACACCCACAATTTGGATTTCACTATATGCTATAGCTATAGCCATGCCGTAGTGAGCTCTATGCCATTTTAGGCGCTTTTTGAACTTGATACTTTTATTCATGAACTGTCGTTCTTTCAGGTAGCACTCTTTAGTCGGCACTTGAGTAATTGTACATCTACTTCTTTCCTTGATCTACAGATTCACTCAATTGCATACATAGCTATATTTCTTGCAACACTATATATATATTGCGAAAGAGTGCTTATCTGAATTCCAAGATAAATTATGTCTTCAAGCTTAAGGTTATTAAAAATCCACTCCGATTCAACGATTAAAGCTCCAACCATGTAATTAAATTCCAAGAAACTTCAGCCACAAAAGTTCCAATTGAGCGAGCTGACCTTCCACATATATACTCAATATATCAATAAAAATCTAAAGCTATTCTGCTTAAGGGCATTACAACTATCCTCAGTCAACTATAGTAAAGTTTTTATTACATGTTCTAATAGATAGCAGTAATAATCCACGCCCTACAAATAATCGTGCCCATGCATGGGTGATTCAACTGGAGCAAATTACTAAGGAGTGAATTATTATTTTGTATATATATAATAATCGCTTAAGGATTTAAAGCATATATACAAGGCATTCGCACTACTCAAATTAATACTTGTCTAAAAACTTTTATACGTAAACTATCCTGAAGTTACAAATCTGACCCATAAGTCTGTTTCTTATAAAATATTTCTAAGCAGTGTATACATATGCTAATATATAGCTATCATTAGCTGAATAATAACTATAACTAATGCAAATTAAATATTAAGGTTATATGCTGCAACTTAAATGCTTGAGACTAGTTTGTTCAAACTATCGAACTGAATTATAGACCGCGGTTTGTAGATAACTATATGTGTGTAAGTATAAAATATATATAAGAGTCAGTAATAAATGCAGTATTCATATACTTACAGCTAAACGTGAGACATACCTTACAACACCTGATTTATCCGGATGCCTAATGTAGTTTAAACAGACTTTGATTAAACACAAGTATTTAATTTATGATACCAGAAAATTCAGCTGGCTTCCATTGTGCATTTGTATGTGGAATGGAAATTTCAAAATGTTCCAAAAACACACAGTTAACTATATATCACTTTGATATTCAAGATCGAATTAATCAGATAATTTTTTTTATTCAACGATCACTATTATTTATGTAATACTGCTGCTCAAAATTGGGTATAACAATTTTTTGTTAGCAAATCGATCAACAAACATTAAATTAATGGGTTAAATATCAGATGCTTTAATTATGATGAGTTTGCAGAAATTTTGCTTATCTAATCTCAGCTATAACTCTTATACTATTTATAATCAAGGCCAGCATTATAATAGGCTGGTAATGGCCGCGCTCAAATATGGGGATGCATGAAGTGAATCAGGTACTCGTCATCTGGTGCAGGATGGATAATGAACATACGGGGGGATTTTCCTGGTGAAAGGTGCGCACTTGGATCAAATAATTTTTATTGGTTTATTTACTACAATTGAGATATCTTATAATCACAATACACCTAAAGATGTACATAAATATTACACCATTACGGCCCTTGGCAAGTTGATAGATATTAAGTTGATGATAATAAAACTGAATGTATGCTCTGGAGAGGCCATTGAAACAACGCAAGACCCCTGATACAACTCTTAAAAATATATCAAAAAGGTTGAATCCAATGCGACAGCTTATATATAAAAACCCTCACCTCTTTCAGTTTCACTAATGCACTTGCATGGTGATGAATCGAGATCCACCTGAAGCTAGTCAACCAAGCGCTATAATTAAAGATATCATATATACTTACGAAACTGGGATATGCATTTGTTAATAAATCTGCAGTAGCCATAAATTTAATCAACTAAAGGTTGTAAACTGCACTATATAAATTGTACATTGCATAATCTCTGAGATCAATATCATATGAATCCTAATAATCTTTTCAACTCTCGTGATCAGACTCGATCAAACTTTAATAACCCCCAACCCGATTAGTAATACTTGAACCACAGCCCAATGGATAAAGCAATATTGCTAAAACAATTAATAATAATATTAATGATAACTCACTGAAGGATCAACAGTTTCATCATCGGATAATGTACTTGTACAAGCTGGTACAGATTAACGTTTTAATGATCATCGCAGGCCAAAGCTTCGGCTACCAAGCCGATATGGATTACAGCTGGAGTCCCTTAGGCCCGTAAGGTCTACAGGCTTTTGTTACCAGGTACTACACTTGATGAGTGCAGATTAGTGTGAATTTCACGTGGAAGAGCGCACAAGTGGAGATGATCCGAGCCGTAAGCTTTGCAATATAACCAATTTTCGAAACTTTTGCCATCATATATCATCAAAACGACAAGATATGCATCAAAATTTAGTGGCGATCTAGCGCGTTTCAATAAAATCCAAGCCCTGAACCTACAAAATAATTAAATTTAGAATATGAACAATAATGAATCAAACGCATATAACCAAATTACAAACATTGGAAACCAATCGATGTAAAGTTATGAATCATCCAAGTAAAATTATCCAATATAGTAATAACCCTGTTGCCAATTACAGTGATTCACAAGTATCATTATCAACAAATAGTGCAGCATTTAATAACATATTAGCACATTTTCATCATTTTGAAAGTGTTGATGGTCAATTTTATACAAGAATAGAAGTTGATTGTTTGAATAATTTACAATATATTGGTGATATTGTTTATCATTGGGGAATTGATATAAATTTTGAAAAAGAACAAGATAATCAAAATATACCATGGGTTATTAATCCTACGATACCATGTTTTGCAATAGCAATCAATGAACAAATACTAGTATTTGTTACAACAGAATTGTATTTATCAGTTTTACACATACCATGGATGAAAGATCGGCGACTAAAAGTATATGATTTATCAATCGATTGGCTAGTAAATACTCCACCACAACAGATAGCCACTGCAGTATATGAAGATAATATATGGGTCTGTTACGCTTATCATTCTAGTATAATTTGTTTAATAATTGATACCAACTCAGATCAAGTAATACACTATAATTTGGAGTCACTAAATATCAAAATATCAAAATTCACAGGTATACCAGTTTTTGTAGTATTAGATGATTTTTTTGTTTTTGCATTCAACTATTATGACAATGATCAAACAATCAAATTGCAAGTTGTTGCAATATCAAGATATTTTAGAAAAATTTATGGATCACCAGCCAACAAATTGAATGGATTATTAATTGGGAAAATTTCAAGTATAGATTTTCTACAAAAGAAAGGTATAGAAATTAATTGTATAAATATGATACCAAAATCCAAAATTAAATGTTTAATTTATACTCTTAGAGATTTATCCAGAGCATTTGCATTACCATTTGTATCACCATTAAGAAATGATTCAAAATTACCAGCTTTATCAACAAGATTAAGTAGTCCATGGGCTATACCAATTGCATTAATGCATATAGCATTATTTATACTATTTTTACCATTTTTATTTATACCAAGAAAAAAGAAAATTATTATAATAAAGTTTGACCGAGATTATTTATTTCATACCACTATAAAATCTCAGTTGACTTTCAAATACCCCATTGAATCACCATTATGTTTTTATTTACCTAATGATATAAAACTTTATCAATTAAATACCAAAAACTTGTTACAAAAATTCCATCCAACTATTAAAAGTAAATTATTATATTCTAAATGTGACTCACTAAGATTGTTATCAACTTTTACATATATATTTTGTGGTATTGGGTTTGGATTATCAATTTGGAAAATTCTTTCATTACCTAATGCTAAATTCGATTTGGTTACTGATATTGCATTAGCTGATTCTTTAGCAATCTATGGACTAACACTTTGCCAGGATATTGCAACTTTATTACCATTAATAATGTATAAAATTCGAACAATATTATGGAAATATAATGCCAAAAAAGATTTAAAAATAAAAAAAAATATTATTAATTCCAATAATGAATTTTCAGAAATAAAAAAATGGGTATAATAAATGTTAAACATGCCAAAACTATTCTACTTTGAGAAGCTCGGGATTCTTGGATAGCAATTTCTTCTGGATCAAATGCTTCAACCATCCCGTAATGAGCCGCATTGATAGGTAATGGATAATTTTTAGTAATATAACAGCCCAATGGGTGTGACTTGTGCCTTAATCTGATTTTCATTACAATAGGAGAAATAAAGGTGAAGAAATATTTAATAGTTTTAAAAAAATTAAATTATAAATTATAGAAATATTCTAATGTACAAAAATTAAAAAAAGTTAGGAATATTAATTTGTAGAAATTTTCTGAGCGTCTAGAAATCTAAATAGCTCTTTTGAAAAAGTCCAAAAAAAAAAAAATAAAGGTGAGAAAATAATAAAAATGGTTATCTAATAAATAAGGTGTTGTCGTCGTCTATGAGTTTTTGTTAAAATGTGAATGGAATGGATTTGTTTACAACAAACACAAAGCACCAACGATAGCAGCGACACTACCGAAGGAAGCAACATTGACAGCAGCATTATTAGTTTGTGGAACTGATGGAGTTGGGTTAACAGTACCATTACCTGCGGTACCATTGTTACCTGGACCAACTGGAGCAACTGGAGCGGTACCATTGTTACCTGGAGTAGTGCCATTGGAACCTGGTGGAACAACTGCACCCTTAGTGCATTTTGGACATGGAGCGGTGGAGTAAACAGTGGTTGCGTTGACAACAGATGAAGAAACAACGTTAGTAACAGTTGAGATGTTAGCAGCTGGAGCTGAAGTTGGAGCAACAGCGGTAGAAACTGGAGCTGAAGTAGTATTTAAAGCGGCGACTGATGACATTTTGTTGATTTGTGTTTTTTTAATTTGTTGTATTAATATTAGAAATTTAATAAAATAATAGTGTGAAGAGTAAAAAAGAGAAAAAAAGAATTACAAAATTGTCAATCAGGGACAAATTGGGGAGTTTATATATTTTTCAGAATTGTTTTTTTTTTCTCAATTACTAATAGATCTTTAAGTAGTGCTAAAACTATCATAATTACTTATCGATCTTGATGGAATATCTCGTTTTAACGCTGGAATAAACGTAGATGAGACAGTGTAAAAGATAGAAATGGTTTCGGAATATTGGAAAAAATTTTCTTCCAAAAAGAGGATTTACTTTTAGTAGTACAATATTCAGTATACTATAGTATACTTTAAAGCTAGCTTGTACTGACTGCGGCGCAATATCAAACTAAGGTAGTAAAACCTATTGCAAATCATGCACAGAATTTATGCAAAGGGTTAAAAAACCGCCGATCAATTGCCTAAATCGTAAGATAGAGGCTAGATAAAAAGCAGTGATAACTGTAGGCAAAATAACCGTTTTCCCGCCTCATCTATGGTTGCACTGGTTTCTTACAACTTCTTTAAGGAATAGCGCTATTTTTACTTTTTGCATTAGCAGTAACGGTTCACCCGTTGAGACATTATTTGCAACGTACAAGCTCAATTGTGAAGCGTGCTCAGGCCTGAATGGGATATCTCGTTTCGTCTTTAAGCGAGGTGGATCAAGCTTAGGTCCGTTTCTCGCTTAAGCTGACCCGATCGCTATAGCGCTATAGAAGGCCGGTTAATGCCGCAGTAGAGGCTATAAAAAGTCCATTACTTTTCCTAATCAGGTAATTTAATGGTGGGCTATTACATTACCAATCTAAATTAGTCACTATAGAATTTTATATGTAGTAGATCCGTGTAACAGATTGTAAAAGCACAATAATGTCTATACAGTATATCCATATTATGAGCCAAGCTTTGATGAATTGAAAAAAGGTAAAGCTTGATGTCTTAGACTTTTAGCTTATCCAAAGTACTAAATTACGGTGCAATCTTTTATCAAAATGCGATATATGTATCGTTAATCGATTGCCAAGTACTGGAAATTTTGTAAATATTGATATTTTCAATCATTTCAACCTCTGATTGGATATTAGTACACTTTTTTGTTTGCTTCAAGTTTCAAGGGTTTCTAAAAAAATATATATGGTCCATTTTTAAAGCTCTTGGACTTGTATTTTAAATTTTTGAATCAAAAAAAAGTCGTAGATCTAGTACTTTTTAGATGTCCTTAATCTGGAATGATTTAATGGTTTCATTTACTTAAAAATTTTATTTATAAGATCCTTAATTAAAGCTTTGCCCTATAACATAGAATTCTTTTCTATTGAGATGATGGATAATTTTATGAATTCCAGATTTTTTTTTTTTTTAAATTCTAAAAATAGAGTCTAGATCTACAGGCACCTGTATCCAGTGATTCGTGAACTTGATTTATGACCTATTATTACGGATAATGAGAAAGCTTCAACCAGTGACCATTTTCAAATATGAGTAATATCTAGGCTTAACTCTTTTCTAAATCTAAATACTGTAATAATAACAAATTATGGGATTTTCATTTCAAATAATTATCTACAAGATACCTATATATCTAATGAGTCTGCAAAGTGTCTGTATTTTTCACTTACAGGCGTGTGATTCCATTTTTCTATTGTTGCAATGTATAATTCAATTAATGCGTGCATGGGTTCTTTACCTGGCAATGTGTCATGCCTATAGGGATAATGATGCGACATTGCTAATTTATTGCACTTTTTTCTAATGAAATTGACCAAAACCAAATTCAGCTCTTATCTCCTTATTGATTTTATAACAGCTTTCTACATGCATAATGACAATGCTTCTGGGCTCTATTATTTTGACTACAATCTCAAAATTGACAGCCTTGTGATTGGCGATATCTTCTGCATCAAACAAATGGCATCTTATCAACCCCTGATAAACTATCATGATTTTCACAAGTTATTTTTCACAATTCGCCTTTTTGCTAATTAAAAATTCTTAAGATTTTATTGAAAACTTTGAGACTACATTAATCAATTGTAAATGAATCACGTATACGCAGCAAGATCCAATTCTCAGCTATGCAAGTCTTTGAATTAAATTGATTTTTATGATGCGCTTGCATGAACGTTGTGTGGGTCAAAATGCATCAAAAAAGCTTGAGTACCTTATTTCTAGGGCAACTATCTTCCACTAACAAATCCTAATTTTGATGAACATCACGCAGTATCAATGAGAAATTGGGCAATAAAATCAAGGATATTTAGAATATTTTTTACAATCCTCTGAGGTATCCAAATACTTTAATAACATCTAACAATTAGGTAGCATTTAATGTTAGCCTAACTTGACTGTGATGATATGAATTGGGAAAAATGTATTTTTTGTAATTAGGATAGACAATTCTGGGTTACTTGACTATCATTGGTACTTCAAAATGATTTAGACCTCCATCACCTGTCAAGTCAATCTCTATGGAAACCAACCAAAAACACTTTATATTTACCTCTATTCCCCCCATAAATTAGTCTGTAGTTATCCACAATAGAATTTTTTGATTAAAAAATTAAAACTTCTTTCAGCTGCTATCAGCACAGTACTTAGACTGGCGACAGACACCAAACTAGAAACAGGGTGGAGGTTGCGGATAATGGTCTCATACGGAACCTCATGGTTCAACCTGCCTAGGCTGAATTTATATAGTTCAAAAATCGAACGTTTTTAAAGTTTTCATAAGCGTTACAATCACTCCACAATATGGAATTTTTCTAGAACAGCTATAGAAGCAATTAATTTTTTATCTATTCAGCTTTACGTAAAAGAACAGTTTAAATTTTATGGAGACTCGGGATACCCTTTGACATCTTCGAGTAATGGGTACCACTATATGTAGACTAGATATTATTTACAATCTATCAAGTGCAACCTGTAAGCTTTGCTCATAATTTATTAAACATATATAAGTTATATGAATTTATAGTATTCACAAATCCGGTAAGATATTCTGAAAAAGTGATTGGTTGTATTGATCTATTTTTTGAGATAGATGATCTATAGCTTATCGACCGCTAATCTATACAAGATGAAAGTGCTATCTATATATACAGATATCTATAGATTAATTAAGGTGAATCAAATTCTATAAAAAGAAGGTAACCAGATTATTGTATTTTACTAAACTAGAAAAACAGGTAGATCTATAACAGTGGTATATAAATCATCAGATTTTGTTATAGATTCAAGATCTCAGTAAAAAATTTTCAAGGCTCAATTGGGTTTAACAATAGTAGAATATAATATTAGTAACTTAAAGTATTCTATTTATAGACAAATATCTTTATAAAGTGTAGTTAAACTATTTTTTGTAACTACAGATATATCAAGATATACCATGGTAGACCTACTACAAATATTATGCACTTTTATAGCGGGTTTTACAATGATTAAGCAGCTTATATATACCAATGATTAAGGCTTATATAATAATAGTAACATTATTCTATATTATTCAAATACGAAGTAGAGAATTCTCAAGTTCTCGGTAATGTAGAACAAAGGGAAGATTTTGTCTGAAGCTCTCGTGGTGCTATCCTGACTGCAGCTAAAATATTTGGATAGTTATAATATAGTCATCGATTAAATTTAATGGGATTTCATGCTTAACTGGTATAAACGTTGAATTTACATGCTCGAGTCTTTAGGCTTTAAGTTCATCATCAACATTCTAACAAAAAGGTTTTGCGCAATACATCCGATATATGAGCTCTGCTGGTACCAGCAGAGAGAACAAAGTAGATTTTAAGGTCTCACATTCAAGCAGTAGTGCCAGTCGGGTGGTTCTTAAGAAGATGGCTTGTGCGACATTTTATAATGCTCTGATCACCAGCCTGCCTATTATCCAGATATAAGCAATAAAGAAGCTTTTGTGATTATTTTGTGTAACGTTACATGTGCACTAAAGTAGTGTAATTTTAATAAATTGCGTGAGGCTCATGAGCCGCTCATGATCAGTGCACTGAATCCTACTAATCTCGGCGAAGAGACAGATATCCGGTATCGGATATCTGTACTACAGCCTAGGATATAAAAAGCCCAAGGCGGAAAGTTTTGGTTCTTTTAACCGTTGGATTGCTTTGTCGGTATAGTTTACCGGGACGTTTATTTGTTATTTAATTTCTACAATATTTATTCCGATTTTGACTTTAAAAGCTTCGCATCTACAAGTCTTTGATTTTATTAAAGATTAAAAAGATTTGAATTTATTCAACGGTTATCTTGCACGAATCCGGCTATAGATCGAATCAGATGAAGATATGAATAAAAGTGTTTGTCACTGCTCACTATTAATCTTAGAGTATTAATGAATTCGAATAAAGTCCAGGTCTCCTTTAGCATGATGCATAGTTGGCGGGAAGTTGCACCTCTCAAATTTCAACTTGGTTCGGCGTACAGATTGTACACACGAGATGTATTATTTCTAAATTTGAGCCCTATTAGTGAGTTGTAAGATACATGACTTTTTTAGTGCAATTAGTCATTCAAGTTATAGAGCTATATGTATGAAGTATAACTTTCTCCTAGTATTCTTCACCAAAAGTTGAAACTTACAAATAAACTATTATTAAATTCAATATATATATAATACCTTATTGATAGCTAGAGCATGTGTTAAAAGTATTGAGTCTGAATAACTAAAGTTTACCTATAGTTAGTTTTGAGAATCTTGAATACTTATAATAATTAAATTTAGAGCAGACTTGAATTTAGAAGGAGGGAATTAGAAACAAAGCAGTTAGATTAATTAAAACCATCAAAAAAAAAAAAAAAAAAAAGATGTTGTAATCATTTATATATTATTCATAACTGAATGGTGAACTAAAATTGACTACTATCATAATAATTATAGTATAGTCAATATACCAATGCACTCAACCACTTCATAACATCAGTTATATCATTGGAAGAGTGTATATTGTATGTACTATGGAAGGATACGCATTTCATACACTGAACACATGTTTCGCTTCATCATTATATATGTAGTTAACCATAATAGTTTTTTCATTTCTTGAAACCCATCACATCAAAAAAATTAAATCGAAAAAAAAATCATATTATGATAATGGACGCAAGATTTTAGACCCTTCTAGTAACGACATGTATCAGCTGTACAGCTATAACTACTTCTAGTTAGTTACTCAAATGAACACTACTTCTTTATTGCCTAGTGAAGTGTGTGAAGCAAGTCCTGCAGTATTGACATACGCTTACTATCTGTGAGCTATCTTGACATTGAATTGTATCCTTGATACCTGCGTATAACAATTCAAATAATCATGTATTTTGGGGAATATTATGATAGCACATATGAAGCATAGGTTAAACTTTTTAGTGCACATGGTGATGCCTTCAAAAACTTGAACCCAAAAATCGATGAGCGTGTGAAACCAGCCACGCTTTTTCAAATTAATTGTCACACAACGCGCATTTTTTTTTTTTTTTTTTAATTTGTTCGGGATGTGAAAAAAAAAAAAAATCACCAACAAATTTCTACTTCCAGTACTATATACTCGTGTTTATTGATTCAAGAGAACCAACTCCATTTCACATTGATACATAAACATAAATGGTCAACCAAAACACAATCAAAACAATATCAGGAGATAAAATATGTTCAGTTAAAGATTGTTTATTATACCAACCCACATCTACTCATAAACATCGATCAAAACCAAAAAACTTTTCATTAGATAATATTACAGATATTTATTATGATCCAAAACGCGTTTATATACCCAATTGTTTATTAAAAACAGCTATAGTAGTTGATAATAAACATAATATTGCTTTTTGTATGGCAAGAAAAATTATAATATCAAGAGAGGATTTACCAATTCATTGCCAATTATGTAGCTTTTGTGATAAAGGGGAATTAAATTTTAATGATATAACTAAAATTAAAACTCATAGAAGATTGGAAAAATTTTTAACAAGAAAAAGAATTTCAATGACGGTAAAATATGAAGATTTGATTGAACCATTAATTGGATCAAAATTAGTTTTAAGTGATATCTGTTTAGATTGTTCTTGTGATGAATCATCTACATTAACACCTTTACCTCCAACAGACAATGCTAGAAGTAAACATACAGAAGTTTATCATAGCGATAAGAATGTTGCTGTAAAATATTTTAGATGTTGGTTGAGTGTCTGCCAATATGGTCCTGGGTTCATTAGGATACCGACAAATTTGAAATATATTCAAGGCTTAACTTATGAACAAAGTTTGAAATATATAAAAGATAAGGAGTTAATCGGCGATGATCTCTCTGATAATGATATGATTCAAGTTCCACAGAAAAGAAAGCATTCATCACCAATGACTGCACCTACAGCTTTTACACCAAATGGTAAAGAAATGAGAATTTTCCAATCAGAATTAGAAATTGAATCAGATGGTGAAGATGAATGTTTGAAAAAGCCTTTATTAAACCAGTTATTCCTAACACCTGGTGTTAATTTAGAACAAATTATTGAAGCAACTAGAGAACCGGCTGATGATTTGAAGGCTAATAAATTTGCATCAGTTGTATTTCAATATGTTCAATGTTGTATGATAGATGTATTTGATGAAGTTCGATTAGATAAAATTGAATATACCGGTGTGAGACCATTACAAAATGATTTAGATCGAGTTTTACATATTCAACAGTTTGTTGAAATGATGTTAGTAATTTACAAATTATACAAAAAAGAAGAAATTTTAAAACTCACAAAACTTCAAGAAATAGCGATGGAAAAGTTTTTAAAGAGTTTAGCCAGAACCCCTTTAGAAAGTTTGGCATCTAAAAGAATATTAAAAGGTTATCAAAACAAGATGTTTGATACTTTAAAGGATAAAATTAACTATGAGAATGAAAATGGTGGTGATCAAAGATTAAGGTTAGGATTATTATTTGCACAAGATGCTACATTTGGATACCCAAAACAGTTAGAAGAAGCTTTACGAAGATTGCATTTATTAATGATTCAATTATTTACTGAAGATGCACAAGAACGTCATGAACCATCAAAATGGAATGTTATATCAATTGCATTATCAGTTCAATTACATAAAAATGGTGAAGCTTTACCAATTCTACATGCACAAAAACTAGTAGATTGTTGTTTGTATAATATGAAACTTGTATGCTTAAAAATGTGTCAAGAGTCATGTGATGGATTTTGGAAAATGAGTTTAAAAAATGCTTGGTTTACTATGTTATTGAATACAAGAAATGAAGTATCTTTTGCACCTATTTATACTATCAAGGATGAAATACATAAAGTTTTAGGTGGGGAATATAAAGTAATTCGAGGATTAGTTGAAGGAAGAGATGTTAATGATATTAGTGATATTGTATTAAAAATTTTGGATAGTATCAAACAAGGATTTAATGATGTTACTTTTGGATATTTTAAACAATTTTTACGACATTTAGCTTTCAAAGATACTATTGGTGATGATGAAAATTGCTTCTTAAACAATTGGGAAAATGGGGTTATTCAAGAAATGATTATGGAAGATTTAGAATCTGTTTTTGAAGAACCAAATGATGAGAATAACGAAGACGATGAGAGTGAAGAAGAAGATGATGATGATGATAGTGATGAAGAAGAAAAAGAAAATGAAGCTAGTGAAGAAGCCACGGAATTTTGTGAAAGATTAATTATGTTATTTTTATTATGTGAGAAAGTCTTGGAAGAAATTTCAACTTTTATTATTCTATCAACTGATGATGAACGGTTTAGTATTAAAGATATGAATAATTGGACTTTTAAAACAATCCCAAACAGTGAGGTAAAAAGTTCTATTGTTATTAAACCAACTTATATTGAATGTAATGAGATATCATTATGTTGGATTGCAAGTGAATTATTGATTGAATATTTAACAATTGTTCGAACTATTCAGATTCAAATTGTTAAAAAACTTCAAAATTATAAACTGTCTAGTTATAAATTTGATAAACATTTAGAGTTACAACTGAAACATTTTGTATTTGTTGGTATTCATGGTAGATGGAAAGATATCGAACTAGCTAATAATTTTAATCTGGTTACTTTACAAACAGGTAAATGTGCATTTACTGTTCCATTATATCAAACCGCTTTAAATCAAGGCCATATAAAACTAGATTGGTGCAGGAAATATGGTAGAAAATGGAGTAAAGATTTACAAAATTATACATTTATCAACAGGAAATAATGTTTCCATATCTTAATTTATTTAATTTATTATTACTATTAATTTTCTTTTTTTTTTTTTTTTTTTTTTTTTTTTTAAATATCAATATCTACTTTTAGGTTTTGTCATATTTTTTAACTGTATACCTTTTACTTGATCACCCCCATTCTTCCTTTGATTCTCAGCAATAAAATCTTGACATCTCTCAAGAAACCCATTCAAACTTGTTCTTGAGTACCTAGTATGTCTTAGTAAATAAGTTTGGGATTGCCAATAATCTATTACAAAATGTTTTTTAATTTGACTCCACCATTCACCAGATCTACCTGAATAAACCGTATCTTTCATACCTCTGAAAAACTGATCCATAGTTATGTAATCTCTCATCTCAACCCAAGCTTTGAAAAAAGTTCCTATTTCATCTGGTGTGGGTATATCTAACTAAACCTCTGTTAATACATTTTCATGAATTCTTCTTGATTACTTACATTTTCATTTGATCTGGCATGCTCTTGCGGTGATTTACTTGGTGTTGAGCCCATTCCCTCTATTGCTTTTCCCACTTTATTTATAATTGTTATATTGAGAATCCAAATCTTTTGTTTGTTGAATTCAAGTAAATTTGAGTATTGTGTCTCTTTTTTTAGAATACTTCGAGATCTAGAGATTGATAAACTTGGTTTCTTGTATGTCCATATTGAGATAAAGCAGGTTAATAAATCAATGCGAGGGTAAAGGAAAAAAATAAACTTGTGATTAAATAAAGACCTCAGGAGTGGTGAGGGTGTTATCAATCTGGCATGTGCGTTCAATCCATGTAACCTTCCTTCTATGTTAAAACTGAAGCCGATAAAAGTTGTAAATTAATTTCTGAAACAAGGATTCAACTAGTATAACAAAAACAATCAAATCAAGCTGGGAAGTTGCATACCGTGCGGCTCGGGGATGATCGGAAAAGAAACGTGATTAATTAGTCTAGCCTAAGGGGTTTATAAAATATTTTGGGTAGAATTGGAAAAAGCGGGTCAAAGCGTTGTCAGAAGTTTCTATAGCGGGTAGAAACTTTAAATATACACCCCTGAAATCTTAGATACTTTATAGGGAATTGAATTCTACGACATCCCATATCTTTTTAAAACATTGGATTCGTATCCTGGAACTACCTAATACTAATTGAATGCATATTATAGGTGGGCATGTTGTTATTGTGGCACCGATTATCATGTGTGGACCACTTTAATCGGTATTTATAAAAATATGGAAAAGTTAAGGAAATTACTGGATTAGATTGTTACTAATAGTTTAAGTAAACTATATATCCCATGAGTTCGTTTTATTTGCATGTTTAAATAAGGTGAGAATAGCTCGATACTTTTTATGTTTTATTTATTATAAAAATATTACATAGAATAGAATATCAATCATTAGTCATTTAAAATCCAATAAAAAGAATGAACAAGCACAACGTTATAAATATATATATTAAGTACGCATCATAAAAAAATCTTAATAACCACTTCTCCAAGTTTTAGGGAATTCACTAATTCTTATGTCACCACCTTCATGCTCAATTGCATAATTTATACAAAGTCGTTGAACTTCTAAATTTCTTTGTCTTCTTTCTTCATTTAAAATTTTATCCATATATTCGATTTCCCTATCTAATAACTCTCTACTTTTTTCAACATTACCTGTAAGAAAATTATAATATTCCCATTTATA
Source organism: Blastobotrys buckinghamii (nom. inval.) (assembly GCA_030579975.1). NCBI lineage: Eukaryota > Fungi > Ascomycota > Dipodascomycetes > Dipodascales > Trichomonascaceae > Blastobotrys > Blastobotrys buckinghamii (nom. inval.). Next base: position 127,565 of record JAKTSB010000001.1, read on the forward strand.
TTCTCGAAATTCGATATTTCTAAGGTTACAATATTTGTACCATTCATCTTCAATAAACTCATCCTTTGTCGTAAATTCCGGATAATCTAGTCCCTTTTTAGCATCGATTTCATATTGTCTCATGTGCCTTGGAATAGGCTGGTAGCTAAGAAGATAATCATCTTCATCAATGTATGATGATTTACTGACAAAAGGGTCTTTAAGGTGTGTAGAACTATTACCTTTACTATCAAATTGTCTCATAACTTCCGATGGGCTTTTGAATTCATTCATTGTTCCCCTTGATGCAATCCTGTTTGTTCTTGATGATCTTGGTGATGAACCTCTACTACTACTATTATATGGGGATGGATATTGGCTAGAATATCCACTTGAATATCTACTAGGATACCCACTAGAATATCGACTGTTGTATCTATCTGTGTAACTATTTAAAGTTTTCTTTGACATGTTTGGAGCAATTAGTTTGTTTGACGTTTTCTTTTAGTGTTAATATAAGTAATTTAAACTGAATTATATCAAGTATAATTTGAGGAAATGATCTAGTATTTATATTTTTATTACAATTAGATGCTTTTAATATTATTGGGGCTCTTTAATTGAGACCCGTTTTTAATTTCGGAAGGCTTTATTTACTTTTTTGGTACATACTATATATGTGTATACGTGAGTACACTGTAAGGCTTTCTACAAAAAACATGCTTCATTGTATACCCGAAATCAATCAATACTTCAACCATAGTATACTTAAAAGAGATAGCATAAATAATAATAATAATAATACCATCAATTGTTTTTAGAAATTGTAAGATGATTTTTATTGATTGACCATAGTGCACATTCTAAAATAGGTTAGGCTAGAAATACTCTGTTCTTGATTTGTTGCATTAAACTTGCAATTGCATTAGTTTTTGGTTTTTTTGCGGTAACTTAAAATTTACCAAGTGTAATAAATAATATAATAAAACTGCTACGAAAGTTTTTCTTTTTCAGTGTTTATCTCGAATTTTTATATAACTGTAGGCTGATATTTAATACAATTAAAGTTCCCTTTATAATATATATCATCAGAGATTACCATTATAATATATAGTCGAGATGATTATAACTAGTTTATAGCTACTGGGCTAAAAATTATTTCCAAATGTATACACTAGCCTGCCTACAATTTAATACTGAATTAAAGAGCATCTCGAATGAGTCTCTTTAGATACATGCCTCTGCTTTAACTATATATTGTGGTATCAAGACACTTAGGGTATAAACGACTATTGTACCTAATGGTTACCTGTAGTGAGAATCAACCTCAAAATGCTGCCCAGTATAGCCGAGGAAAAATTCAAAGCTTCAAGTAATAATCTAGTCACTAATTGGTACTGGTACCACCAGCACCGTTAATTTGGGACTGGCCATTTTGTTTACTTCTATGCACTTGGACATACATGCTCATGCTGCTCATGGCAGCTCAAGCTGTACTCTTCTGCGTCTAGTCATACTTATACGGTCAAATAATTATTTTGTTACAGGAAACCTTCAAATAATAATTCTGGTTTGAGGGTTCAATTATAGTGCCAGTGGTGGATCTCAAATCTTATCAGGTTCTTTTCAAAATTTAAGCATATCCTACATTAGTTATATTGAATAAGATCAGTTTTTAGTTAAAGCTAGTATATGATCAATAAATTATTCCTCCATACAGTTTAGGTAGTGTATGAATTTCTGGTATTTGGTTTTATTGAGTCAATTGATGCACATGCGGATTGTGAACTAATGTGATATAGTTTGTGGCCATTAGTTTCTAGTCGTAGCATGGATCAGGTTGATTAAGGTTCTAACAGAGCTAACAGAGCTAGTAGCTAGATCCTATAATATGGATGTAAGAGCAAAACACTGGTACTAGCAGGTTTTGGTATACGTATTTAACTGAGAAATGCATTCAATAAAACACACTAGTTTCAAATATTATTTGACTAGTTTCGTTTATATGCAATAACAAATAGTACCAGATGTAAATATATAATATTTAATCTATAAATGATTGTCCTCCCCTCCCTCCCTTCTTCAATTATGACTGCAGGTATAATATAGCTATAGTATCAATTGCCGTACCACCAATAGCTAGCTAATACTCTATGCTACTGCAACATGACCATACTCAAGTAATTATTGAATGGACATGTAAAAGTTTGAGTAAATTTACCAGTGTTACTTATTAACCTCTAATTTTGTATGAAATCCTCAAAATCGGACTTCTGAATGCATCATGTTTAACCTATTGATCGCTCGACCTGAAATCCGGATCCACCCAAATTGGATCCTTACAGTTAGTACGTAAGTTATCAGAACGTCCAAGGATGCGCTCGCGACACTAATGCAGCTGGTATTATAAGACATGCATTAACTCAAAATAATTGATATTATCTATCTATATATGGATATATATATATATATATATGTAGTGGTACAATTTGATATTACATCTACATCAATTGTATAGTGGTACTATTTGATAACCTAGCTAGGCTGTAAGCCATACTCTTTGCAGTTCGTGTGTATTTTTCCTGTAGCATATTTCATATGGTGGTATTAATTAATACCTATAGAAGATACACTTGAATTTATTAAAATCCCATATAAGTTCTAATCAACAGAGCTTGATGTCTACATTAATTAATATGCTTTAATTAAAAGCTCAAGCCGGCTACCTAACTTTGATATTAATATTCTGTGCTTGAATAGGTTTAAGTGGTCCAAATTCCAAGCTAGATATATCATGTTGATTTTACAATTGTGGAGTCTGAGAGAGAGACAGCCATATGGAATCTATATCGCGTGAAGTAATTAAATGAGGTTTGTGCATTAGCGTGATTTTTTTTGAAAGAGAATTTACAGTTGTATACTTTACATATATATCGTTATCATATATATAGTACTATAGACGGTATACAGTAGGATCAAGGTACCGTCGGATGAGAAAAAGATTTTCTGGTCACATTAAATTTTAACTGGAAATCTAGAACTCACAATTACCAGCACCAGTATAATAATTTCGAAATATTAATCACTTAGCTTTGACTTACAACTGGTAAATTTGTTCATTTGGATTAGACTCAATTGTTATTATTACGTTAGCTCGTATGTCTAATGTCCAGGATCATTAGTTAAGTTTAGCCTAAATTATTATAAGCTAATTTATTATTTAGTCCTGGGAGATATAAAGCACTAGTTATTTATGAGGGCTTATTAGTTAAACTTACAAGTTCAGCCATTGAACGCTAACGTCACTTCTATATCATATATATGTATACATCTGAGCTATAGTAAACATGATGTTAATGCAAAACCCGGGCCAAGGCTGTACAGCTGGAATACGTTTGTACTTTAATCGAATTGAGACTTTGCATTTATGCCATAATTCAGTTAAGTTTTAAGAGCTAATCAGGTACTTACCCTGATGCTACAATCTATTAATCAAAAACGTTGATAAGTAAATCTTAAGTTAACTAACTTAGTACAGTAGTATACTATCGATGACCAAATCATATACAGTGTAGACTGGCCTTATAGTATAATTATAATTAAGCTCTGAAGTTTCTTGATAGAGACTTCCTAGCCTAAATCATTAAGATTTCTAGATAGGTATATAACTTTGTATTTTAAAAATTACATCCGTTTTATACTAATATTTATAGTTTATGACACAACTTCATTCGAGTATGAAGCGCTGAATCAATAAGTTATATTATAAGAACAATATTATTCGAGATCTTATATACTGGATTTACCTATGATAACTCTCATCATATTTTTAATCTGGTGTTACTAAAAAATTGATTATTCTATAAAGAAGTGAGCTTTGATTATCTTAAGGTTCACTTCACACTAACAACAAGATACTAGCCTTGTCTCAAGCATCATCAGGATGCATGATAGTGTAGTTTTGATATATAGCGAGCACGACACGACTATCTTAGCGGCATAATAAAAATTCTAGTGATATAGGCATGACCTTGATCTGCATTTAATAATTTCTCAGATTAACGCTATAACTATATAAAACCCATGTTAACCCAACCCTCAATCCAGTGATATTCAGTAGTAATTTATTATTGTAGTGCTCTAGATCTGAACCAGATTGGCTGGATTTTGAGATTGATGATCTGAGTTATATCTTACCATCTGAATACTATATATCTTGACCCTCTATATATATATAGCTATAGCTATAAAACTAAAACTCACAATGCCTCACCTGATTAGCTTTATAAAGCTCTCAGTTGAACATCTTAATTAACAAAATTGAATTACCAAGGGTGGTATACTCAATTGATTAACCTGGTCTCGGGCCTGATCTTACTTAATAGATAGAACAACCAATGATCTTCTTCAAAAGAGCTTGAGCCAGTTGTGAATGGTTTTACGACCTATAGATAGCTACTGATTTTCTTACATATCCTACATTTGATATACTTAGTTATATGACACAGGAACATTAATTACAATTGTTACGGGGTGAATATAACTTAAAGAGTAGCTACATCATAGCTCCCTCAGGGAAATTATAAATTGGATACATTGAATGCATGAAAGGGTTTTAATGATCTACCGCTACATCACAGAAGCTACCAATACAATATATACTACAGCCATGGTAGAGATTATATCCATACTTAGGATGTCGATAGTACACTCAACCTATAGATACATCATGATATATGTATATACAGCCTAGGTAGAGTCACAGTATCGGATCTTGAATGAAAGACATTTTTCGCCTCCCCGATCAAATTAAACCCATGCATTCTTGGAGGAATTGATCGACATTCAAATCGGAGGAAAAGCCGAAACACGAGAAGTTTCTTTCCTAGCCCCAGCTTTTATAACAAAAATCCAATTAGAATTTTACCCCAGTTGGATTATCAAACATCCTTGTCAACACATCGACTACACCTTTGAATAATTGTCATTTGATATCTGATGCAGTGTTGTGCATTTTACCCCAGATTGGAAGGAATGGGGTAGTATTATTATAATGCTTGTGCTTTTCCACTTGAATTAGAATAGTTGCAAGCAGCAACTAATATGCTAAGTCGCAGTTGCATCTATTGTTTCCATCGGTTTACTCCTACTAGATACAATGAACTGATTGATATCTATAGTATCTCGGAAATTACATTTGAAGCATTGATCAGTCAGGCCATTTGAAACACTGAATACCGTGATCCGATAAGATTTTAGATAATTAATCAATTGTAGCACCTGGATATCATACATGGGGATTCTTCAAATTTTCATCATAAATTTAAATCTTTTGCAAAAGATCTCGAGTTTTTGGTAATTAGAATTCTAGGCATCATCAGCAGCTTCAAAATGTTCGATTGATTACTAAATTAATCAAGCCTCAAGCTAAATATCCGGATACCGATGTCAGGACTTGATAGTTCAGGCCATTTAACACCCCCTTAATTATAACTATAGAAGCTGGATCTTTGATTTTTTTTTCTCTACATGGATATAGTATAGTATACACATGGGAATATATCCAACCTATAAATTTACCCCGCTTCAATTACCCAGAACAGTGTTACCAATGCGTGAATAGTTTCCTGTCAAAACTGTCCAAATTAAAATCCATGTCTTTGGATCTTCAGATGGTTTCTTCATGCATGCAGCAGCAGCATTATATATATGGATAGATAGTTTTAATTTCAATCGCTTTACCTCAAATTGGTACTGCTTACTTTGTATTAAATTTATGACCTATCACGCCACTCAATTTAAATTAAATTGGCTGGCCACTTTTTTGAGGCTCGAATTTCTAAAAAAAAAAAATCCTTAAAAGTTGGTACCAACGCATCGGGACGCCTCACATATGGTTTACGAGTGTCTTAGATTTTGAGGACCCCCTGTGAAAAAAATGATGTAGATCTCGAGGCAAAAAAGTTCTGAGGATTTTTGTTGAGATTGGATTTTTCAATCGGCCAATGAATGGTTATTATGGCTTACAGAAGCATTTTCTTTCGATTCGATTACCGAGTGTAATAATTATTAGAATCTATAGTTATGGTGCATACAGCTTGGATGGCAAAGTAGAAGCTGAGTCTTTTAGTATCGTGAAGCTGTAGTATAATGCGGTGTTATCGATTGACTTGTTTGAGATTTAATTGTTGTATTATTTGAGGTTCCAACGATCCTTCGATTATATCCGGATCTACTGTATACTTAAATTTGTTCTCGAAACAAAATAGAAGCCAAGTTGCTTAGCAGCTACATATGTATCTATAGTGAACTTTATTCTAGAAGACTCGAGCAAGGCCCTCTGCCTATAACCTATGGCCTATAGAAGTAGCACTGGTGTTTTACGCCGAGGGATATAATTCTAATGATTTTCATAAAGAACATATTATGATTATTATTCAGATATTAAATAGTAAATATCAGCTGTAACTGGGTTTTAAAATAGCAAGTATAATGAAGTTAAAGCTATGATCATATCAGCATCCAGACACACACATATGTACAAGTAGGTGCACATAACATATAGTTTATTGTTTGATTAATATCCTTTCGGATTTAAAAAATCAGGAATTGATCTAAAGTTTTTATCTGTTAACCTTAGAAGCTTCAAAGTGCACCATGGTAAACATCCACATTGACAGCTGGGTTTATAATATTAATAATTACATTATCTATTATAATAATTCGATGATTACGATAACACATCAGGATGCCATGAAATCCTATAAGAGGCTTCAGTGCATCCGATCCTCTTAATTACAATACATGTATCCAGTAGTGCATTGATGCATGGGTGCATGGATATTTATAGTTAAATTTGTAAAATTAAATTTTTAGAACCAGAAACCCATGTCTAACTATAGTATATAAACACTGATTGATGCATGGATGATCATGGGTTTAAGAACGCATCACAAAATCTAGAAGCTTAACCTTACAGTAAGTATCAGATTCTTAGACTCATAGAACCCTATAGCAAATTTGGTAGCGCTATGTTGGTAATAAATGATTTACATTTTGAGAACGTTCGGCGTATTAAGGAACTTTCCGAATCCACAATCTCAGAAAATTCCTATCGTTCATGTTAAACTGTGAGTATACTATAGTTATATTCATTGAATTCCTATATCATATGGTGAGTCAGTAAAGAGAATATTTCACCCACTTAAGGAAGGGATTTTTGAAATTTTTTAGGATTCTAGGGGGTGTGGGGAGAGCCATCAATAAAATCTACAAGCTTAAGTGGTGTATCGAAAGAATGAAATGTTACCAAAGATTCACGATTTTGTGTACCAAGGGTGTGTTTACAAGCATTGTGAAAAAAAAAATAAACCTAGGCTGTGAAATTATATATAATGATCTATCAATGAGCTAACCATGGTGCAGGTTTCGGATACTGATTCCGCTGAGGAATCTTACCAGAATTTTATACCAACATAATTAAACCTTACCATTTAAATTTTGCTTTTTATCTTTCTTCTGATCTAATTTCTACTTTTTTGGCGTGTCTCTCCCTTGCATTGGCTGCACTAAGAGAAGGACGCACGATATTCGGATATGTACATGGGTTAGAAAACATATTGTGCATAAAATAAGTTTCTTGATTGTATTATATAAAGTATCAACCTTTTCCTCATTTTTTTTTTGTCTATTTTTTCTCTTCTTTTTTTGTTTTCTTCGTGCCATAAAACCTAAATTTTAAACCCACCAGCATTATTATACACCATTAGTATAAATACGATCTCGAGCCCAACTCTATACACTCTTTATTAATTCATTTCAGCATACTAGACTATCAATAGCTTATTATTCATTAAATCATATACTAAATTAATTTTAACACCACATAATGTATTTTTTTACAATCTTATCAATAGTTTTCACATCAATCATTAATATTTGCAATGCTGCACCATTATCAATATCATCACCACCATCAGCACAATTATTTTATAGCATGACCACATCACCTTTTAATATCCATATCGCACACAACAATACAGAATATGAAGAAAATGTCAATTATCAGCATTTCAATTATTTGGTACCATTTCTACAGCATGGTAGAACAATGTACGGTATGGAATTCTCAGTGCCAGCCGGTCAATTTCAGATTATTAACGGCAGGTTAACATATTCTGATAAAGGTCAGTTATCATTTGGCTCAGTTGGAGAGTATGATATTATTGATGGATTAAAAGTTTTGAATGTCAATGGATTAGAAGATAATCCAGTTGGCATTGAATCTAGATTCCATTTCAGTGATAATGATCGATTAACTTACAATGGGAAAGAAAACTGGTATGTTTGTAATATCAGTTTACCATTGAATTATCCATTAGGTGTTGTTACATTCGTTGATGCCGATCAAAAGGTTCCAAGCACTTGTGAAAAAGTAGATTTAATGGTTAGTCACTAGGGCTAATGTTATGTTCGCTCTTTTTCACGAGTTTTTCTATTTATATTTTGATTGCATTAGTTTGGAGCGGTTTGTATTTATTTATTGATCTTGAAAAGATTTTGTATTTATTGAATTTTTATATTTACATGTTTCATGTCTGTAGCTCATTTATTTTTATATTAACTGTGGATCTTGATCATCTTGTAGGCTCGTATGCTGAATCTACTCAACAAATTAACGTTGTATCTAAGAACTATACTCCTTGTCTTACCTAGATATATAAATCCGCCTTCTCCACAAAAAATCCCGTAGATTTTCGCGATAGTTTATCCTTCTCTTTTAATTACAATGATAAACGGTTATACCCTCCTGGCGATAGTTTTAACTTTAGGTTCATTATCATCAGCTGAACGTTTATTAAACCAAACCACAAAAAATTTCTCATTACAAATTGTCTCAACTAATGCGACATTAAATGGTTTATTTGTCTCGCCTCAATTAGTCTTGGTGGAAGACAGCCAGCCAGTGTATTATATCTATGGGTCTATATACCCACCATCATCAACTTTTCACATTAACGAAAAGGAACAAATTTTACATTATAGTGAAAAGGACAATTTTAGTGCTGTAATTGGTAAATTCACTGCACCATCTGGGCTCCCACTTCTAAATGTGTTGAAAAATACGGCTCAACCAGGGTTCCAGTTTATCAATGGAAAATTTCTCACATACAAGAAAAGCGAATTTTGGGCCATGTGTGATGTTGACAATCCAAATCATTATAATACACCTTTATTGGCATTTTTTGAGTCTTATTTTGAAATCCCAAAACTTTTATGCCAACATGTTAAAATTCAACGTGTGAGTTATTATTAGTTTACTAATAAAGACTCTGGATAATCACTTGGTTATCGTTCATGTGTCGTATGTCATGTTGTTGAAAAGGATTATCGATCAACCGTTACTCTTCGGCATTACAAATATGTCTATCAATCGTGTTATAATTCCCCTTTACCACTGCTTAAGTATTTATAAAAAAAATCTGGTGTTGAAAAGTTTTTCTATTATCCGTAGCACGCGTGCCGTCAAGCCTTAGTATCAGATCAGCCGCACATTGTGTTCAGCATATCCCAATTAAGTAATTCGCGCACCACGAAGAGGATCTTTAAGTGTCAGCCGCCCTCTTTAAGCAGTAGTGTATAGTACCAGCCATCTTATACTTATGAACCATTATTATGGATGGTTGATTGTTTTAACTGTTATTAATACCTCGAATTGATCAAAAATCTGTGTGATAATGAATTATAATAAGAAGAACTGATGCTCTTTTCTATTATTAGTTTTAGATTGATCAGGTAATTATAGCAAGAAATTGAGAAAAAAATATAAAAGGATTGAAAAGTCCATCGATTTTGATCCTTTAAAAATTTAGCTATAATCAATAATCAAAATTACAATCAAAATAAACGTTTAAACTAATACTAACAAACATCAAAAACTAGCAAGACAATCGATACAATTTAAATAATAAATTATAGACAATAATTAAACAATGGTCAAAACTTTGAGTATTTCAATACTAGCTATGTTAGCTCAATCTGTTTTAGCAGCCGATACATTTCAACTAAAAGCAGAATCAACAAATCCACAATTGAATGGAAAAATTGTTACACCAGTTCAACTAGGTGAAGATGATAATTATGCTGTTTTAACTAATTATGGTGCATCTGATTTACCATGGCAAATTGAAGGTAAAACTTTGAAAATCTTAGCTGGTAATCCATCAAAAGCTGCATTTATTACAGCTAAAAAAGTTACTGATCAAGTTGAAGATAATAAAGAAGAACAAGAATCCAAATTACCAGTTTTACAATTTGGTAATGAAAATGAAGATTCAAATGGATTTGAATTTTTATCATTATATCAAAAGAGAGGCTTTGTGGATAATAATAAAAAATTGACTAAATTCAATATTGCAGACCATATTCCAAAGTATGCTGGTGGTAATACTTTCCCATTAACAGATGGGTATGCTAAAGCACATTCAAAAGATTTTGATAAAGGAACCAAATTCAATGTTGTTGATTTCACTAATAGTGCAGCAGTAGATAGTTCTTTGAAAGGCAATAAACGAAATATTAAAGCCAATAACTTTGATGGTATCTTGAGTAATACTGATGGATATGCTGAATCTCATGAGAGCTATCAACAAACTAGTTCAAAAGGTAGCCAGGAACCAGAAAATTTTGCCAACAGTAATAGCAACAACAAAAAAAGAGATATTGATGTTGCTAATTTTGATGGTATTTTAAGTCATACTGATGAGTATGCTGAATCTCACCAAGATTATGAAAAATCTAGAAAACATGCTGAAAGTTTCGCTAATGCTAAAACTAAAAGAGCTATCAACGTTGATCAATTTGATGGTATTCTAAGCAATACTGATGAGTACGCAGAATCACATCAATCTTTTGATAAACGATCTACAATTGCCAAACGAGAAGTTGATACTAAAACTGCACCATATTTATCATACAAGAATACTATTAATGGTTGGTATGCTTGCAAACATACCGATCCAAAATACAACTTTGATGCATGGGCTGTTGCATTTTATGCTCCAGGTGAAACCGTTGGTAAAAACTGCGAGTCTATTAAAGTCCGACAAGCTTAACTAAGTAGCACTTTTTTGATCTACATATCTATAAAAAAAAAAAAACAAAAAACAAAAAAACAAAAAAAAAAAAAAACTCATTAATCACATTATTTATTTATTTACATTATAATACATTATCTTCTTTCAATAAAACTCCCCCCTAAATAGTATCCAAAATTTCTTGTACTCTATCAGGAGCATTAACATGTTCATATTGATAAAAATCTAATAAATAAGTACCCCGACCTTTTGTCATTGATCTTAATTGAGGTAAAAACCCAACCATTTTTGCTAATGCTACTCTGGCATGAACAATTGATTGCGCACTTGTAACTCTTTCGTCATGTTTAGATAAATACATTGTATAGTCTCTTGGTACCCAAGTTTTATCAGCTAGCTGCTTATAAAACCCATCATATTCACTGCCAGCAGTTTCTTCACCTAATGAAACAATATGGCCTCGTTTCATACTACCTGAGATATCATTAACAACAGTACCAATATCCTCTTCATTCAAAATAACTCTAACATCCATAATTGGTTCCATAATAGCATAATCATTTTTATTAACTGATGTTAAAGCTTCTTCTGCGGCTAATCTAATGGCAGTTGATACTGCTTCAACACTTGTAACATCCGCTGGAATATCAATTTTTGATACAACTATTCTACAAGAATGTAAAGGTAAAAATGCAATTTTCCCACCTCTTGCTAGCGCAGGTAATGCTCCAATTCTAATAGCATTACAAACCTCTTGGTGCGAGATTAAATCATGGTTATATGTTTCAACAGCTGGATATGATAAATAGTTATTATCATGATCTAATAATTCACCATCAAATTCTTCTTCAACTACTGGTTCAATATGTAAAGTAACACTACATCTCGATTCACCATTTTCTGATTCATGTTGTTTAATAACTTCATCAGTCTTTGATTGTAATGTTTCTTTATAGGTAACTTGAATTGGTCCCATATCGATCTTAGCCTTTAAATTGTTTACCAATCGATCTTTCGCAATTTCTAAGTGTAATTCACCCATACCAGAAATTAATGTTTGATCACTATCAAAATCATAAGTTAAATGTAAACTTGGATCTTCTCTTAATAAAGTATCCAATGCTTGTTCCATACCTCGTTTATCAGCCAACGTTAATGGTTCAATTGATGCAAAAAAAACTGGTGGAGGAATCTTGATTGGCTTTAAATGTAAATGTTTATCACGTTCTTGTAAATGATTTACACCATCTTTTTTCAAAGTATGTGCAACAATAGTATCACCAGTTCGAATATCTTTTGAACCCATAATAACTGCAATATTACCTTCTTCAACTGATTTAACTTCAATTGATTCATCAGCTTGCATTTGTAATAACCGTGAAACTCGCTCCTTTTTACCATTTGATGTATTAATAACAACAGTATTTTGTTGTAGTCTACCGGAATAAACCCTAACAAACACTAAAATACCTCGAATTGGATCATTAACAACTTTAAACGCTAAAGCTGTGGTCAATTCTTTGGAATTTTTATCAATAATAACTTCTTTTGGATTTTCAGTTTTTTTACTTTGAACTGGTACTTTTTTCTTATTCTTAGCAGTTGGGATATACTTTGTAATGGCATGTGGAGCTGGCCGTTCTTGTGGAGATGGTAAAAAATCTATAACTGATTGCAATAAAGGTTGAACACCAATGTTTCTGAAACTTGCACCACATAAAACTGGAGTAACATCTCTATTCATTGTACATCGTCTTAATGCTTTTTTCAATGAAGAAGTCGGAACATCCATATAATCTTCAATTTCCAGAGCTTCTTCAACAAACTCATCATCCATTTCACATAAAGTTTCAATCATTGATGTTCTAGCAGCTACCAATTCTTCTTGTAACTCCTCATTAACTTCGGAAATATCTTTAACTTTAACTGACTTACCATCAGAATTTTCTTCCCATTGTATAACTTTTTTATCCAGTACATCAATAACACCTTTAAATTCCATATTTTCAAAATATGGAAAATTAACGATTGCAACTTTTGTATTCAATTTAGCTACAACTTCTTTAACAGTTCGACCAAATCCTGCACCTGCACGATCCATCTTATTTACAAAAACAATTTTTGGAATATTTTGTTCATTTGCTTGTTTCCAAACTTTTTCAGTTTGTGCCTCAACACCTGCAACGCCATCTAATACCGTAACACCCCCATCTAAAACTCTAATAGATCTAATAACTTCAAATGTAAAATCTGCATGACCTGGAGTATCAATTAAATTAATTTTATGTCCACCCCAATTGAATGTAATTGCCGCTGAAGTGATTGTAATCCCACGATCTCTTTCAGCTGGTAAGTAATCCATTACTGTATCACCTTGGTCAACGTTACCAATTCGATTTGTTAACCCACTATAATATAACATTCGTTCAGTAGTTGTAGTTTTACCTGCATCAATATGTGCAATAATCCCTATATTTCGAATTTTCTCATTTTCTGATGAATATTTTCTAATACTTCTAATGCTAGTTATGAAAGACTTAGGAATTGACTTCCTAACTCCCCCAAGACTATTGAGTAGTATTTTCATTATATTGTTACAAGTAGCTTCGAGATAGTTTTGTCAAGAAAACAAGAATAAATATCGCAAGGAAATTTTATCCTTGATCTACCAAAGGAAAAATGTGAGACTTGCTACTAACGCTTTAATGCATCATCTTCCCAAGCCCTGATCTAAAAGCATTGATAAAATTTCACATCACTAAATTTTTTTTTTTTTTTCCCTACTATTATTTATCAACAAGTGGAGGGTTAAGATGACAGAGGAACAAGAGATCTCATTTGATATTACTGGAGCATATAATAAATTTCTGGCAGATGATCCGGATATGACCATGCCTGTTGCTGCGATTGAAGCATTGGTCAGCTTATTAAGTCATGAAGAGCCATCAACGTCATCGGAGTTGATTAAATTATTGAATACAGCATCAAATCAATTGAAAAATAGTATTAAAAACTCTGTTAGTTTGTCAGCTGGATGTGATTTATTTATGAGATTTGTTTTAAGAAACATTAATAATTATGGTGATTGGGAAGCATGTAGACAACATTTAGTAAAAAATGGTCGATTATTTGTAGAAAGAGCAAAAGCATCAAGAGATAAAATTGCCAAAGTTGGGTTACCATTTATAAGAGATGATGATGTTATTTTAGTGCACTCACAATCACGTACAGTTAGTGCACTATTAGCAAAAGCAGCTTCACAATTTGTTCGATTTAGAGTCTATGTTACAGAGTCACGTATTAGTGATCAAGGTAGAAGAATGGCAAGTTATTTAAGAAAGCAAGGTATTCCTACATGTGTGATACCTGATGCTACTGTTGGGTATGTTATTGATAAAGTTGATAAGATATTCTTTGGTGCTGAAGGTGTTGCAGAATCTGGTGGTGTTATTAATCAAATGGGCAGTTATCAAATTGCTGTTTTAGCAAAAACATCAAATAAGCCTGTTTATGTTGTTGCAGAAAGTCATAAATTTGTTCGATTGTTCCCAATTAGTCCTAGTGATGTACCAACAGAACATTCATTAGATTTTAGTCTTGAGGATGAAGATGATGATATGACTCAAAGACCTCAAATCGATTTTACTCCACATCAATTTGTTACTGCATTGATTACTGACTTGGGTGTTTTAACTACAAGTGGTGTTTCAGAAGAATTAATTAAAATTTGGTTTGATTAGTTATATAGTTACTAATACATTTACTAATAATAGAAAGATAACAATAATAATGACAATAATAATAATAAGTTAGACTACCAAAAAACAACAACGGAGTTACGTTATTTCCATGCGGCTCAAAAATGCTTTGTTCCTTATTTTAAAAGTCAATTTCATCTCTCTTCCAACCAACTGGATGAGTAAAATTACTCTTTGGATTAAGTCGTGGAATGTGTTGATCTTGTTCTTGTTGCTTAATAGCATATGGATTTCGATCACCTGGTTTTAAATTACCAAAAGTATGATTGACTTCTCGGTGTTTGCATTCATCAGCTCGAACATAATAAAATAAATCTTTAATAGTTGAACCTTCTGGCATATTCCAATATTGAATGGCAATATCTGGTGCCAAAGTCTTTTCCCATTCTGGATACCATCCTTTTTCAATATCTTCAATACATCTTGTATAAGTAACAACCGCTTCTTCTTCTAAATATCCAACAAATCGATGACAAATTCTTGGATTAACTAAATATGCAATAAAGAATGAGTTAAAGAAAACACCTTGGGCTCCCAAAATCATAGTTTTCATAAACCATCCTGGTTTTGACAATTGAATAAATGTTAATAAATGCATTCTTTCATTATATGCTTCTTCTAATAAGGACTCAATAAATGCTCGATCTCTTCTTAATAATCTGATGGAATTTAAATGTCTTACCATCCCACCAACCATACCTGGTACACCAGCCACAGTCTCTAGAAACAAGCATCGTTGTAGCCATTTTTCTGGTGTTAATGCATACTTTTTATTATTTTCTTCGCCTTTTGGTGGATGTGTATACCCGGTGAAAAAATCAAAAATTGATCTAACCGTAACTAAAGTTCTTTTTGCAATTTTATCAGACCAATTTTGTGGTGTATGATGTGCAACGCTAAATTTCTTCAATTCATCCATTGAAACATCTTCATGTTTCCAGCTTTCACTTAGATCGTAAACTTCTCGCTTTTCTTTGTTAAATAATGATTTTCTTGCTGGCATCTCTGTATTAGATTTTGATAAATCAGTCTTAGATGATGATGATGTGACGGTGGTAGTTGAATAGTATCTACCTATCCGAGAGATACTTGGAATAGCATGTGTTGCTAGTCCTACCTTACTGCTAGTAATAATTAGTTGACTTGATAACATTTGCTATATTGAATGTTTAATTAGCTTGTGATGATGATTGAAAAAAATTTGTCAACAAATCCAAAGGAAATTTCATCAAATATTTATAGGAACAAATAAATCTATTTGAATATTTCAAAGGTTATAAGAGAGTGAGTTTATTAACAATACTATAAATGGATGCCGAAACTATATAGAGCAAACAAACAGCTCCAACTTTGCAGTGGCTTCGAGGCTAACAAGGCCTAAACCCTGCAACCGAGCGCAAACGGTTTCACAAACTTTAGATGCGCATCAAAGGCGCGTGGCTAACTGATGACTCAAGCGTCACTAAAATCTTTCAATAGTACGGCTGAAATTCTTCATCGTTGTTACCAGTGAGCAGCAGCCGCCCGAGTTATACCGAAGTTTCAATATCTATTACAAAATTCTCCATACTAGTGGATGTAATAATATGAACATTCAAGTTCTATTAAGAAAAGTTAAATAAGGGGAAACTTTGATATTAGTTTTCGGGGTCTGATATTCAGGATATAGAGTACACGGGTAAACGGATCAATGTGATTGTTAACTTTTGTATTACTGAATGTTTATTATGACATATTGAATATTAAATTGACTATTGAAATGATATATATCAGATCATTATATCACATTATTCAATTGTGGAGAATGTACCATTTTATACCATTATAGGTGGATGGATTACCATATGAAAATTAAGTTATTGAGAGTTCACGTTAATTTTTACCTTTGTAATCTTATTAACATTATTGTATATATAGTTAATCCGTTTAAGTTTGGCTTGAAGGATGTAACCTATTACAAGGTCCAATATTGGCCCAAAGAAAGCTTTCTGTACACGAATGTTCTATATATATAATATATTAATTTTTAGGCTTGGTGTTACAATCTGTGAATTATTTGTAGTCAAAAATTTTGTACCATATTTTACATTTTATTTACTTAGACAGTCTAGACTATAGCATGATTTTCTAATTATCTATATGGTCTAACTTTATCCTTTAAATTTATGATTGAATACTCCTAATTTCCATTAGACCCACAATAACTGGTTTGATGACATATTAGTATCACAGATAAAGCACGAAAAGTGCCAAGCTCAAATGTATGGATGGTAGGCATAACCTAAGCCTCTAGGGCTCAATACCCAAAAAGAATTTACAGCTTAAATATTCACATCGATGTAAGATCCATGTGAGAACAGGAGATCAGTCCCGATATACATTTCCATTTAACTAGAAAAAATATCGAAAACTTGTAATAGGAAACCTGCATATGTAATTTTTCCGAAATTTAAATGCTAAGTCTTGGTATTTAATTACTATTTGCTCTGTAACTCTATCTTTAAAAACCCCTCGAAAGTGAATTGGTTAAAGAGCCTAGGTAAATCATGATTTAGTATACTATAGGTATACCATTGCAGGTATACATATAAAAATCATGATCTGAGTTTTATGTTTTCATATATTATGAACCAAGAGTCAATCAATTAACCGTTGGCTATAATTACTTATAAAAAAAGACTATCAAAACTATTACTTAATTGATTGATTACTAATTACTGATCAGATCAATATACATTCTCATAATGTGCCAGCTCAAGCACTCTATAGGAATTTAATTAAGGAACTAATACGAGTTCTAGAACAATATCAAACTATAGAGGTCAGAGTTAAACAACTTATATGGCCACACCATGGGTGAAAAAAAGGCTGGCTCAGTTGATTTTACTAAAAATAAAGCAGGATCAAACGGCAGGGGGAGAATACCAGTAATAAAAATTCGACTCAAAATCAGCCATAATAAAAAAGATCTAAAATGTAATCATCAATATGAAAAATATGATTGAATGAATCATAAGAACTTAAAACCCCTTATTAAACTTTTCTAAACGGTCTTTTGACTTTAAAAAATAAAACATGGAGTGTGCATTATAACTAAATTAAGTGTGGCTAGTGATAGTAACCTCGGGTGCAGTCGCGCCGTAACGTTCCGTGCCCTTTTTCAAGCTGAGGTACGAGCCGCAGTTTCACCTGGAAGCGGCTATCCAGCTATAGTTAACTGGCTACAATAATAAAAAAGGATCCTCGATCGATGAAATAAGACTCCATGGTGTGTGTTGCGGCATCTAGAGTCCGTTGACGGGATCACTTTTTCAGTAAATAGTCGACCTGGAATTTGTATTAACATTACCACAAACAGATTTTAGATATCATATAAAATTATTAATATCTAAGTGCTCTTGCTAGCTAATAATTGCCACCTTAATTATAAATCAACTTAATTTTATTATTTACCATTTTACAAAGACTCAAACTCCATTTTAGCCATACAAGGCTTTCATTATGATTGAACTTTTGGGGATTTAAGCTCACTGCACAAGTACAACTAAGCAAGTCTTGTACAATTTGCGAAACAAGGAATCATGTTTCTGATAGTTGTACTCTAAAGTTTGGGTTAAAAATTTTAAAGAATTTTAGTTAAGCTTAGATTCAATATATGAATTGGGCAACAAACTACCTATTTTTAAAATTGTATCATGAATATTATAATAAATGGATCTAAATGGATGTACTGAAGTATGAGGCTGTGAAATAAGGTTTTAATATTGCTAATAAAGTTTTTAAATGTAACTTAGATTAAACTTAGTTATTATCCATACAATAATTAATGAATCCATCAAAAGACTTAGGTGTATATACGTATAGCTGCTGAAATTTTATATATCTCTAACTTAGGCATATATCATAAATTACAGGGGGGATTATATAATAAAATTGAAGCTAATAATAATATGGTGCGAAAATATGGACTGCCTACCCTTTTGGTAATGAAATGTGCTAGCTCAAAAACTTCTCATCTTACTTCTCAATTGCAATTTAGGCTTAGAAGTTTGAACATAAGCCTATTTAAGATCAGTCAAAGACCTCTAAAAATCCTAAAAAGTTTGCCTTGTGAAGTGTAAAAGTAAAAGTATATGTATGTAAACAACCCAATAGTATAGCACTTTTTAACTATGGCATAAGCCAAGAATCTACTCTCTTTTATAATTGCAGTTCATTGTAGACCTTTTCATTTAAATTGAAAGGATAGCTATGAAGCAATACTACATTTTTAATTCTATTCATAAAAATTCATTATATTTAATAAAAATAGATTGATTGATGGATAAATAAATAATATACAAAACAAGGTATGTAATGAGAAAAAAACAATTGATACTATTTTTGAAGTTCAGTAATATAGTCATCAATTGTAGTTTTTGATTTTAATTTAGTCCTTAAATTTGCAACTAATTTATCCCCCTCTTTCCATGATTCATCACAATCTCTATCATACCATTCAATCTCAGTAAACTCTTCATCATCAGCTAATTTTCTAGTTAATAATGCACCAGAATATTTCGGTGCTGCATCACCAGAGGCTTTTGCAGACATTTGAACAGCCTTTACTTCTTTTTTATTAGCTTGCTTTGTTTCTGAATCGACTTTTCTATTAATTTCTTTTTCAGCACTTTGTTCTTTATCAACATATCTAAATTGAGGTCTTAATTGTGCAACTGCTTTAACTGGAGAAAAATGCAATTCTTCATTTTTAAAAACACCAATCATATATTTACTTCCTGCATTACCATCTTCTGTCTTTGAAGGATCTTTAAAAACACCACCCATAGTTTGACGATCGACTTTATTCCATCTTTCACCTTTATCTTTATCATAAAATCGTTGTGTATCAATTGGAATATCAACCTCTACAATCCCCGAATTTTGTTTGACTCGCGCAGCTCTAACCCCACTACCCAATGCATCAACTAACGGGTATGACACTGATCTTGTAGGGTATTGGTATAAATATATTTTTTCATTCAAGTTGCTCGTGAAAAATACGGGAAAACTTTGAATAACAGGATCTTTTTCATCCCCTGGGATAAATTCTGATTCAATTTTTGGATGGAATTTCTTCTCATCGAGTTTAATATCTTTTTTATCTTCTGTATTTTCCATTTCGATATCTTCATCTTCTTCACCATTCGCACGTCTGACATCTTTTTCTGTTGCAAATAACCCATCTTCTTCCTCTTCCTCGACTGATCCTTCTTTATTCTCGCTATTTTCTTCCGGTACTTGTTCTTGTTCTGTCTCCTTAGATTGCTCATCTATCATGTCGCTATCATTAACGAACAAACTATCCTCTTCATCACTCATTATTATCTCTATGTCTTTGATTCAACTTATGCAATCTTGATGGTGTTGAGTATAAAATTTTTTTTACCAATGATTAAAAAAAAAAAAAAAAATTATCGGGACCGGGCCTTGATAAATTTTTTGATACACGCAAGAATCGACACGCGAAAAACTCGAGCTACACAATTTTTTTCAATGTACGGCTGAAATGATTCAAAAACATAATGCCATTAATAAAATTAAACACAAACCATACTAGATATTTGAATATTGAACTAATGATAAAAGATTATAAAATTTTGTCTCTTGGCCACCCAACTGGGTACAGGTTTTGATTTTTCAAATCTTTTCTTGGGACATCATCAGATTCAGGTTTCAAAGCGTAAGGGTTTCTATCTTCTGCATCCAAATTCCCAAAGGTGTGATTGACTTCTCTGTGTTTAGCTTCGTCTGCTCGAACATAATATAATAAATCTTTTATTGTAGCCTTTGAATCCATATGCCAATAATCTATTGCAATTTGAGGTGCTAATTGAGTTTCCCATTCTGGATACCACCCCTTTTCAACATCTTCAATACATCTTGTATAAGTGACAACAGCTTCTTCTTCTAAATATCCAACAAATCGATGACAAATTTTGGGGTTTATCAAATAGGCAACAAAGAATGAATTGAAAAATACACCTTGAGCTATTAAAATCATAAGTTTCATGAAAATACCTGGTTTTGAAATTTGTAAAAATGTTAACAAATGCATTCGTTCATTATAAGCTTCTTCTAGTAAAGATTCAATGAAAGCTCGATCTCTTCTTAATAGTCTCAACGAATTTAAATGCCGTACCATTCCACCAACCATACCAGGAACTCCAGCAACAGTCTCCAAAAATAAAAATCTCTGCATCCATTTTTTTGGACTTAGTGCATATTTTGGGTTATCTTCTTGTCCTTTTGGTGGGTATGTATATCCAGTGAAAAAATCAAATGATTTTCTAACAATTGTTAAGGCAGCTTTTGCGATTCTATCGCTTTTAGTAGTAGGCACATGATGTGCTACTTTAACACTTTCCAATTCTTCTTTGGTCATTAAAGGTCTAGCCCATCCTTCACTGATAATGAATTGGTTGTCACATTTGGTAACTTTTGGTCCTGATTTAGAAATTTTGGCATCTTTTTTGGAAGGTTGTGTTCTTAATGATGATGAGTTCGTCGTGTGAATATAATGTTTGGCAATTTTGACAAGTGTAGGGTTTGGCAATGCTTGGAGTACTGTACCCTTCTGGGAGGATATTAAAGTGAATTGTAGTTGACTTCTTAAGATTGCACCTGTAATCATTTTTTCTTTTGGTGTATACTGCTCTTTGTAACTATTTGGTTTAATTGATAACAATCTTTGAGCTTCTAGATTATAATTGAATAGATATTCTGAGGTATTTATATTTCTTCAATTGAGCTGACGAGCTTTACGTTTTACTATACTTTTATAACTAGCATATATACATAACTGAGTTTTCTTATTCACTGAGTCATATCCTAGAGCTACTTACTCTTGAAATATGAAGGAGCCTCGTGAATTATTGAGTAATTCAAGCTTGTTCAAGTATCTCACTGTTTTGATCTCAACAAAATTTTCAAGTTATGGGCTGAGAACTAGTAGCCACGATCGTTCTGCTGGAATATATGAGCTGAGAGTTTTCTGAAATTTCAAGCAGCCAAAATTTATGGTTAAATTGACATAGTGACGATAAAATCTGATATGCAAGTGATCTAGAGGTTGCTGCTTAGATTGAAACATTATATCGAGGGTTAAAAAAACTGTACGGGAAGCACCGAGAGTAAGGTTCGAACAGCTTAAGAAAGATAATAAAAAAAAAAAATCGAGAACGTGAATCACTGAGTCAGATTTGAAGTATCATATATCAGCTGCGGATATAAGTTTAGGTTTAACATGCCACTAGCTTCTATATATGTGCAATTTTACTGTGGAGATATTTTTATTTAGTACCTTTAGGCCTGGGTACCAGAACAGATATGACTACGTGGCTGATGGATTTTTAAAGATAGATAAACATAACAATTAACTGTTTAACTGAGTGATTTAGATTTTGAAATCGAGATACCTATGCTTAATTATGATTTGATATATATTGTGTGTATGCGTGTAGGCACTCAAATTTATCGAGCCAGTACGTACTTGCTTTAAATTTATATGATGGAGCCCTGAAAACCATTAGCTAACCTCTATATATCCATTCAACGAACTGGCTGTATTCTGAAGTGTCGAAACTAGGTCGACATAAAATACTGCATTTTTTGCGACCAAAATATTGTCAACCCTGGCAAAAAACTTAAATATTAAACACTCTAATACTAGTATGAATGTTTTAAATTTTATGCCTCTATGGTAATGATAAGCAAAAGAGTACTTTAGAACTATGCAGGGAGTACATGTAGCTTGTTTACTGGAATTGTGGAAGAACCTTCGAAAAAGTCATTATACATTAACTATAGTCGAAACAGTTAATCAAAAACATCAAGCCACAATATCTATTATTCAACCTGATTTTTTCTCAACAAATATGAAAAGTTTGACTCAGTGATTTTTATAGATATGTAAGTGCAGTAGATTGTTTTTAGGTTTGCAAGGTAAGAGAATTAAATTGATGATCCTCAACTGATAAGATAAGAATCTGTACGATATTTTGTGGTGGTGAGAGAGAGAGAGAGAGAGAGAGAGAGAGAGAAAGAGAGCCCCGAGTCAAAAATATAAATATCGAATTTTATCTTGGCCCTGATGGAGTACGCACCAGTTTGAAATGCCTAAAGTTGTTCACTATCGAATAATTTCAAGCCCGAAAAAAAGTCAAGTTTCTTTGAAATGGAATCTTCATTGATTTTTGCAGAGCTTTAGCTCCTTCTATAGCCATTGTACGTTTTTTTTACCAAGTATCCAGTAGGATATACTCCATATATGCAACATGATACATATCATGGTACAAAATTCGTGATTTTCAACGTGTTGCACGGCTTTAACCTTCAAGTGTATTGAGCCGCACAGAGCTAATTAATAGAGTTTAAGCTGTGGTCCGATCCGGTGTCAAGCGTTAAGGGAAAAAAAAAAAAAAAAATTATGGATCTTGTATTAGAAAGTAGAATTTTTCAAACACAAAATTTTTTATCGGATTAACAGTTTTTCTGATAAATATTATAATTAATTTTTAAGAAGAAAAATGGATGACGGGTTGATTTTGAACCTAGCAACCACCCCAGTTGGTGGCACACAGAAAAAGACCAAGATCACAGGTGGAAGATGGAAAGATAGAGCGAAACAAAAAAGAGCTCAAAAAGCAGCGGATCCAACTACTCCAAAGACTACTAACCATAAACCAAAGCCAAAACCAAAAATATTAAATGAAGATAGAGCAAAAGTTATTAAAAAGTCAGCAGATAAACCGAAACGACCATTTGATCCAAATAGAGTACAATATTCAGTTCGAAAAATTCAAGATGCTGATAAAAAAAATGGTAAAGACACTTTTATATCAAAATTATTTAATTCGGATCCAAATGAAGAAACTGGAGAAGTAGTAGAAGAAAATGAGTTAGAGATGCATGAAGCAACTAATGCACCAGTTTTATCATCAGAATTTGAATCATTAGGGATTAACGAGAGAATGTGTAGTGTTTTGCATGAAAAGATGAAATTGGAACGACCAACTAGAATTCAACAAGCTGTATTACCTAGTTTAATAAAACATGATAAAGATTTATTTATTCAAGCTGAAACTGGTAGTGGGAAAACATTAGCATATTGTTTACCAATTATTGAAAAATTAATGAATTGCGAATATTTAGATAGAAGTAGTGGACTATTTGCTATTATTATTGCACCAACTCGTGAATTATCATTACAAATTTTATCAGTTTTACAGAAATTAACTCAAGCATGCCATTGGTTAGTGCCAGGGATGGTTACTGGTGGTGAAAATAAAAAACAAGAAAAGCAACGGTTTAGAAAAGGTATTAATATTTTAGTAGGAACACCAGGTAGATTGGCAGATCATATTGAAAACACTGATGCATTAAACGTTTCACAAGTTAGATGGGTTATTATGGATGAAGGTGATATGTTGATGGAGTTAGGATTTGAAGAAACTATCAATAAGATTTTAGATGCAATCGATGAAAATTCAAGGCTTACAAGAACTGGCGATTTGGGGTTACCAGATAAAAGAGTTAATGTTTTATGTTCAGCAACTATGAAGAGTAACGTTAAACGATTGAGTGAAAATAGACTATCAAATAGTAAAACTATCTCAGCAGATACCGATCCAAGTATTACAAAAAGTCAATCAATTGCACCAGCACAATTAATTCAAAATTATGTTGTTGTACCAGCTAAATTAAGATTAGTCACATTAGCTGCTACATTATTAGATTTAATTAAAAAGAATAATAATTGTAAAGTTATTGTATTCTTTTCTTGTGCAGATTCAGTTAATTTCCATTTTGAAGCATTTTGTAGAGATGGTGATTTAGTAACTGATGAAGAAGATGAAACAAAGATCAAAAAAGCACCACTATTATCCGAAAATACCATTATTCATAAAATTCATGGGTCATTAAATCAAAAGATTAGAAAAGATACTATTGCTGCATTTAAAAAGACACATGATGGCCCTTCAATTTTATTCAGTACTGATTTGCTATCTAGAGGTGTGGATTTACCATTAGTTACAGATGTAGTTGAATATGATCCACCAGCAGAAAGTGAAGAACATCTGCATAGAGTTGGTCGAACAGCTCGAGCTGGTCAAGTTGGTTCATCAATGTTGTTTTTATTGCCAGGCTGCGAGGAAAAATATTTGGATATTTTACAACCATTGCATCCAAATGGGCTACAAACTAAAACATATAAAGGTTTATTACAACGAGCGTTTGGTTTAAAATCATGGGATATTGATGCAACAACCTGGCATTTAAATGTTGAAAGATGGGCATTACAAGATGAACATAATTTAGATTTAGCTAGAAATGCTTTTAAAAGCCATGTTAGAGCTTATATGACCCATATTTCAAGCGAAAGAGAAATTTTTGATAGAAAGCAATTACATTTGGGGCATATGGCTAAAGCATTTGCATTAAGAGAGACACCAGGTGAACACCAACCATCAAAGAAACCAAAACGTGAAAAAGATCCAAAAAAACGAATGATGGCCGCTGCAAAGAGACAAGCGAATTCCGGGGCTGATGAATTCAATATTGGGTATTGAAGTATTGTAATTAATTATTCATGAAATATTAATTATTTTTTTTTTTTTTTTTGTATATATAGAAAGAAATAAATTATTGTTTTACATCAAGTAATGGCGATGATTCAAATCCAACATAATGTGGGTTTTTAGAGAATGATTGTGTAAAAGCAACTGCACCTTTAGCGTAAAATCCACTCTTATCATCAAAAAACTGTTCTGCAAATAACAAAGCTCGAACTGCCTTAATATAATGTTCGTCAGTAATTGAATCTGATGGGCCATTTAGCACCAAATTAACAGAGTCTTGCCATGCTTGTGGAATTGATTCGATCTTAACATTTGAAACTCTTTCTGGGTCAATCTTAGGTCGCATTTGTGTAATATATACAATAACAACTGTAGTCCATAAATCTTGAACAATTTTATGATGACATGATTTTGGAATGCATTCTTCTGAGCCTTGTTTATACAAAATTTCAATCAATTCTTGACTACTTGTTAATAAATGTAATAAGAAAAATGAATATTTTGGATCATTATCTTTATGTGTTGCCAAAAATGCCAATGCACCGGCTTCCAAAATGTTTTTCAATGTCATTAGTGGGTCTTCGATGTGTAATCTTGCAGAGTAATATGCTAATTTTTCAGGTATTCTTTTTAAACAAGCAGATGGACCATCTTGAGATGGCCCAGAATATAAGCCATCTAAATCAGTATCTTCACGAATTTGATTAATAATTTCCATAATATCTTCAGTAGTTTTATCAAGTTCTGGTAATTCCAGTGAATATTCTTGGTAATTTGTAGCATTGATAGTCAATGCTTCGGCTGCCAAATATGGACTATCAATTTCAAATGCATAACCTAAATGAATAACAGCATGTGTCAACCCACCATAAACACCATTAAGCAATGCTTCTTTTTCATCATCTACCAGAAATTTTTTAGCAACTGGCTTCCAGTTGTAAGATTTTTCGAAATTAATTTTATCAGAAAAAAGATCAAAGAAACCTCTCTCATATTCTCTTTTACCAACAAACTCTTGCCAATCATCTTCCGTAACAACTTGTGGACTATCTTCTTTCCAAGGAACCAAAGTTTCACTGACTTTTTCATAAATAAATGTTAATTGCTTTGAATTTGCACCTAGAAAATATGCTGCAATTAATGCGTGTGGTAAATGATTATGAAATTTTCGATCATTCCATAATACCCCATAATTTGCATTATTTGCCTTGACTAATTGATCTAATTTAGTAGCGCTTTCTTTTGTAGGTCGAGGTAATTCATATTCTTGAGGAATCTTATATCCTAAACCATCAACCTCATCATTATGTGCTTGTGACCAACAATTTCCCATTTTTTTTTTTTATATATTGATATTAATAAAAGTTAGTAGTTTTTGAATGTTTGTGTCGTTGGGGTAAAAAATAGTTAAACCTACAAAAAGCTAAAAATCCAACAAGGCACAAGACATTCATAAGCAAAATGTTTTGTTGCTGCCGATCGGGATTCAAGCATTGCAACTATAGTATACAATAAGTCTCTGAAAGCGGAGAAACGGAGTTCCGCCATATTAGTGTGGCGTCCATGCAAGGCTGAACAATGCCACTGATTATATCCATATCAAACCAGCGCGGAAAAATTGGAGTGTAAAAAAAGCCCGATGCGATGTGCTCTCTCCCAAGTTTTACATAAGCGGTAAGAATTACTATACTCTGAATGGGTGCCACAGAAATACTCCATTGTCCGATCTATCTTTTTAATAGACTATCGACAAATATTTGAGTCAAAGCGCTAAATTTAATAGTATAATTCAATAAGAATGAAAATTTTGGAGCATGTTGCTAATCCAGATATTCCACAATTATCCCTAGAATACCCCCAATTAAGACCTTTTCTGGTAGACAACAAATATGATTTCTCAAATCTGGAAGCATCATATCAATTAGCCGATGTTCTCCTGAGAAAATATTTTGGATTAAATGTGGAACTATCAAGAAAACATTTATGCCCTAGAGTTGCGAATCGATTAGATTACCTATTATGGCTGAAGCAAATTATGGAAAGTACAATTGAAGGTGAGGTATCTGGATTAGATATTGGATCAGGTGCAAGTTGTATTTATCCATTATTAGGCTGTTCAGTAACAGACTGGGATTTTTACGCTACTGAAATTAATGATACTAGTTTGGAATTGTGTAAAAAAAATATCAAAAACAATACGTTAGATCACCGTATTCAAGTGTTTAAAGCAGATTTGAAATTGTTCGATTTAGATCTTCTGGGTGTTGAAGAATTAGATTTCACAATGTGTAATCCACCATTTTACGATACTTTTAAAGACTTGGAAGAATCAAGAAGAGGTAAAAGTAAACCAGCTGCTACAACAAAATTGGTAGCTCAAGATTCAGAGTTATTTACAACTGGTGGTGAAGAAGCATTGACCACTCAAATGATTCAAGAAAGTTTGAAGCTTCGCAACAAAATCAAATGGTATACTACTTTGGTTGGTAAAAAGTCGACACTAGAAAGATTAGTTGATATATTGAGAGATGAAAAGATTGATAATTATGCTATTCATGAAGTAGTACATGGGCCAAATGGTAAAACGCGCCGATGGTCGTTGGCATGGAGTTTTGGTGAATCTAGATTAAAAGATTCCATAGCAAGATCAAAAAACCATTCTATCAAACATTTAAATCCGTTACCAAACGAATTCGAACTGAAAAATTCTGATAATATATTAACAATTTTACGTGAACTACCAGTTGAAATCACCGCACAAGACCCAATCACGGTAGAATGCAAAGGTAATGTTTGGTCAAGAGCTTATAGAAGAAAAAGATCGCGTGGGGAAGATCCAGATTTAGATTTAAATGATTGTTATAAATTCTCTATCGAGAATAACATTGTTAGGTTTATCACTGGTCCAGATCCAAAAGTATTTGAAGCATTTTCTTCAATGTTAGAAGCAAAAACTGGTCATACCATTAATAAAGATCAGCCGAGTGCTGAAACTGCTAGCAACGATGATACTAGTATTCAAATGGCTAAACAAATTTAAAGCTAATAGAATTTTTTCAAAGCAAATTGTATATATATATTGTAACACATAATAGATTAATAACCACTCTTTTGAACCCATGTATCTTATATCTTGAAATTCAATGGTTCTACCAAATTAAAGGTTCGCTTATCGTGGAATTTTCCTTGATAGTAATAGCTGATAATCGATATCAGAATTAGCCATTTTTCGAGCCACTAATAATAAATCAGTGACCTAATAATATATATATATAATAAGCCTCAATAGATATATAAATAAACAAGAATTCCGCCCGATCCTTAGCAGAACTGACTCACTTTTGATAATTTTTCTAAAGAATCAACAAACGATTGCGATCTCCCCGTTGAGATTCGAGATTATTCATGCACTGCACCACAAGCTAGTTACTACAGCGAGAGCGTTATCCAACCCCCCGATCGGATTTGGTCTCTCTAGTAATTTTTTCCCTGCGCAAGTTAACTACTCGACTAATTTTTTTTTTTTCTTAGCCTTTTTAATTATTTTTATTGAGAAACCCACGACACGTCGTTGAAGTAATATTTTTTAAAATTTAGAACATGGAAAGACTATCTGCACCAGCAAGTGCATTTGAGTCGAGGATCAGATCAATTCAAACTCATCAGCATGGTGCTAAAAAACCACCTTCAAGTGTGGGAACCATGAAAACCAGACATACCAGTGTGATGGGCCATCCATCCAGTTCGACAAAAATACATAATTCAGCAGGTAATCCATTTTATCGCACCACAAATTCAGCAATCACTGCTAGTTTATACCCAAGAAGATCACAATCACTAACATATGCATATCCTCCATCACCAAGTCCTTCAGCTTCACCTCAAATTATAGGATTAGATGATGACCCATTAACAAGTATTAAGCGGAGTGAACCCGCGGTTTGGAGATTACCAAATGCTGATAGAATATTCTGTGCAGCAATGAGAGAGTTTTTAAGGACATATGGTGGGAAACCAAATAGAATAGAATTGATTAAAGAGTTTAAACAAGTTGTTGAAATTGAAGGTGATATCATATTAAAAAGATTAAATGTCAATCAAATGACGCGTCGACTAAAGCAATATTTTGATGATTTTGCACCAAAAGTTAATGAAAAAGCCTTACAAGCTCAAAGTGGGATTGGGAATCTTTGGGTAACACCATTAGTACCACCAATAATGAAAGATGCTAGTTTGACGTGTAAAGCTGTAGAGTCGCGTTTTGAATTTTTAAGAGCCAATCCACCAAATAGAGAAGCAAATGATGCAAACACAGAATGTATAGTATTATCAGCAGATCAAGAACTACAGGAATATTATGCAGATTCTGTTACAGCAGACGGTAGTCCACCACAAAAACGCCAAAGAATATCAGAGAATGGATCTCAATCTGTGAGTAAAGTGGCTGGGAGTTCAGATACGATGGTTGATAATAAAATACTAATTTTTGAGCAAAGAATGACTAAGCATATGAGTGAGCATAACGAAAAGATTGATAAGATTCATCAAAAGTTGAATGATCGAATGGATTCGCTTGAAGAATCATTTTGTTCAGTAAAAGATAGTTTAAGTCGAGTTGAGGCGCGTCAAGATGAGTTTGGATCGAAGATCGATCGATTATTTAATTTATTATTCAAGGTTGAAGAGATAGTGGAGCGTAACGACGTTCAATTGCATTTTTAACATTTTTATTATCTTTTGATTCTACTATTTTATTTGTATATATAGTATTTAAACTATTAGTTCAGTTTATTTATTCATTTATTGAAAGTTATCAACAAAAAAAAAAAGTTGATGTTTTTTTTTTTTTCTTTTGGAAAGCGCGCGTCGCGTTTTGTAAAAAATATTGTGCTTGAAAAAAGTCGCGTGGCTCAAGCATGCTTAAGAGCTACTTGGGACTTATCAAACTTTAAATTAGCAAATTTGATGTGCGCACGCGTTTTATCTACAATACCCAAAAATTTCACCAAGGTGTGTTTGAAGTTGCGATCATATTAATCCAGTCATCAAATCCAAGTAGCTTAGATTAAAAATGGTTCAAAGAAGTTTGGAGGATATATGGGGTGGTAATAAACGGAAACGGCAAGATTCTGATACAAGGAATCATAAAAGACCCTTTAAGCAGATAAAGACTTTAAGAGAGTTTAATCTAGGTAATTCAGGTGTTACAATTGATAATCAAATTAAGCAAAAGTTCGAAGAGAGATTAGGTGGTATAAACTCAATAGCATCTATTAAGAGAAGATCAAAAAAGAAAGCGGCTGGGGTGTCCCTCAAGCCAATGCATCTTCAGATATTACAGTTAAAACGTCAACATCCAGATACATTGTTATTAGTAGAAGAAGGGTACAAGTATAAAGTATATGCTGATGATGCTCAAATCGCTGCAAAAGCTTTGGGGTTTTATTTATCAGATGGTAGAAAGACTTTTGAATTAGAAGATGAAAGAGAAAATGAGTATGAAAATTTCTCCACTATCTCATTTCCTGTACAAAGTTTACAAAGGCATACCAAAAAGTTGGTAGATTTGGGTTATAAAGTTGGGTTAGTTCAGCAAATGGAATCAGCTGCCTTAGCAAAATCAGGTAAAGCTTTGAAAAGAGAGTTAACAAGAAAATTTACCAAGGCTACATATTCTGATGAGTTTGATTATACAAATGAAGAATCTGCAATCGCTTCAAGTTATTTATTTTCATTATGTGAAATAGGCTCAAAGATTGGCATTGTTGCAGTAGAACCAACAACTGGCGATGTTATATATGATGAATTTGAAGATGGAATCATGTTAACTGAATTAGAAACTAGATTATTGCATATTCAACCTGTAGAGGTTCTGTTGGTGAATGATCCTTCAAATAGAGTAGAGAAATTGGTAAAAACTATCACTGGATCAAAGTTAGATAAAGTTTTAATGCACAAAAAAACTATCAGTAAAGATCATAGAACGGAACTAACTGATTTTTTAGTTCAAGAAATTGAAAATAATGACGATAAAGAAGGCATTTCAAGAGCAATGGATCAAATTTTGGATTATCCGCAGACAATACAAAAGTGTTTAACGGCTTTAGTTACTCATTTACAAGAGTACAATATGGCACATATATTAACATTAGGAAGTAATTATTCAAATTTCTCAGCAGTTTCTGAAATGTACCTATCAGGAGATACTTTGTTAAGTCTGGAGATTTTTCAAAATCAAAACGATAATACCTCAGAAGGTAGTTTATTTCAACTTTTGGACCAAACAAGAACATTTTTTGGTAAAAGATTATTGAAAAAATGGGTTGCAAAACCATTATTAAATAAAAAGGAAATAGAAAAAAGAAATTCGGCAATTACAGAATTAACAAAGCAATCAAGGAAAGCTGGTTTAGTAGCTATGGAGTTTAAATACTGTCCAGATTTGGAAAAATCATTAGCCAATGTATATTACCTAAGATCATCAAGACCACAATTAATTAGGTTATTGAATAAACTGAGAAAATTCGTTGAAATTGAAGAACCTTCGAAATTTCAATCAGAATATTTGAATGATTTGTTTGATCAAATACCAAAGTCTAGAAATGTTATATATGAGTTGTGTAAATTTATTGATGATAGGTGGCAAGAAGAATATGAATTAACAAAACAAGATAGAATCGAAATGTTCTTTGATACTGATCAGTTGGATGCAGATAACATTTTAGATAAAAGATTTGATTTAGAGCAAACTGAAGAACAATTGCATAATCATTTGAACGAGTTGAAACGGCAATTAAAAATTCCTTTGAGTTTTGGTGTATGGGGTGAACAACCTTATGTGATTGAAGTCGATGCTAAACATAAAAGTAAAATACCCAATGATTGGATTCCATATGCTAAACATAATACAAAGCATCGATATAGAACACCAGAATGTGAAAAACTATTTCAACAATATGAAAAAGATAAGTCAAGGTTAAAAGAAGAATGTGAAAAAGAGTATCATCAGTTTTTAGTAAAAGTCAGCAAGCATTACAATGAATTGAGAGATCTGATCAATGCATTAGCACAATTAGATTGTTTATTTTCATTAAGTGAATTAGCAAGGTATGGAAGCTATGCATTACCAACCTTAGTTGATAAACCCGGTATTAAAGTAATTAATGGTAGACACCCAACAGCAGAAAATTGCATTGAAATTGATTATATTCCAAACGATATTCACTTAAGCTCACAAAATAGAGTCAAATTAATCACTGGTCCAAATATGGGCGGTAAAAGTAGTTATGTTAGGCAAGTAGCATTGATTGCAATTATGGCACAAATTGGTTCATATGTACCAGCAGATGAAGCTGAGATTGGCCCATTTGATGCAGTATTTACCAGAATGGGTGCATATGATAATATGATTAGGGGTCAATCAACTTTCAAAGTAGAGCTACAAGAATGTCAAACTATCATGAAACGAGCTACTGATAAATCGTTGGTTATTTTGGATGAAGTTGGTAGAGGTACAAGTACGAAAGATGGCCATGCAATTGCCCATTCAGTATTATATCATTTTATCACCGAGATTCAGTGTTCTACTTTATTTATTACACATTTTCCTGCATTATCATCTTTTGCATTGGCATTCCCGGTCACTGTTGAGAATTGTAGAATGGGGTTCCAAAAGTTAGATGATAATACTATCACTTTCACTTATAAAGTTGAATCTGGTGTTGCACTTAAAAGCTATGGTTTAAATGTTGCAAAAATTGCTGGTTTACCTGGAAAAGTTCTGGAAAATGCTGCTGATAAATCAAAATCTATGGAAGATTCTTATGTGAATAAACAAACATATTATTCATATAAACAGCAGCGAGAGTTTTTAAATAATGCTTTTGAAGGTAAATCGATTAGTAAAGATTCAATTCTTGAAATTTTGCAAACTTTGGTATAGAATTTGTAAATCTATTTATTATTAGAATGTTTTTTTTTTTTTTTTTTTTTTAATAACTTATTTTTCTAAACGTTAGACATTGATAGATATATTTTTTTCTAACGCTTGTTACTAAGCGCTTTAGAACAGTATATATTAAAAGACAATGAGAAAAACAATCATAGACACTTTACCACCAGAATTGAAATACTCAATAGTAGAACATTGTGATATTAAAACACAAGCTAGTTTATTACAGGTTAATCACTTATGGTTTGAGATTGTATCTCAAAATTTATACGCTGACTGGGATGTATTTTTAATAATGGTATATACCACATATTGGTATGTTCACCCAAATTCTAATCTTAATACAATGGATTCTGTAAGAATTAATAATTTATATGCTAAACATGTTAAAAACGTACAAAAATTTGGTAAAAATCCACAAGTTAGAACGGTTCATGATAGTGTTAGGATTAGAAACTTTTTTAAATTTTCTCATAGTATGGACATTTTTTTAGATTTTTTATATGAGAATGGAGTTATATTGCCAAATGTTTATACCTTTGATTATGATGATTTACAAAATTGTTTTACTAATGTTGATAGGATTTTCATTGGTAAAAAATTTGAGAGTTTTATAATGGAGTCTAGAGCATCACGATTTCAGTATTTTCAAGGAAATTATAATGAATTAGTTGGGTTTGTAAATAGATTTCTAAAAAAGAATAACTTCCCATTGAAATTTGTGAAACTAGTGTTGTTAGATGTTGAAATTATGGATGTTGAGGAAAAAACTTGGCAAATGATTGAACAGTTAGAATTGGGGATCAGATTCTTAAAAACTGATTTATCAAAATGTTTAGAAAAAGTAAGGAATTTGAAAACTTTCAAGATTAAATATGCTGATAGTAGTTTACAGACAAAGATAACACAAAACGTTGCTAGGTTATTAAATAAGGTTGAGCAATTACATTTGTTTTCTCAGTTTGATGAAGAGTTGGATCAAACAATGTTAGCTATTTCTCCATATTTCAAAAATTTGAACCAATTCCATTTCTCTTCTACTTCCAAATCTGCTTTTAATCAGATTATTCATAACATTTCCACTGATAAATTATCAACTTTAGTATTGGCATTGATTGAATTAAGTCCAAGAGTACACCCAGATTATAATTATTGGGTCAATGAATTAAATAAGTTAAAACTAGTTGGTTTAAAAACATTAGATATTTATATTGATATTATTGCTAATAACGAAGGTAGTGACATTTTCCCAACATTTATTGGCTTCCCAAATTTAGAGGATTTAACAATTCAATTAAGATATTATGAACAACAAGAAAATATGGCTGTACAAAAAATAAATGTTGATCAAACTCCATTATTTTTTTTCATTGGTGAAAATTTAAGATCATTAAGAAAGATAAAAACTAACTATATCAATATAAATGATCCACAATTTTTGACCAGTATTCAAAATTTTGATAAAGACTATATATTGTTTCCAAATTTAGTTGAATTAAAAGGTCGCATTCTAGTTACATGTTTACAGACCAGTTTAAAGCAACGATTGGCTTCTAAATTATTATCGTCTCATTTACCAAAATGTATAGATGCTACAATTATTTGTGATATACAATCAAGACAGCTAGTCTTTTTTGAATAGCTTATTGAAAGTATCACCTATAAAAATTATAATACTATTTTAATAAATATTAGCTATAGCTTAAGGCTCATATTTTCTCGTTGATTTCCCAGTTATATATATATATAGCTATAGAAAGGACTCTCTGCCCCCGGTATAAGCTCAATTGATCGTATCTACTTGGCCCAATTAGTTTAAATACATGATTCAGACTTACAGTCATGCATTCTAGTCAATACTTTTAGCATTTAAGCTTTTGTATACTAAGGTTGTCTCTGGGTCCAACATCGATAGAAATTTTTTGAGTCGGCTATAGTAGAACGCGATTCAGGGTGTACAAGGTGTAAAAATCCAAGATTGTACAAGTACGTATACTACACCACACGAAGACAATCAACACTTAAGTATTGAGTATTTTATAGATAATTAATTATTAAAAAAAAAAAAGTAGTACAAAAACAAAACTAAACTATACACATGAAACGAATAAGAATTAATGAACTTATTCGCTAACTTTACCCCTCTTCTTTTGAATCCATTTCCAGATTTGAGTATAGAAATGAGATTCTCGAGCTCGTTTCAATTCTTCTTCAGTTTGATCATTTTCATCAATTGGCTTAGCTTCACCAAAGATCAAACCTTTTAAGCCATCATTAACTCTATTCAATCTAACATCTGGGAACGTTAATGCAATAATAAACATAGCTGCATAAAAGAAAACTGGTGGAATCAACATAATTCTCATAGTTTGATTATAAGCGTCAGCAATCAACATTCTAGTCTTTGAACCCATTGGGTATTCTAATGCAGCAGTGAAATCATTAATCATATTAGAAATCCATTCAGGATCTTGTTTTGGGAAGTTATTAGTTAAATATTTGGTATAATGATGAGTATACAATGACCCACAAATAGCATTACCAATAACTTGACCTAATGACATGAAAGCTAAATATAAAGCAGTGGTTTGAGCAACATCGTCATGTTTACAGAATGCTTGAACCATGACTTGATTTGCAACTGAAAGCATACCAAACCCAAGTTGTTCAATAACTTGTGATACAACTAATTGTGCAATAGTAGTAGAACCTGGAACCCGGAAATGATAAATTAAACCAAAACCAATCATAGTAATTGCAACACCTAAAATAATAGCCCATCGTAATCTTCTGGTATATTTGATTAAAATTGCAGTACCAATTGAACTTGCAGTTAACATAGTATCACCACCGGCACTAACATTATTAGCTTGAGTGTTTGTTAAATCAAACACAACCATCATCCAACCAAAGAAATATGCTGAATAGATACAATATGCAATGTAATAAAAGAAAATAAAGAAGAAACTTTTAACTTGGTCTGGATTCTTTAACAATTTAGTAACCAAAATTGGATATTTTGGATATTTCAATTCATAAATAAAGAATGCAATAATACAGATCCCACCAACAATTGTCATAACTAAAATATGTGGTTTTCTCCAAGTATCAGCATCGCCATTAGCTAATGGGATAGCAACAAAGAATAATGATAACCCAGCAGCTAACAAAATAGAACCAATAGCATCAATTTGAATTAAAAATTCTTTCCAACTAATTTTTGTAGTTTTAATGTTAAACTGTCTAGCTTTTCTTCTATTCATTGCCAAAACCCAAAATAATGGTAATGCACATGCAAAACAAACAATTGACCATAAACCAATCCCCCATCTCCAAGTACTATGTTCTAAAATACTAGTAGTGAAAGGAGCATTAATCCATGAAATAAAAATATAACTGAAAGATGGTAAAATGTTTAACAATGCACGATGAGTTAAATCTGAAGCATCGAATGCAAAAACATAAGTCATAAAATCTAACCCAACAGTACCAATAGCTGAGAAAATTTGACCTGCAAAATAAGCACCAATATTTGGTGATGCAGCTAACAATACAATCCCTAACATAAGTGAAGTGACCAAAAGAATATATGCTTCTAATCGACCGACAACATCAATAAATTTTGCCAATGGCGGTTTAATGACAACATTCAAAACCCCTTGAACAACATCTAAAGTAGCTAACATTGAATATTGAGTAAAACTTGACGTAGCATATGATACTAGAACCCCGCTTGTACTAGAATATAATGTCATTGTTGTGTATAGTAAAACCATTGCCCCCCATGAAACATATAAATTAGATTTAGTCCATGATAATGTGACTGCTTCAATTTCTTGAATACCGTTAGCTGCTTCAGTATTAACCATGGCTTTTTCATCTTGTATTGAGTTGTGATCTTCATGTACTCTTTCGATATCAGGAGCTTGATTGACCACTGGCTCAGTGGTAAGGTTTTTCTCCATTTTTTATTTGTGAAGCTATTCTACTGTGATACTCAATGAATAAAAAAAAAAAAAAAAAAAAGGGAACAATAGAAGAATGCTTGTTTCTTTTATAGATTTTCTGAAAAGCTATGAAAGGCATTTGGGTAAAAGTGGGTTATAACCGTTTAGAAGTATATAACAATTTGTGTAGGATTCAAACTGATCAACAAAGTTTTCGCTAAGAAGCCTGTGTGCAGGTTTTATAAGACCTTGTATGCATGTTTAAAATAAAACAGGTTTCTTTTTTCAACTCAAATAAAATTAATACTTTAACGTACATAATTTGAAAAAATTTTCTTGCTTCCTTCACTGAAATCATTTTCACACTGAGAGTATCTAGGTTATCTACCTCTTTTTAGGAATCTCTAACCAGCTTATTATTCAGCCCTCTACGTGTTAATTTTTTTATTGGATAACGACTATAAACAGAATTTTGAGTATAATTCTAAGCCAGACCAACCTTTAATTAATTGAAAAATGTTAATTTCAGTAATCCAGTATTTTTCAACTACAACCACAATTTCTATAACAAGACTTTATACTACTGGTACAGCACAATTTTAAAGACAATTTTCATGCACTCATGAGAAGAAATAATGAGGAAAAAATTATCGTTTTCATCAATCTTATCTGATTGGTGGGTCAGGCGAAAAATTTAGCGGAGGAAACCAGAATGTCTCACCTGTAAACTAACACAATTTATAATTAAGATTACTCAAGCTGTTTGAAAGATCTTATTGATCCCTAATTGGGAATATCTGATTGTTAGCGTATGCAACGGTTTATGCACCCGCTTGCTCAATTGTTTTTACGGCAAATTTTTTTAAAAAAAAATAAGATGATCTTATAAATATATGTACTAAGAGTAACTGTAAGTGTCCTATACCAGTTATTAATTGATTAGGTCCTGTGGGATAAGATTTTCTGTATAAGGTAAAGTAACCGAGAAACCGGTTTACTTTATACACACTGACATAAACCACTGTCTCTTTATTAATTATTTATAGTAATTCTTTGACTTCCAAAACGTTCGAACGGCATTCTCCATTGAGGTATATAAAGCTGATTGATTGATTGATCGCGATCAGATTAGATTTTGATCAGATATTATAAGATCGGATAAATTGAAGTTCTCCATTGCAATTGTTAATTATATATTGATGAAAACATTCTATCAAATTTAAAGTGATCGATGTACTTTTGTGATAACAATTGCAGCCGATCAAGGGCATGCATATCTAAAGTGTATGGATACTGGTTCTTGAATCCTAACCTATTTATATATTATCACAGTCTTATAGTTAGCTTGGCAAAGCATAAGTTCGAATCTTCATTGTATGAAAGTAAGTTTTTCATTCATTATAACACACAAATTGATATTTATTCTGCTCGAGTATTTTGTAAGGTTGGTGAGATCTTTTAGATCGATCGTGCTTTGCTAGATCTAAGTGGGAGAAAGAAACGGAGCAAATGAAATATTCATCTTTAAGGCTTGAGATTTTGGGAGAGCTATTGATCAATCAGATTTGATTATCTATAAGATAAATTTTTCTCAATCTAGAACAGCATTAATTATGTCGGTAAAAAAAAAAACTATAACTCTAGGCTTTTAATTTCAAGCGAAATTTTTTTTCGGGCTCCTGCCGGATCTTAAAAATCCAACGGGCCGGTAGATATGGCTTCATTAATCCTAAATTCTAAAATTTTATACAATCATTGGATTATATAAAAATTTAAAGGGCGATTTTTAGTAGCCAAGATACTTTGAACTACCATGGCGTGTTAGCTGGTTATATATCCATGCATTGGATCCTATGAAGAACCAATAGCATGTATAAGGAGCAACAATGAGGGGCGTTCTATATATTGGGTATCTACAACGTCGTGATTCGGATCGATCGATTATGTCTTTCGGTTATGTTCAGGTGTTGATGTAGATCCTCATATTTATTCTGCAGCCATGATGCTTGAACTCTGTGACTGTTTAAAAAAAGTTAATTCTTTGAATGATAAAATTTCAAGCAATTGTTAAATGGGTTGGCCTTCTGAATAATTTTCAACTGAGCGTTTAAACTATAGCCACCGGAGTTTAATTGCACAGAAGAAATATTAAAAATAACTATAAAATGTCTCAAGAAGAAACTAAATCTTCATATATATACTAGCATAACTCTGACCATTATATATACTCGAAAGCTGCTCCCGGATTTCTCCTACATCCCAATATCCACGACCCATGAATGATGAATGGCAATACTGATTTTTAAAGTAATTTAAAAGTGGCTCTAACTTGAAACTATCCTTTTTGCACCAAATGCATTATCATAACTAAAGCCTCAGAGAATTGTATACTTCTAAAAGACTGTCATTGAAAGATCTAGTTGAATTTTATTCTGTTTGAATTTACCTATAATTTTACCAGGATTGAATTGTTATATATTACTTATCTGGTTAATTCAGTAAACCTTTTCGACACATTTTAAGTAAAAACTCTATAGTTATACAATAATAACTCATACATGGATAGGGGCTTCATTAATCAATTGAGGTTAATGACTCAGGAAAACTGTAAGCTATAGTAGCAATTGACAAATAATGTAGGATCATGTAAAACATTTCAGCTAGTGAAACCAATTTATTTGAATGAGCCTTCGAAATTTGGCTTCGAATGCCTTAAACGTAGCTGAAATTACTTAAGTATTTCGGGATATGCGAGATTGACTGAATCTAGAATCCTATATATATGGATGTATAATATATAGCTAGGTTAAGCCGTTTTAGCTATAACACCAGTATACAAATATCCGGATCCAATACAACTTTGTACAACTGAAGTGTACAGTAATCCAAACCTTGACGGTCACAGACAAAGGCTCCATGCAATCTAAGTTTCTGTTTTTTTCGACACTAAGTAGCTTAAGCTGGTACTCAATATATTGAACTGGTACTGGTATTATGTAAACATCGTAAACAGTCTTGTATACTCTAGCTGGCAATTGAGGGCCCTGCCATACATAATGCAATCTCGAGAATACCGAAATAAGTGAGGTTGGGGGAAACGTAAAAGAGCTTGTTCCATGGCTTTGCCAGTTGTGCCATGTATTTTAGTACCAGGTGAGTTTTATTTCTATAGTTTCGGTGTGCTTTATTCCGTTGAACAGCCGACTGGTTGATGGTTACTTGAAATTCAGAATATTCATGAGCTCATAAAGTTTTTCAAGTTTTCGGCATACTAACAAAGCTAATTGATCCATGGAATATCCTACAGAAATGCAGAATTTGGAAACTCATGACTCCACACCATTTGAATTTTTGTAATTATCTAATCTAATCTGATTTGCTTTAGTATTTGGTTTGGATAGCTGATTTTCTTGAATAGATCACATTTAACCGTCACCAATATATAAGTGGGCTGTGTTTAATGAGTAGATATATTTTAAGTATAGCTCAAAGGATAGAGACATGTTTGATCCCATTAATGATATCACCCTCAAACGATTACCCATGCAGTATAGGTTTTTTCTAGATAGAATCAAACATTATAAGTAATGGCGTTGTGCGTTTGAGCATATTGGCCAATAGAGTTAGGATATATATAGCGCATCGATTGCTCGTATTAAAAAGCTTCTTTTTAGCGATGTTCAAGCTTGGCACTGTATTCATCCATCCAGGATCTAATGTCAATATTACAAAATATGGAGATGGAAAGCCGCCATTATGATAGTCAATAGGACTGGTGGGCAAATTGATTTGATGTGATGCTATCATCTAACTGCTTCAAAATTTTGTATCAACTCTGTTGCTTTCATGTTGCCTGATATGATCGACTGGTTTTGTATATTATAAATTAGGATTATTGATATAAAATTGAAGAATACGATTTCTAATTGAGTAAACTTGCAAATAAAGAGTTGAAACATAAAACCACGTTCTAAATGAAAATGATAAAGAACATTTAATAAAAATATGTTAGGTTTAACTATAGATTATATCGTTTGGGCATCTAAAACGCTTAATAGGAAATTTTTTAGCTCAAAAATTAGTTATAGCAATTAATTTTGGCGATTTTCATATCAATAAATTATTGCTATTGGTGGTGAAAAAATATATTATTACTAAAAGATCTCGAGAACCAGTTGAAAAA
Organism: Blastobotrys buckinghamii (nom. inval.); assembly: GCA_030579975.1. Classification (NCBI taxonomy): domain Eukaryota; kingdom Fungi; phylum Ascomycota; class Dipodascomycetes; order Dipodascales; family Trichomonascaceae; genus Blastobotrys; species Blastobotrys buckinghamii (nom. inval.). The sequence continues at coordinate 169,098 of JAKTSB010000001.1, forward strand.
AAAAAATCACAAAGCCATTAATAGATTGAACTAGCTAGATATAGAGATTTTTCTATAGATTTATAAATTTAAGTACCAATGCGGTACCACCGAAACCATACCAGAAAAACTCAAAACCTAAGCTAAACTAGTTATTTGTCATACCAAACACGTAATACATAATATACACTAATATTTCTAAAATTGATGGAAACCTAGATTCTGATTGATTTGAATAACAAAAACTTACCTCAACTATAGTATACGAATATGACAAAACTTTATGGATGATTTACACCAGCTGAATAATCACAAACATGCCCAAGCCTTCCAGTGGTATTAATTACTGTCAAGGCGTAAATGTACAAGTTTTTCTTGTACATGGTATCTATAGTGATAGACCCACCAACTTCACGAACCCGCCACTTGCAAATTTTCAGCCATCAAACAAGCAGAAACCAAAAGTTCTTTTGTGTGTTAATTAGGAGCTTGCCAAACACTCCATATTTTTTAATCAATATATTCTTTGAATTACTTACAGATTTGGAATATGGACCTTTTTGCAAGCTAAACCATGAAACTGGTTCATATATGTATATATATTGAATTTTTTCGATATCGGGGTCTGCACTTTTTTTTTTACAATAATACCAACCTCAGTGGAACTCTAGACACAAATATATGACGAGTTGAGTAATTAAATACTGATTTCGTCGCAATAGAGATTATACGTAACTGATAAGTTTGGTGAAAACCGATTAAAGATACCTATTTTTGAGCTGTGAGCCTGCAGCTGTGATTGGTGGTTATGTATAAATTTTTCATCAATTTGAGCAATGACTCAGACTGGCGCTATTGAGGGGTCAGAATTAATGTCCGGGGGTTCAATCTAATTGACATTTCTTAATGACTCGAATAAACGCAGGGACTAGCTCAAACGTTGGAAGTCAAAACATCTGAGAGTTAACGTATAAGTTCTTCATTTTTTACGGTGGTATAGATTTATCTATATAAACTTTGGGCACCTGCTTCTTGTAGTTAATATAAATGGCAAACAATTGTTTACAATTGTTTAATGAGTTTGCACATTGCCGGTAAGTGCCATCCTGATGCCAACAAGACCAAAAAATATTACTGAAGTTTACACAAATATATTGTTTGAATTATGCGCTTTTATAGAGTGAATATTAGTAGAATAGCATTCAAAACAAAAAAAAAACTATAAGAATCTGTTACTTCTTGAGTATCCGGCTTATTTTCAGAAAACTATCATTTCACACATTAACAGCAGCGAGGATGAGTATTCTGTCATATTAATTTTCTTAAGCTCTTTTCATAAAAGAAAACAAGCTTATTAATGTAGTATTTATACGTTTTAATTTTAGTTAGCTTTTGTGGTTTTTAACATCATACAATTGTCTGAGGAAAATAGTATCCACTTTCGTTTCTCAGAAGTGTGATATTGACTGATGCATACCTCAATTGGAATTAAGCTTGAAGGAATTATAACTGATTAGAACTTGGACACAAAGTTATGGCTGAGCCATGGCATGAAATTCATTCTATAATTAAGTGGACGAATCCTATTCATAGCCGAACTCTTATACTATACAAAGTTATCATAGTGAATCATATAATTCTAGGAAAATTTTTTTTCGCAGTTTATTACTAATAAAGCCGACTAGAAACTAAAAGAAGAAACCTTGAGAGTCGAAGATGTTGTTCATTAGACTCTTCAAAATAGTCGATTGTTTATCTGCTTGCAATGGTTTGATATAGATTCATAATATCTTCGAAAAAGTCAGCTTGGTATGGAGCTCACTCAATTTAAATATTGCTAAAAGCGTTTCATATATAGTGAATACCCAGGTGATTATATTTCATGAGACTAAAATAAATAATTCTCAACAAAAGGACCAGGTTGAGGGCATATTGGGAGCTTAGCAGATCCCACTGCTATAGGTATTATGGGTATACGAAACTATTGTAAACCAATCAAAGTTTTGCTGGATCAAATTCGCTCCAATTTGGCCGGCATAAAATGACCTGCAGCAATTATTAAGCCCATTTGAAGTTTCAACTAAGATCTGGCTAGGGCTTATATCATTTGGCATAAAATATTATTTATGGGTTGTACCTTAAGATTTTTAGTGTTTAATATATACTATCCTAACAGACTATAAAAACCTAAGCTCCATGTGTCTCTTAATTATGTAAGTACAGGATCAATGCATGATTTTTTATTTTTGGTATCCACAAAAACCCCGATTTAAATTCAGTTCTCCCAGGTTAAAAGTGGGATAACAAGACAGAATAAAGACGAAATAATGTTGATTTGTGTAACTACAATCCCCTCCTGGAAAATTTTGGCCCTTTCGATAATAGTATCATTATATAGTAAGTTTTATTAAAGAAAATATTTTACATAATACATTTAATTAATAAAACTTCAAATAGTTGCTGGGTATAGCTAGGTTTGGATATTGTAAAAAATGTGGTTCAAAAAATTTTAACACATGCAGATTATGATACAACAAATGTAAGTACCCGATCGATAAAAATTCATCATCATTATATGTTATACCTTTAAAAAGGTATTAAATCATAGCATTTTATATTTCTAAGATCAACAAACTAACAATGTGATAATTACTTATGAGATAGAAATTGTGAAATGTCGTTGGTTTATTCCTTTTGATTCAACCTTTGAATTTGATAATATTATATTAATCGCTTAATGGGATTTAATGAAGTAATGGAGCGGCCTAGGCTGAGAATGAGCCGCAGAGCCCGCGAATTTTTTTTCTTGGGGTGAACTCTAAAATTTTGTGGTTGTATTGGTTTAGTAAATGAAACATAAACAAAAATTTTAAATGATTTTTTTCTTTCAAAAATCAAATGAGGTTTTCCTAAATTGTAAGCCTTGTCACTTCGATTAAAGAGTTACAATTAGAAGCTGTGCACTACCTCGCTTGATTTAATCGAATTACAGAAATGAAGCCAGGTACTTGATTATACGGTATGGCATTTGAGAATTCAATTCACTTTGAAGTAGTGATATTCAAGTTCGAATCGAAGCCATTCGAAAATGTATTAAAAAGAGGTATAAGAGGACGATATGGTAAATTGGAACGTCTAAACTAAAGGTATAATATTTGAAACAGACTACAACGATCATAAGCTAATTCGGGACTTTGGTTTCCAAAAATTATTATTATTCTCAAAGCGAAATAATAGAAAATAATAATTATTATTTTTTATTCGTCTTAAAATCAACAAGCTCAATTGACTGCCATGGTAAAACCTTTTTATGCCCCCATTCCTAACACCCTGCAAGTTAGTGGAAGTCTCATTATCTTACAAATCGTCGTCATTACTAAAGCTTAAAGCAGGTCTCATTATTTTGATCTTTCTCTTTTTATTTTCTATAGTGATAATCCAGCAATGTTTTAAGTTGGTTTATAAGTATACAAAACAAACAATATTTCTTAAAAGAAAAATATCAGCTAGTAAGCTGTATTACACTTCACCTTCAAATGCATCTATACGTCAAAAAATACAACAATTTTGTATATATTTATCAGAAAAACAATTTCTCGTTTCAATTTTGATATAAAGTACTAGACACCAAACTTCTATATTCAGCCCATGTTTGATTGTTAAATCCTCATATTAATAAACAATTCCATTTAAATATTATAAAAATCAAGCGAATTGCTTCAAATCATTTTGATATTATAAACTATTAATCAATTAATCATAATAGTACTCGGAAAACCAAATTTTTCTATCAATAGCCATTTGACTGCCCATATATATTTATCATACTAAACTTACTCTTTATTAAGAATGTTTGAAGATCGAGAAACTACGTATAGATTCAAGTTGAATACTAATACTGCAGATAGATTGAGGTTAGAAGTTATGGCTATCATGCGAGAAAATTTTTCTCCTATCATTGTTACTGTTAAAACTGAAGGCAATTCACATTATATAACGTGCTATCCAACTCCACAAGCTCATGAATTTATGGTTAGCCATTTTGGAACCGATTTAATCAGACATAATTCTCGCTTTTAAACATTAGTTACTTTATTTCAACAGAAGTTGTTATAAGCATTAATTAATTATATGTTATTTTTATTGTACTAGAAAGCTCTTTCTGTTTTAAGTCGAATAATAACCTGCTCTTAACTCTATAGATTCTTTAGTTATTTTTATACCATAGGCGAACAGTTATTATGGATTCGATGAGGCAAATGCTGGTAATTCAATTGAATGCTTGAGAATCAAGAAAAAAAAAAAAAAAAAAAAGCCATGTGTTGATACTAGTAGTTCTGTTAATAAGGTATCACGCTTGAAATGCAATTTGACAGGCTATATCAAGCAACCAGCTTATTCCTGTTAGTTTCAAATTTATAAAATTCCTACTCTTGTAATATTTCAAAGATATAGTCTATCTGTATATTATCGTGTTTCTTGGTAGCTTCTTCGCCTTCCTACTCTCCTACCCTTCTACTATCCTAGTCTTACGACTATACACAGAGGTCATTGCTATTCAATAAATTCTTAAAAGTTTTGTTCGTGCAAAAACCTGCTCGCATGTGTATGAAGTCACCGTATATACATCTGAAACTGATAGTTAGGTTAGCCTGTAGTGGTTCCTTGGATATTTGAATATTTCTTTCCCTATAGCATAGTTTTGTAAATCTTTTTGATAAATTTCTGGAATTGTTTTTATAAATAGGTAATGAAGCAATTCAATTGAAAAATACTGAACACCAGCTAACAAGAGTGGCTGGCAAAGAAGCATCGAATTTCTCTCAATTTTCGCGCCGCATTCTCTAAAAATATTTTTTACTCCCGCTTTCGAACCTTCCCATAATACATAGCCAACTAAATTGCACTTAAAAAAATCTTATTCTTGTTCTTTTGCTATTTCATTTGAATCCATTACAATAATTAGAACCTTGTCGATTTACTACTAGAATGGATTAAATAACGTGTCAATTGGATAGCTGATATATTAGTTACAGCAACGCTAGGTTATGATTAATTTTAGTATCAAGCATCACATCAATTCCTTGCTCATTGAAAGGTTTAATTTCTAAAAATTTTCCAATAAAAGCTTTCAATTAAAACAAAGAGCATTTTCGCTGATTTTGACGATGTGCACAAGTTCTAATAGGTGATAAGATGATTTGCGACGAGTACTCTGTATAATCGTATAACCCATTAAGGGTCACAATACTACCCTGGTAATTAACGAGGCATAAGGTTTTAGTACACCAAACTCAAGGAGCTAAACTATTAACAATCTATTAAGGATCATACAAAGTACCAACCCCTGTTAAAAACTAGGCTCGTATGGAATGACTTTAATAAAATTTTTAAACATGGTATTTGATTGATTATTGAAAATTTTTCATCATTTTCATCAACTAACCAGATCAAACTATAATATATTAATATCTTCAATTTTATCTAAAATAAAAAGAATTAACTTTAAGAAATAGGCTAATCTCACGTTAGTGGCAAAGATGGTTAGATTTTTTATCAAATATGATGGGCACTCACGAAGAGAACTTGAGTTTTACTTTTTAAACATTTTGGCTCGGTACGATGTCGACCAACAGTGGAAGTTGTGTGCAGAAGTGAAGTTCCAATATTTATTGTGACCTGTTCTACAACACAGCAGGCTATTGACAAAGTTAAGAATGATTTCAAGTCTGATGTTTATAGAGTTGAGATTGACCATCCTGTATTTACTTCTGTTAAGGTGCCCCCAGCTTCACAACATACTTCTCGAGTAAGATAAATATCTGTTTATTCTTATTATTTTTGTACGTTTAGTTGTAATTTAAAAGTTTGATGGATTATTTATTAGAATATGTTCAAAAGCAGCAATAATTCTATCCTGCCATGATAGATCACTCAGTATCCTTTTTAATTGAATGGTATATACGCAATTCCCGGTCGTTTAGTTTGTCTTTTACATATCTTGTGAACGACGCACTTGAAGAATAACATTTGGTCCCCCTAATTATAATATTTTATACGAATAAGTTTTTATTAGCCTTTATAGTACGCCAGCACTTTTACACTCAGTGCTTAAAACGTATGTGATTATGATTCGATATACTATACATATCCGCAACTTGTTATAATGAATAACTAACCCAGAAACTCTATTATTCTACCTAGGCTCATTTGCATAAAAGTTTATTTAGAAACAAGTGTAAAAATACCCAAGCTCGTGTCTCGAGAATCCACTGCACTAAATCTAAAATTAATAATAAGGGTCCTATATGTACTAGTATAATAATATAGTCATTTTAGTCCTATCTACTTCTTGATGTTTTATACTATAGAATAAACCAGCCTGAATAAAGCGTAAATAACGTTACAGATATACGTACCGTATACATATATACAAACTCGAAAAAGAGCGTGGAGATGATGATGCGTTACCATGAGACAGGATGGGTGATGAGCATGGCGCGACGTGATACCAATCAAATTAAATAATTCATTCGTGATATCGAGGGAGTTTGAGCACATGAAAAAATTTAACAACCTTAACACATGCTAATAAGCTAATGTATGTTCATCCACTTAGGTTTGAAATTAGCTATATGATCACGAATTCTTAGTTTAACGAATTAGGATTGCTTAATTCAGAGCCTGATGATGCTAATTTTCCAAATACATGGTATAACTAATCAGGTAATGTATACACGTAGCTTCAGGAGTAGAAATAAATTGATTTTAACTAATATTTCGAAGATCTATATAGAGAAGTTATGAAACTAGTGCGAAACCTATTAATTTGAACGATATTGACTTGCAACTATTTCATACCTTATTGGTATAGATTATGAGACTGTACTTTTTTGATTCAGGCATAACTAAGCATGTAAATTTTTTTTTTCGAGGAAACTACTATATATGGTATAATGGTTCCATCAAGTTTGAGAAATGATGAGCTTGGGAATGTAATCTATAGATCGATAGTATCTTCTAAATCAAGATTTTATCTGCATTTTACCTATTATTGATGCCTTTTATCTCTGATTTTTAATCATATTAAAATTTATACTCTTTGGCGTCCTAGGCAGCTGTGCTTCTCGTATTCAGTCTAGCTACTTTATCTACTTTGCATAGGTTTAGAGATACATATCTGGAACTAAACCTTTTTTGGGGTTTGAGAGCATGGCCATCTTTAGAATCCACGATGCCTATACAAATGGTCAGATAAACGCGCAATCTAGCGCTATTGGAACCTCAAACAGTATCTGAGATCTCTCAAGATCCAGCTGTTAGATTATAGCATCGAGGTTGAACTTAATACATTCACCATAACATTTAGTAAGTTCTAGCTTATAAATAAATTGAAGCATAATAAAGTCGGACCCGCTATAGCCAAATTGACCCACTTGCGCAAGCCTACACTGTATGGAAAGAATTTTTTTTACTTGAACATCCTACTATGGTGTACTGTAGAATTTAACAAAAGCCACTTTATAAGGCTTTCAGATCGTTGTTAATAGACACTAAAAATTTTATACAGTAGTTACTAAATCAACCCTGATGTATTATTCTAAGAATGGCAGTATATTAACCTACTGCCGCATGAAAAGAAATTGGATTATGTTTTGATACATGGCTATCGATAGTTTTCTTATCAAATTATTTGGATTGATGGTCTAAGTGGATTATATTGGCAACAACAGGATACTCAAAGAAAAGCAAATCCTAGGTTTTACTGTATACTACTACGATCATGTTACAATTATAGACGTATTGTTCCCACGTATACAAATCAGCCTGTACACTAAAGTAGTTTGGAAAAATTCAATTTGGAAGATAGATTACCTACAAACTATTATTGGTCTAAGTATCATCGAGTAGTATACATAGAGGATATTGCTTTACCTTTATAAAGAAAGTTAACAATTGTATCACTTCTTCCCTCTATGCGTTATTCGGCACTAAATCACTAGAATAAATTGGAGATATATATATACCAGGGTATGCCAATATTGGTTCCAAAAAAAAATAAAAACTTCATCTATAAAAGTATTTTCGATTCTTCATCTCATACTTATAATTACAGTGTCATTGATATCCTGATTAAAAGATAACAAAATGGCGGACAGAAACGTAACAAAGAGATACAGATTTATGTTTGACCTTGAAGGGAACTCAACGCGAGATTTAAAAGATGAATTTGAGCTAATCCTTAATCATTACCAGTGTCCCTTAATTTGTGATGTGAAAAAAGAACCAAGTTTAGATATTATAACAGTATTAGTTATTGTCCATGAAGAAGCATTATGCTATATTTTGGATAATTTTGGGACGCAAATTTTGGAATATGATTTAATAACATATTGACAGCCAGAAAGTACGAATCGAAGAAATCGAGATAATGATGATATTAGTTTGATTACCGAGAAATTTGATGGTTTATTAAGGTAAAAATTGTGGTTGATCGACCCCATGTAGTTGCTGAGTGAATACAATAATTTTTTCACAGCCCATGTGTAGAATTTAACCCTAATATTTATTTAATATGGATACAAATAATTATAGTCTATTCTAATTAAATTCCTTCTATTTATTGTACCACTATATTCGCACGATTTATTCACCTGTACCATATTTTTTTTTTTTTTTTTTGTGTCTACTCCCGAAATTTGTATACTTCAGACATTTTTTGTTCTAAGTTTCCCGTGGTTAAATGTCTAAAATAGGTTTCTTTACTTATTAACCCAGGTGTCTGTTCTGACTACAATGATCTTTGGAACATTTAATGAACCTTAAAAAAGTGAGATTAGTGTTTAAAAAAATTTGTCAAACAGAAAAAAAAAAAAAAATTGTGCTAGGGATGTTAATGCAGTGGACGCGCCAACCCAGGTTAGTTCAAGTGGAAGTAAATCAACAAGCATACTACGCTATCCATGCTAGTTCTACCAAGTTGCCTGTATGCTTTGTATAACATGACTAGCACCCACCTCAATAAAAAAAATGCATTCAGTAATTTATTCTTTCTCTTTTCATTTCACGTTTTATTAATACAACTATTCTACTTTTGAAAGAACCAAAAAGTGACATCTTTTACACAACAAATTGGTTGGTTCGTTTACTTCATTTTGCATTGAAGCTTGCCAGCAAGTTTGTTACCAATCTACGATCACACATTATAACAACAAACTAATTTACCCCCATTGATTTAATCTAAAGCATGCTAGTAAAATTCTTTATCATGTATGATGAGCAGAGAAGCGTTGAATCATTACAATTCGATTTTAGAGGAATATTAAATGCTAGTTATTCAGATCTAAATTGTGTAGTTGAAGATGATGCAAGTGTTCCAATTTACACAGTTCTTTGTGACCCAAGTCCTAGAGCATACGACGTTATTCTCGATAGGTATTCTGGCCATATTATTAGAATTGAGAAATATCCAACTTAGAGGAATGTTCCAATACCAAATCATGCATATCACTACCATAAGCATCTTAACATTCAAAGAATAAAAAAATTACTTTTGCATTGCTACATATTAAAGCCTTTGGTCTTCTATTATCGAAGCATAACTTAAATATACTCTTATTTATATTATTTTTTTGTACTTCTAGCTATTATACACAGGCCCCTATAGCTCAATCTATTTACAGTTTTTTGTTTACTTCGTTAGTTTTCTGGCTTATGATGCCATATCTCACGTGGCTTAGGCCTATTTGGTAACAAAGCATTATCTTGATAATGTAGTCTGCAAAAGTCACTGGGTTATACATTTTACCTGACCTATAAACTTAAACTCTTATAAAAATTCTCGCACACAGGTATTGATCTTTGACAACTGATACACAACCATCACACTATGGCGCCGTAGATGGATTATTCGGTGCACCATGGCTACCAATTGAGTGACACAATATCCTGGATTCTTATGTGTTTATAGCCAAACTTTATGACTGATTAATAAATCATAAAAATCTATTGACGCGTAAAAATACGCGTTTCAACTAGGTGTTTATAGGTTATATATCTAGATTATAGACCTATTACAATAATATAATATAATATTACCCTCTAGAAAAATTAAGACACAAAAAAAAATGTTAATTTTAAGTAACCGTACCGTGGTATTGTGGCAGAATCTCGCACTTATTTAAACTTTGAAACTTCATCCATCGGAAGAAAACTCATGAGTCTGCAGCTTAGTTCAATTTTATTGGTGCATATATTGTCTGCACAGGGTTCAATAACAGCCAAGGTTTATTGCAAATCTGTTATAACGTGTTTTCTCTTCTTACATAGACTAACCTGTGATTTTAGAGCACTCTAGTTTGGATGTGATTGTTTGAATATTTGAGGCTGAGTTGATTATTACTCAATGATTGGCTAGTCATGTTGATGCCGACCGTAAATTCTCAATTATAAGGTGGACTAATAGCTGGGTTTACAATGTGGGGGCGCTAACCTTTTTTTTTTTTATTTTTTTTTTGTTTTATTGTTGTTGTTGCTGTTAAAGGGCTGAAAATGATTTCAGGGGAGCAGAGCAAGATTTAACCTTCTCCATACGGTAATTTACCTCCAGTTAATTACTGTATTGTGTCAAATATTACACGACCGTGTTCTTTTTTGCCTTTAAACTTACACTGGAGTAGTTCTTTCTAGCAATAGCAAAATTCAAACTAAAATCTTATTAGATACAGCACTGCTATTAACAATTTATTAATAAGTTTTGGGAACTTTTTCCTTCTAATAGTAGTAATACAAATATTAGCCAATCATGTTCAATAAAGTTTTGAACCATTTTGACCTTTATAGCACTAGGTAGAGTTTCATAATTTCAGCCGCATATTACTTTTCCAAATGCCGGCCGAAATCGCCGAGCTCGGTTTTCCTTCCCCCACAAGCTATCCCACTTTTACAAACACTGGCTGTACTATACCATGGATACACGGTAGTAGAAGTTCTAAGGTGCAGCTGGTAAGGCTCAACTGATTCAAATGCTTGCGGATTCGACTCAAGCTATAGTATACAAAAGCTCGAGCTGTGAACTCAACCACACACAGGCACTATAGTTATTAAGGACGGACTAACGAGTACTAACAAGATTCTAGCTACGAAATCTAAATTTTAAAGCTCTCAATGGCGCAACTGAGTCTAGTGGACTACCTGTTCAAGTATTATTAAACTGAAATTTATCGTATGCTATTTATCTGGTGTTCCAGAAGGTTTTAGTCTTTAAACAGTATGGCTGTGTTGACGAGATCTGCCAGTTGATCAATTTTTATAATACTACCTAATTAATCATAATTTTAAACCGGGTCTACCATCGTAAGAATCATTGTGGATGTCTAATCAATTTTAAATGGTAAATCTAGTGGACGTCAAATATTATTAAAGCTCTGAAAATTTTTTTTTACATCTAAGTTGAATTGAGACGGCCAACTTAATTTTGATTAATAAGGATTAAAAGCAATCTTATCCAAATTTGAAAGGAATAATGGACAAGTTGACTAACTGAACATGACAACTACCCTAAATTTGAATAGACTAAATAAAATGTATGTTCTAGTATACACAGAGGAACTTTAACCAATTGTTAAAGTTTATCTGATGGGATATACGTGTGCATCAGCATGGATTCTTGACATATAACGATATTAGATATCATACACACCTGAATCTCTGAGCCTCTGAGCATGCCATGACTCAATGTGAATAAAATCAATTCCACAAATTAGGCCAATGATTAAGCTTTCAGAGCTACGTTTTGTTCTCTTTATTGCATAATTATACATCTCCGGGACATAGCATTCGTATTAATAATAAATAGAACTTGAACTCGGAATTTTGTTAGTTGACTAGAGTATAGAATTGACTCAACTTGTAAAGTTTATATGTTACCACTGGTTACAATTTAAATACGCTAAAATGTCTTGCTATTAGGCGTATATTAGAAATTTACCAGGTCATGATCTACTAAGAAGTTTAAAAAAATATATACTAGTAATTAAAACACTGAAGGTTAAAGTATGGTTTCTAGCTATTGCTAGTTGGGTATTTTATTGAGAATTTTTTTTTCATGGATTCATGTCCTACCCATCTATTATTAATTGTGAGCGCATTTTAAATTTTGTCAAGCTGGTTGTAATTAATGTAGTCACCATGATTGCAACTAGAATTAGATTCAATTCATTTTTATCCATCCAAAAAACTTACTCGCTATTCTATCGATTTCTGCGGGACATCAACTACAAGGAAGAGAAGTTGAACCCTTTGATCACAAGTACACATACAATCATATGCTATAAAAACCTAACTTCATCCCTAGAATATATATATATATATAATAACCCTCCAATACACTACCACAGCTACACTAACAATAAAATTCCTTGAAGCATTAATTTGATTTAAAGCAATGGATGAATATGATGACTTTGAATCTTTTTCTAGACAATTTTTAATCAGATATCCTCCTCAAAAAGTAACAACTCTTGGGCCATTATCCTCTAGGATTGTCACGATACTAGAAGAAACGGGTTCAGACCCTGATATTGATATGATGTTGGATAATGATTATGAACCTGAAGAATACGTTTATGAAGTCTATTGCAACCCAACAGATGAAGCATATCTTATTATCCGTCTAGAATTTAAAGATGAAATCATATCTACCAGACGTGTTATGCCATCTTAGCATATATTATCAAATTTAATACCAGCTTTGTTACTATGTTATGATTTATATACATTATACAATGCGTTGATATATTTTTAAAAATTTTAAAGTTACAATCATTATACCTATCTTCTGTCTATATTGTAGATTCCATATATTAATTTCTACTCTCGTCATATTAGCCTTCTGTGAATTTATTTTAAAAGAAACAGTTTTATAGCCAGTTATATGTATTGATTGACGTTAATCATATCAATTACTATAGAGGCATGTCACGCTTCAAATATTAGTTTAGTTGAACCATTGCAAGCTTGTAAACCACTATGTTCCACAGCATTCCTAACTAGGAAAGTCCAGTGCATATCAGATTTTTTTTTTAAATTTAAGTATCATCACTTATAATTTAAATGAGGCTAGTTCCAAGTAAGTTGGTATAAATCTCAAAATTCTACATTGAAGTGTAATTGTATACAAAGCGCGTACTAATGGAGATTTTAAAAGAATCTGGATCAGATGAAACTTTGTATAGTGATATATGAATTATAATACTAGGGTATCAAACATCATTATATTAATCGCAATCCAAATGAAGAAGCACACAGGAGAATTCTTGAGGAAATTTGGTGATGACATTCTTTCAATTGATATTCGAAGGTAAAATGGATATTACATATTTAAATGTATATATAATAAAGTAGTTGGAGCTACTAATGGCTAGCTTTGGTTTTACTGATAGCCTTTTTTATTGTAATATAAGCTAGCAATTCTGAAAGTCAATCTATAGCTCTCTAAGATCATTAAATAGAGAGGTCCTAGTACTAACATCCTGATGGATAGATAACAATTTGGAAATAGCCTTAATTATAAAGATCAGCTAGAACCTTGATCACTTATCAAATATATAAACTGACTGGTCAATACTTGTTGTCTTGATCTTGAAACACCCCTGAAATACTCAATAATACAAAATCCTTCAAACTTTTGACCTCCAAAAAACACGCCTATGCTGGAAATCAGAATTTTCAAGTGAGCGGTATAATCTATACGTATGTAATAAAATTTTCAAGTTCAGAGTCAACCCATCAAGCAATGAGAATTGTAAAAAGCTTATAAAATAATTAATTTCGATTGTCTGATGGGTAAATCCTTGGATGACAGTATTAAAAATAATCTCCAAATTTGGAACGGGGGCTGCTTTAATTCCGATAAATAGTGCTTGATATTAATTATTTTTTTTTTTGGGGCTCGCGCAATTTAGTTTGGCCTCCAGAGTTTGACAATGATACCTTGTAATTGTTGACCGATGCTCCCAAGATAATACAATCCTGCAGCAAGTCAAAAAAGATAGAAGCTTCTATTGTATTCAATTACAGGCCCCATTATTATCCACTATATATATTATCGGACAGCTTTTTGCCATGGTAGGAATATTGGCTTGCAAACCTTAATATAGTTTGATGATGTTAACAATGATTAGAGTTTGGAGAAACAGTAGTATTAAAATGGTTGCAATCGATATATTATAGGATGAGGTTTTATACATAGCTTTTTTTTTGAAAAAAAAAGGAAGCCCACATATTCTAAAGGCGAAGAAAGGAAAATAATAACCACAACCAATATGATACGCGATATAGATGGATATAGTCAAACTCGTTTAATAGCCCTCAGACCGGTATAAATACGCATGCACAAAATCGATCATTCAAGTTTCATCGTTTACTAGTAAAAATCATAATATCGATCGATATCCGAAGGGCTTATTGAATGGGGACTTTCTTTATTTAAACCTGGTATAAGACATCATAATGCATGGATATTTAACAATGAAAAAGATAAAGAAAGTGAATATATACATAGCTATAAATATAGTATGCAGTGGTAGTTAGAGGTCGAACAAAAATCTTTTCCGTATTTTTGAGTATAAAAATCTGACTTGATCCAGTCTGACCCAAAAAGTGACACCTAATTTATTTAAATTCTCAGACACTCGAGATCAACCATCGTTTAATCCTCCGGATCTTAATATTTTGGACTCTATTACTTTTTCAATCAAATTTTAACTTTATTTTATTAAAAAAACCTACTAAATTTCAACCTAACGCTAACTATTTAAATACAACTATAGTTCTACAACAACAACTACAAGCAAACAAATCTAATCAAACTTTCAATAATGACTGTGACTTTTGGTATATTTTATCCTGATTCATGTGTTGCACAAAGAGGTAGTCTCGAATCTAGAGTCAAACGTGTTTTACAAACTTATAACCCAATGAACACTAATTTTACGATCGAACCTAAAAGTGACTTTCCAGAAATGTATAAAGTACGATGTGAATTGAATAAAGATGATCAAATTGCAATGTTTGAAGAGTTTTGTGATACTGGTGTTACGATGTTAGAAGAGTATGATGATTGATTCTTACTACAGCAAATTAACGATCACTCACTACAGAGATATAGAAAGAACAAAACAATATTGCTTTTGAAAATACCAAATACTACTAACACACCTATTCTACCTATTTATTTAATATAAAAAAAAAAAAAATTAGTTGCATTTCTATTGTTCTTCTTGTTACAGGATAATCCCATGATGGGATAGATTCAACCAAACTACTTTTGATATCACTGCCAATTATAAGAGAGAAAAAAAAAGAGATTTGCATTGTAATTATAGTTGACTATTTATGAGTTATGATTTATTCTTTTATCCATTAACATTACAAAAAAATCTGCAAAAGCCTATCCATTTGATTTCAAAAAAAAATTTAAAATGGTCTCTATCTTTCATTGGTCTGCTTTTCATTTTTTTTTTTTTCACTTTGTAATCCTACAAATAATGTACCACTGTGGTATTGTTCAATTTATCGATTTGGCAACGTGCATAAATTTACTATCAGATTATAAGATTCCCCTCTTTTTTTCGCATTTTCCGTCTAAAAATGTCCCCACCAGAATCCCTCAATGTACAAAAAAAAAAAGAAAAATCTTCACAGTAAGCTTGAAAGTCATTTGAACTTTGTACCACCAACGCTCAAAGTTTTGCAAACCAAGTTTATCTATATATATTGACAGAAATATATTAAAATGGACGTGCTCATTAATGCTATATATCAGTGTAACACGAATTCATTATTCATGGATATATTTCTAAGAATATTAATCGTTGTTGGATCCAGATTGACTTAGACTTTTCATGCCCCCCTGAAATTCTATTGATCTAGCTAATATCCTTTTAGTATAAAAAAAATCTATTGTACTTTATGTTTAAGCACCGATTAGGTTGGCTTGGTAAATGCACGCAATATTGCAAAGATTTTTCTGCGTTTTTACATCCGAGATTTGTACTAAAGTAACGTAGAATTAGAGGATTCCCCGAGCTACATATCTCTGAAAGTGGTTTATAAATTATCGGTTTACCTTAAGTAATTAAGTTTCAATTCAAGTACGTACTTAGAGTTCTGGTATGTTTGCTTCTGCAGTATCGGAACGTCTCTATTCTAAACGATGAATGAAGTCGGTTTTAAAAAACTGACTAATATCCTTTATATGTCAATTTGGCTGATATATATCTATAGTATACTATAAGAATTATAATAAGGTTTAAATTGCCTACTTGATGAAGATCGATAAGATCGATCGACCAGATGCGGCACTATAGTAATTGCAATGGTAAAACTCTACCAGCACAGCTCGAATTCAGATCTGTGTATCGAACTACCACTGGTACGCTATATATATAGAGTTTATAAACTTCCATATATATTAATCACAGCCCTTTTTTGAACATTATGCAGTCCATAATGATACAACAAAATATGATATAATTTTACCGAAACTACCAATACATCGATCTATAAATTCAAAAAATCTTAAATTTCTACATTGTGGGCTTCTAATTGATGAAAATTCATAGTTGGTTTTCAACTCACAAGAACCTTGAACTATGATAAAACCACCTCACATGAATCGAACATGCTATTTGAAAAGCTAATTACCTGCAGTGCACCATGGTATCTGGCTACTGCCATGGTAGCATTTGTATCGGTGCACATTTTTACAGACTACTGCAACAGCAATCATGAGTTTATAGAAGCCCAAAAATGTCAAAAATGGCCGTGTAACAGACCCATTATCGATCGCGATATCAATGCGCAAAATAACACTTCATTTAACTTATATTCATGGTATCAGATAATCAACGTTAGTGCTATTAGGATGCACAACTGTTACAGCTTCGGTCAATTCGACCAGCCAATCAACGTTTGGATTCTCTTAAATCCTCAAAAAGAGAAGAAAACATGCAGAGAGTACATTAGCAACAAGTTTTGAACAGCTAAAAGTTATCTTCAGCGCTAAAAAAAAATTTATAGTCGTCAGCGTTTTAGAACTACTTTTTAACGTGTGAGTTGCAGCCGCACACCGGAATCCGAGCTCCGTGGTTTATATTTGCCCTCCTTCAATGTGCTTTCTTCACACATTGGAGAAGTCTATAAACGAGTCTTTGTTCTGCAATGAGAAGTACCAAGGATTGGGGTGTTTTGATTAATTAAAATTATACGGTAGGCTTCTTCTAAGCATACAATTTATTATTATGTTTTGTGATTTTTTAGCTGTTGGTATTTAAAGCTGAACCTTATTTTTTTATCCTATGGATCGAAAACATATATTGTTTGTTAGTATTATTTTGTTTGAATGGTTACAATCAACAGGGCTGTAGATTTAAGAAGTAAAATATTATAGTATAATACGACGTTGGTTAACTCAAGCCTTGAGACGAAGTCTTGTCCAATATTCAAAATTTCAAAAGCTACTTAAATCTGCATTGTATGGATATCCCGTACGCTTTCACTTAGTTACAACTACTCAATCAGTGGTATTTTTTAAACTGAGTTTGAATCAGGTTTTATATTATGGTCTTGAATTCAGGTACAAGCGGTTTGTAGTAGATTAATAAAAGCTGTTTCTGATTAAGTAGTCAGCCGTACTCATTAAGGAAATTCATTGCGTTCCTCATGTTATGCTAACGAAGTCCTTGTTAGTATCTACTTGAACTGAAATAAAATAGAGTTTACGTTCTATAGATCCATGAACGAAATCGATAAATCTAGGTGAACATTGAGCTATACATACAGTATAACAAATTTTAAGTTAAAGTCTTGTACATAAATCATAATCAAAAGATCTAAACCGAATCAATACACAAATCATGCAAACTTGTCATGGCAGCTTCTACAGTGATCAAATAAAGTCAATGTATTAAAGAACACAAAACTTTTTTTTATTTTGAAACCTGAATACCTAAGAGACTACAGAAAGGCTATATTTTTTAAAAAAAAAAATAATTATAATCAATAAATAAATAAATAAATAATAATCAAAATAATAACTTGATTATTCATAGAATCCTCTTTAGTTGTTTGGGTTACCTGGATTTGGTCTACCAACATCAGAAGAAACATCATCAACCTGAGGATCTGGTTTAGAAGGTTCAACATTATCAACATTGCCAACATCTGGTTTAGAAGGTTCAACATTATCAACATTGCCAACATCTGGTTTGGATGGCTGGACATTATCAACATCTGGTTTAGATGGCTCAGTATTATCGACATCAGGCTTTGAAGGTTGAACATCATCAGCACCTCCAACATCTGGTTTTGATGGTTCAACATTGTTAACATCAGGTTTAGAAGGTTCAACATTATCAACATCTGGGTTACCAACATCTGGTTTGGATGGATGAACATCATCAGCACCTCCTACATCTGGTTTAGCTGGCTCGACGTTATTGACATCTGGTTTGGATGGTTCAACATTATCAACATCTGGATCACCAACATCAGGTTTTGCAGGGTGGACATCATCAGTACCTCCAACATCTGGTTTTGATGGCTCAACATTGTTAACATCAGGTTTAGCAGGTTCAACATTATCAACATCTGGATCACCAACATCAGGTTTTGCAGGGTGGACATCATCAGTACCTCCAACATCTGGTTTTGATGGCTCAACATTGTTAACATCAGGTTTAGCAGGTTCAACATTATCAACATCTGGATCACCAACATCAGGTTTTGCAGGGTGGACATCATCAGTACCTCCTACATCTGGCTTAGATGGCTCGACGGTATTGACATCCGGTTTGGATGGCTCAACGTTATCAACATCAGGGTTACCAACATCAGGTTTTGAAGGATGAACATCATCTACACCTCCTACATTTGGTTTAGAAGGTTCAACATTATCAACATCTGGTTTTGATGGGCTAACATCACCTACTTGTGGATCAGGTTTACTTGGTTTTGTTGGGCTAACTTCATCTGGTTGTTCTGGATCAACATCAGCTCTTCGTGCTAATTCGTTACTGTTGATAGTTGTTGGTGCTGAATATGCAACAAATGCTAATAAAGCGAATAATGTGGTAGTACTAAACTTCATTCTGTCTTTTACCTGTTTTTAGATTTTCATTAAATTTACTTTATCAAGAGATTGTTACAAACTTTTATCTTCTATTTATACTTCTCCTTTGTCTCCACTGATTTCTATTTTCAATTGACTTTTGTATCAGCCAGGAATACTTAATCTATAGCTTAAAGTGATATAATTTATTACTTTCTTATCAATCATGTATTGTCGTGATCTGATTCCTTGTTTTTTTTTTTTTTTTTCTATCACGTAATGGTTTTATTGACTGTGATGAAATTGCTGCGAGACTTCTTTTTTTAATGTATCTTAGTCAATATAGATATAGTATACTTGTAAAATCTATTCAATTTGTTTATTATAGATTTTGAAAATTCCATATTTTGAAATAAATGAAGTAATTTAATAAAAAAATTTCACTATAATCTTGCTTTTTTAAGCTTTTTCGGAGTAAACATTTCTTTCATTTTGGTTCGCCTGCGAAAGCTTCATCATCCATTGAAATAAACAAACTTTTGGGATGTCTCAGTTTTTCGCCAATTTTTGTCGATCATACATTGCTCCATCCATTAATATATATATATATCTTTTTAGTACAATGATGATAATAATAGTTTTTGTTACTAATGTTAAGAGTATGGTAGAGTATGGTACCATAATAATGGGATCTGTACCTTAATTTTCCAACTTTTTAATCTAATATGGAAAAAAATTGAAAAAATATTTCAATCTCTATTCTCAGCCATATATAGTAATAACTTTTATGTAATTTTTAATTAGAGTTATAATGAAATTAAAGAGTTGTATATATTCCAATAGTGTGATTGATGACATTCTATTCAATATTACTTCTGAATATGCCTTGATTTTTAAAATAGCTCTACTCTAGTTCATCATCCTGTAGCAATAAATTTGATTGTCTTGGCACCATTAGTTTTGATGGTATCTTTCAACTACGATTGAAAATTTTGATTACCCTTTGTCTAATTCCTCGTAAATATATATCAATACATGGTTCTAACTGTATACTATAATTTAAAATCATATCATACCTATGGTTGAACAATTTGGCAACATACTGGACAATAATAATTCAACTCAAAGATTACATATCCTGTTTTGATCAATGATCCATGATATTCTATTTCGCCAATACCAAGTAAACCAATCGACAAAACTCATCAACCAATTAATATTCTCAATATATGAGCACTATCAAAAAAACTTTAATAGTGACTTAAGCGCATCCCCCCAGTTGCCAGATAACTTTCTTTAATAAATTAGCATTTTCTACAGACTTAATTCTATATTACAATATTTCATCGTTTCAAGCATATAAAACATAATGATACTTGAGATAACATAAACTGATCACCAGAGTGTGGTAATTGCTACCAAGCTTAAAACAGAATTTCTAGAACAATTTATCGATCAATTTAAAGTAAATATATATCAATTGATGACATAGAATTTATTTTTTTTAAATTCCCATCGATTTGGGTTTAACCCGTTGGTATTTTTGGTTGTTTAAAGTCGATCTTTAAGCCTCAGTAATGTGCTATCTTTGCCAATTAATTGATTAATTTATGAATTTTAGTAGCAATGAGTGGGGTCAATTTTTTAAAGAACCAAAACAAGTTTTGTGTCAATTTAACATCCTATCTTGGAATAGCATACGATATTTTCAAACTATCTAGTCTAACTTTTTGTAGCGAGATCTGTTTTAAGAGTATTTTTAAGCTTTGAAGGATATATAGGAAATCGGTGAATGTCTGAATTTGTGGTGAGACATATAAAGAAGGGACTGTCTTAAAAATGTTGCAGTTAAGACTATCAAAGCTTAAATGCATGATATTAGTATACCACTGGCTGGCGCACCATCATCCATAGACCATGATTGAGAAAAAATAAACAATGATGCTCAGCTCATCGCTTCTTCGGAAGTAAAGCCGCAATTTAGGATAAAAGTGTCCGGTGGATTTGATGTTTCACCGAGATTATAGCCTTGTTGGCCATAACTCCTAACAAGCTGACAGCTTCAGTGAAGACTGAAGTATTATGATGGATAGAAATTTTAGTGATAGAATAGTAGATAAACTTGGTTTGTCAAGGTTGCACGCATTCGGTTACCAGAGACTTGTATATCGTCACTAATTTCTTTGTGGTACACTATCGCAAAATTACATCTTTTGAGTTGAGGTTGAAAGCGGAAATTTGATCAACCAATAAGCAACTACAAGTAATTTAACCATAAAATTAGTAACCGTCTATCTTCTAGTAATAATTATCAGATCGCACTGTCGTATGATGTTGATACACAGTTTTATCAATACTTCATGCATGTTGTCACTTCTGTCTGTGGTTCATACTAAATTTTAATGAAAACAAAGCACTTCAACTGCACCTATTCAAGTTATAATTAAAATTTTCAATTATGTCAAATAATGTGAACTTATAGGTCAATCACTATCATAAGGTGTATAGTACCGCTAGTAACTCAAACCTTTGACGCCCTATTGTTCTGATTACTTTAAATTAAGTAAAAATTCTACTCATTTTCATGAATCACAGCAATCAAAAATAATATGGAGGTTAATTAATACGCTGTTTTAAGCACTTGCAATGATAACCTGTTGCTAGTAGTTCTGTGCAAACGTGGGCAAGGTTGCAGTAGCAAAGTATATCCTTCCGAGCATGTTTTTTCTGACTATTAGTGTGCTAAATAATCTCTAGCCACAACCCACAACCCTATAACACGGAATCATTATATTAGTCTGTCAAATTTAAGTTTTAGCTGTCACTTTTTGATATTAAGCATCAGAAAAGGTAATATCGTTTCAACCTAATTTTATAGCATACCGGCAGATGTACCGGTCACAGGTAATAAATATATAGGCATCTTTAAATTTACGTTGTACACATAAGACATACCACCAGCTGAATGATGAAATTACTTGGGTCGATAAAATTTTTTTTAAAAAAAAAGAATATATTAGACCATAGAAATTAATAACTAATGAAAAATGAGAGTATTACAGAGGACACTATCTTAATTTATAAACGAAGCCATGGTGATTTGGGTTACCTGGTTTTTGAATTGAGCCATCATGGTTTGGATTAGTAGTATCACCAGTATGGTTTGGGTTTGTGGTGCTACCATCGTGATTTGGGTTAGTAGTATCTCCAGTATGGTTTGGATTTTTCGTATCACCTCGATGATTTGGATTACCTGGATTTCGATGGTGAGATCTTTCGACTAAATCTCTAGCAAACCATCCACCTTCATGGTTTGGATTAATTGTATCTCCAACATGGTTTGGGTTAACTGTATCACCTACATGGTTTGGGTTAACTGTATCACCTACATGGTTTGGGTTGACTGTATCACCTACATGATTTGGATTAACAGTATCACCAGTATGATTTGGGTTTTCAATACCCAATACATTTCGTTTAGCTGGTCTTGGATCTGAATTTGGTACATCTGGAGCTGGATCGGAGTTTGGAACATCTGGGAATGGCCAATTGTTTGGGTAATCATCTCGTTTACCTAGTTCCATTGCTTGAGCTGACAATGCTAATGATAAGCTTATTAGTACAGTATTAGTGAATTTCATCTTTAAATTTTTGTTGACAGTTTGTATAATTATCAGGATAAATAAAAAAAAATTGAAACGGTGAGGAATACCCTGCTATTTATAAAATATCAATAACCTGGAGTTGCGACGGTACATTACAAAACTTTTCAGAAGAAATGTAGATTAATAAGATAATATACGAGTTATTGGGGTACCAATAGACGTATGTTAAACCGTTTCGTTTTTGTGGATAGTTTCCTCTTGGCTATAATATTGATTTACACTAATGTTTCCCAGGGAGAAACTTCTAGAGGTGTGCACTGCTCGTATTTGCTGAAAATCTATGGCTTGCTTAATACTTTAGTATACAATAAACTGAACCAAATGGTGTCATTTTTTTATTTAGAGAACGGTTTCTGAATCATGAATAGGGGGGTATAGGGTGTTCAACGGTTATAAGGTACATGTAGTGTAC
The DNA here is from genome assembly GCA_030579975.1 of Blastobotrys buckinghamii (nom. inval.). Taxonomy (NCBI): domain Eukaryota; kingdom Fungi; phylum Ascomycota; class Dipodascomycetes; order Dipodascales; family Trichomonascaceae; genus Blastobotrys; species Blastobotrys buckinghamii (nom. inval.). The sequence continues at coordinate 192,265 of JAKTSB010000001.1, forward strand.
TGTAACACTTGAGAGATCAGCATCTAGGAACTTATTCCAAAATATTGGATTAAGGTAAATAAATAAACAACTTTTCAAACTACATACCATGATTACAACTTTTAAGGTGAAATGTAAACAACGTAGCTAAATTAATCAGGTTTAAGCGTTAAATTTATTATGAAAAATTATACAAAATTATGAATAAAGAGAAAGCAGACGCGTACAAGCAATATGATAGTTTAAATTTCAAGCCATGTTGCAAGATTTATGGGTTATAGATACCAATGATACAACTTAGTATAGTATCCAGGTTTGAGTGATTTGCAATTTATATCCTGGATAGCCTTGATTTACATTATATATATAACGCACTTCTATACTTAAGTATTTGTAAATTGTACAACAAACATTATGTTAAGAAAAAGTGTATACGGCTGTGCCCACCCCACCCACTGAACCAATCGAACTGAGAATAAGTCGACCTGCCTGTTTGTTAACCTAGCTTGTCAATCAATAGATAAACAAATATTAATCCCCTCAGAACACATGTTTCACATCATTACTTCAGTCAATATCACTTTTATCCTTATACATTCTTAGAATTCTAAAGTTACAGTGTAGAGTAAACTCTTGTGACGTAAAAGTGTACAACGTTGTGCACTCGACAAGGCTATCTTTGATGATCATGTTAAGATATAAAGATGTTCTAAACTCTAATAATCGTTATACATGTATACATGCATATATATATATATATCTATAGAAAGTAAGGTTGTATATAACGTACATCATGGTTTATGGATAAGGTAAGTTACAGTCAATATTGCCTATCAAAAAATAAAAGCTTAAAAGAACTGTATCCATCTCATTGGGTTGTTTCCGTGTTGTACCTTATAATCATTTCTTAAATTCCAATTCATAGGTACTACCAGAAAAAAAAAAAAAAAAACACTCTACAGCCGTGTGTGTTTGGTATAATCAAAACTGTTTATTCTGTCCTGGTAACTGCTATATATGGTCTTTCAAAAGTTTGCAGTTGAAGAGGGGTAGAAGCATGATCAATGGACCTTTTAAAGTTACAATAATATATCTGTTACAGCATGTATGAAGTACCATCGATACAGTGTAGGTTATACGTACAAAAAGCTGATGACCCGAGTCTAGCTTAAATAAGTAAAGATAAAGTGGTGCTACAATTGTTAACGTCTTGGTATACTTAATGAGATTTATATGAGGTGAGAAACCGTTTATCGCAACCGTACATCAAAACCGTTCATCGCAAAATTTCAAGATTTCTAATATCTTAGTTGAAATTCCATATGGAAAATTTTAAAAAAATGCCGCTACCAGGACTGCCTAGTGACTCCGAACGGTTTCTTGATTCTGTACACGTTTTGCAAGAATAATCAATTCTATTGTGTCCTTATAAAACTTATAATTTAAATATTCCCTTAACTGTTCTGTTTTATACATCAAGTGCTGCGGCCCTTAAAAGTAAAGTATCACTCTTAGAGTGTAAGTCCTATTTCAATCAATTCAAATATTAACTAATTTTGGACCCATATCTTGTTGTATAATATAGCTAGAATCGATCTTGATCTGAACGCATGTGGTGAAAATTCAAATACTAAATTTAACATGCAATATCATTTGCTGATAAAAAATTCTCTATTAATTTAAATTGTAACTTAATTTTTAAACCAATTTAGACGTCTCAATTCATGAATTTAAATATACTGTTAACTCAAGATACCACTAGGTTAGGATTTTATCAAGAAAGTTAGTATATTACAAGCCAAAAACAATATTATAGCATTAGTGTTATTATTATAATCGAATCAGTAGTAATAATATAAATGCTTTGTAGTTACCATGGCTGTAGTAAATATGAAAGTAACCTATTAATTACGTACAACGCTAAACCTAGCCAGCTCCAAAAATGAATACGGTTTGTATACACTTTTTATCAATTTAAAATTTATATATATGTATGCCAGTTTCAATCACTATAATTATTATCCCCTTGGTATTCCTAGCTCACATTGTGAGATGAAATTAGAGTTAGAATTTTTGCTAAAAAAGTATATTATCAGCTAGCTAAAACAAGCACCATTGGTATCAGTGTTATTATTTTAATCTAATCTATAGTCAAAATGATTACATAAATAATTTATCGCACAGAACATGAAAGTAACTCACCAGTTGCACTATAGCGTTATTGCTATTTTAAAAAATGCTATCTATCGATGCAATTTTCACCACGTTCTTATATGCGTACCAGTAGCTTCAAAACACTAGAATAATAGAATGTCCCCTTATTATGGCCAAAAAATTAGCTATAGATATATAAGTTCCACTAGCCTCTTAATTTAACACTATTAGTCTAATCGTCTTATTATTGCAAGTTTAAAATCAGCTAAAATCTTAAACTTTTTTAAGTTGGCTTCTATTGTAAATTGATCGATCACTCTATAGCCACTCCTCACACCAAAAACGTTCAAGCGTATAACCTAGCCCAGCCACACCTAATAAAGTCTCAATTCACAATACCCCAAACACGCTCACGCATATAATTTTTTCTCCTCCCACCACACTTTGGCAGTACTGTTCCAATTTCGTCATCACTGCCTTTTTTCTTCATGCTTAAAGCCTTATTATCACCAAAAATCAATTTATTGAAATTTTCGCGTTCCCATCTCAACTCATCCTAACCCATTAATTGTTATTTTATTACTCCACACCCACTACAAAAACCTTATTATTATACACATTCTCAACTTAACAATACCTTTATAAAAAAAACGAACCGGGTTTTTATACTGAGAGAAAGGTGTTGGACTCTAGAGAGTATATTTTCAAAGGATGAGTAACAAGACTTATGCAAGAAAAAGGTCACGCATAAGTGAGTTTGGATCGTTATTTGAAAAATCATCATCATCTAATAGTACTGCAGACAGATCACCCGCATCAAGTATAGATAAACCTTCACCCACCAAAGCCAATAAAGATAAACTAGATAATAAGGGAAATTCAGAAGAAGGGTTTAGTACAGAGAAACCAACCAAGAAAGAGACTAAATCAAGTGGTATCAAAGTAGGTCGTAAAAGAGGTATAAATGAGATAGATACTCCACAATCTTCTACACACGCATCAAAGAAACCCACGCGAACTAGTATCAATTCAATAGGTAATACTATTCCTACTAATCATAACGATAACAATGAAATTGATGATGATTTGGAAAACTTTGATGATTTATTTGCTAATCTTGGAGGATCAAAACTTTCAATTATAAAAGTACCTGGACAATCAACCTCATCAACCTCTAAACAAAAGACTCCAAACAGGAGGAATCAGGCTGTTAAACCTTCATCTGTACATTCTACAACGCCAAAAAGCTCATCAAAATCAACTTCTTATAAGTCAGTTGCTGCAGCTGCGGCTTCTACAGTTGGTTCAATTGGTGCTGCAAAAAGAACATCTTCATCACCTGTAGGTAAAGCAAAACCAAAGACACCAACCACATCATCAAGGGCGGGTAAATATGTTCCTTCGAGTATTGGTGCTCATAGTTTAGAGAAGAATACATCTCAGGGTAGAAGTACTAGACGATCAGCTGCGGCTGCGGCTGCGAGTATAGCTATGGAGAATAGCACACCTACCAAAGCCACTGCTAATACAACTATTAATAAAGATATTAGTAGTGGAGTGGTTGAGAAAAAAGACAAACCTGATCAACCAAATTTTGGAAGTGCAATAAACCAAAATTCAGCTAATTTATCTATTAATAAGAACACCAAAACCATTAATAATAAAGCCATTCAAGCTAAGGACAATAAAGATAAAACTACAAGCAAACAGGTATCAGGTGGTGCTAATAATGATAAAGTTACAAGTGGTAATGTAAGTAGAACAAGTGGATCAACTAATGATGGGAAAGCCGTATCAGTGGGTTCAAAAGTTACATCGACTAATACAAAAGCCGCAGCAGCAGATACATTAAGGGGTAATAAGAATACTTATAAACCTGCACCAAAAGCCAATACTAAAACAACTACTAAAAACAATAATACTAAGGTTGAACTATCAAAACCTGTACAACAAAAATCAACTACTAACATTAATCAACCTGCACCTACAACAGCTTCTACTAGCAAATCAACAGATGACAAGCTTCTGATATCTTCAGATACAAAGACTACATTAACAAACACAAAACTCAAAGCTAATGCACCAAAATTTGAAAAACCTACACGATCAAGTAGATCAACTAGTCCAACTAACAAACAAGCGAATAATGTTAGAAAAAATAAATCAATTGTATCCACACCAAGTTCAGCAACTAAAAAACTGAAAAAATTACCACAGACACCAAGTTCGACAGCAGAAGATGCATTTGCTGAGTTAGATTCAGCGTTAGAATCTTCAACTAAGAATTATCAAACTCATCGACTTAATTCCCATAGCCCTAAACGTCATAAACATCCAATCAAACCAAGATTTCTTACAGATTTATTAGAAGAAGAGGGTGATGATGACGTAGAAGAGAAGCAAGCTTTCAGCTCCCAACCAATGGAACATAATAGTTCAGATATAGAGTTGCAACAAGCATCATCATTACATTCAAGACCAGAAGATGGGTTAAGAAATAAATTGAAATTTTTATCATCCTTAAATAAACGAACCTATGGGGGTACTAGAACTTTTATTCATGATGAAAATACTGATGATGATATTGTAGAAGATACACAACCAGATTTTGAAGAATTCGGTACAAGTTCATCAAGTGATAATGATTTATCAAAAACTCAATCAATCACAAATGTTCAAAATGTTAATGATTTAAGAGCTCAAGGTGATAATGCACAATTTGTATCAGATGTTGAATATATTTTGGAAGGATTGGAAGTTAATAGTATTAATGCAAAACGCAGTACTATCATAGAATTGATTGAAAAAGTTTCAACTGATGAAACATTTTTTAATAATTTCAAAAGTAGTAAATTTGTTGTTCAATTATTTGATAATTTATCCAATACAAAGGAAGATGAAGTATTGAATTTTCTAGTAGGATGGTTTACAAATAAATTAATTACTAATGGGGATATATTGGCTTTAATGTTGATTAGAGATTATGATTTGATTGAAAAATTATTGAGAATGTTAAATGATTCAAAAAATATTCGGAAATATAAGATGGATAAATTTTGTTTGAAGAATATTGAAAATTTAATTAAATTGGATTCATTAGATGAAGAATTAAATCAAGTTTCAAGACAATGGGTTGGATTAACTGCTTTAGTGAAATTACAAAATATGAATACTACAGTACAATTAACTTTACAAGAAAAATTGGGTGATAAATTTTCATTATTTTTAAAAATGTATGAAAATTTAATACCACAAGTTTTGGAATCTATTGAAAATAGAGAATTAAATTCAAAAATTTCAAATTTAACTTTTGTTATTTTACAATTAATTTTTATTGCTCAAAGTATGGATATTCAATTAATAATTGATGAATTTGATAAATGTGTTGAAATTGAAAAATTAACAAAAATTCCTGTTTTATTTTTCAAATTGAAAAATGAAAATAATGAACCAAAAACCAAGTTTATTGAAAGTTTACAAACTTGTAGTGAAATTATATTACAATTTTGCGTAATGTTATCAACACAATTTGCTTCAAGTCATGTTTTACATTATTCAATTTTTAACACCGAACTAGCTAGTGGGATTATGAAATTTTTAATTTTGAATGATTTTAATAATATATCTGGTTCATTATTAGTTTATATTTCAGGATTAATTTATAATCTAACCGATAGTGAATCAATCAAAGAATCTTTACAATCTTCAACTGAAAATTTAAAACTATTTAAAACCAAGATTTATGAATTTGATTCAACAAATAAATCTCAAAATTATAAATCTGCTATATCATATTTATATCTAGTTTTGAAACGATTAGATATAAAAGATGAACATTTACAATATTTATTAACAAATAAATTAGATAAAACTGTATCTAGACTAACAAATACCTAAAATATTTATTATTATTCTTATTATTATTATTAATAATAATAGATTTTTAAGGAGCGATTCTATAAACTTCAAAATCAGAATTATTAACATCTTCTCTAGAATAAACAAATCTATCATGAACTCTAGATTTTCTACCTTGGAAAAATTCCCATTCTAAAGGCTTAACTTTAACACCACCCCAAAATGGCGGACATGGGATTTTTTCTTGACCTTCATATTTCTTTTCAACTTCTGCTAATCGATCTTCTAAAACCTGTCTATTTTCAATTTTTGTTGATTGAGGACTTGCCCATGCCCCAATTCTTGATTCTCTTGGTCGTGTATCAAAATATATTTGACTTTCTTCATTTGACAAAAATTCTACAATCCCTTCAACTCGAACTTGTCTTTCTAAATCTTTCCACCAAAAATTTAATGATACATATGGATTAGTTTTAATATCATCAGATTTTTTACTTGTACCCCAATTACTATAAATAACAATATTTCCATCTTTATCCAATTCTTTCATTAATACTGTTCTTGATGATACTCTACCTGATGGTAATCTACAGGTTGAAAATGTTAAAGATTCTGCTAATGGGATAACATCTTTTGCTTCTTGATACCATTTATGAAACAATAATCCTGGTGATTTTTCCAAATCTTGTGTATCTAGTTGACCTTTAGTATATTGTTCAGTTTCTGGTGCAAAAATTAAGTCATCTTTTGGGATATTTTTATTAGAAGACATGGTTCTTGTTATTGATTGTAATGGTAGTTGTGGTTTTATGAAAAATCTAGTAGCTGTTGCTGATAATGATTTTAACATGCTACTTTTTTCGGTATTTATTTATTGTGGTAATAATTTTATCTGTGGTCCGGGGCACAAAGAGCTTTTATATGGCGGGTAGATTTTTCAAACTTTTATCGTGTGTGCGCAATGAACTTTAATGTGTTTAAAGTGGGACACTTTTTTTTTTTTTTTTAACTCAGGGATCGGCATCTCATTATTATCCTACCTGGTAGCAAGTTTAACTACACACTGTATGGATTGAATAATTACCATAGCAGATTATGATGAATAGTTGGTTAGTATTGTTACTAATTTTGGATGTTGATAGTCTCTCAATCTTGCACATGTAGCCATAATCTGTTAAATTTTTTTTTTTTTTAACATATCACAATACGTTTGAATCGGTGCTGTGACTGTGGCTAGTGAATCATTCATTTCATTTGATATATAAGGTGCTTGTCGTGAGTTGAATGGGCTTTTTATAAGATAAAAATGCTATATAACAATACAATTGTATGACAAAGTAATGGCTATGGATATATCGATCATAATATGCGCAGAATTGGTGTATAGGCCAAGTTCACAGATCGGTAGAGAAATGCATTTAGACAAATTATACAATTTATACTATAGAGGTAACAATCGTGATTACTTTATTAACATGTCAATGAGTGACGCCTTGTATGAGTAATCTATATACTACTATAGTGTATACAATACTCTCATTGTATTAATCAATATAGCTGGTAATTAATTGAGTATACATAATTTTATCGTTATTGGAACATGTAACAATTAAGTGCTTATTACGATTTATAATAATCAGCTCTTCATAAAGAATTGATAATAGTCAAAGCTTAGGTAGAACTTTTATGAAGTTAATTACTGGATTAAAATTTATAAATTCATTACAAACTTATACCCATGTACAGCTTAACCAGGAATATTCATAGTGTGCTTGAAACCCCAGTCTAGAAGCTGTCATTGAAAGATCTCAGCATGTCAAGAAATTTATAGCTATAAGCTAAAGTTTTGAAAACTACATACACACTTTTCTACAATACAATAAAATAACATTAAAAAATCAAAAAATTTAATATACAAATTTCTCTTACTTTATCAATAAACAAATGCAAAATATATATATAAAACTATAATAATAATAAATGAACAAACTATTTTGATTTCAATGCTGGACTTGTTCTTTGACTTGATATATTATATCCCAACATTTCTCTATACTCTTGTTCATGATGATGATTAACTGATCCACTTAACCCATCAAAATCAATTTCTTCTTCAACATGATCATAATCTTCATCATCAACTCCTTCATGGTGTAAAGTAATGCTATTGAAATTCATAAATGGATCATCAATTTCACCACTTACTTCTTGCTTTTTCAAAACGATTGGTTGTTTAAATGCATCATCACCTCCTCCATTATTACTATTACTACTACTATCACCATTATTACTATTAGTAGCTACTTTTTCTTCTTCTGCTTTAGCCTTTGTATCAAAAACTGGAACAATCGGTGGAGTTTGATTTCTTAACAAAGCCCATTGAGTATTTTTAAAAAATCCATGAGCTTTAATATCACTTGCACCTGCTTTACTACCTAATCGTTTTCTTTCATCTTTGATTAATAATTTTCTAATAATACTTTTACAACCTGAAGAAACTGGATTACCAGTAGAATCGGTTGGGAAACTAACATCCTTCTTTAAAATATTTGCAAAAGTTGAATTTCGATTTTTACCTTTGAAAGGTGTAATACCAAATAACATTTCATATAATAAAATACCAAGAGTCCACCAATCAACTGCACTTGTATGGCCATTACCTCTAATAACTTCAGGAGCAATATATTCTTCAGTACCAACAAAACTATTAGTTCTAAAATTTGCAATACATGCTTTTGTATCAATAGCAGGTAAATTACTTGTTGTACCACCTCTACCGTTAATAATAGTTGGTGCACCTTCACTATCACTTTGTTTACTTAAATCAAAATCACTCAACATAATATGACCAGATTCATGCAATAAAATATTTTCAGGTTTTAAATCTCTATAAATATATCCCATTAAATGTAAATATTCTAAAGCTGCAGTAACTTCTGCTGCATAAAATCTAGCATCTGCTTCTTTTAAACATTTACCTTTTAAAGTTTGTAATGCTCTAAAAAATTCACCACCCATACAATATTCCATACATAAATATAAATGATCTTCTGATTGAAATGAATGATATAACGTAACAATAAATGGATGATTACTTGTTGCTAAAATTTCTTGTTCTGCCAATGCTCTTTTAATTTTGTTTCTTCTAATCATTTCTTTTTTATCCAAAACTTTCATTGCATATAAATTATTTGATCGTTTTTCTCGAACTAAATAAACTTTACCAACATCACCTTTACCTAATAATACAATTTTTTTGAATGATGAAGGTTCAACTTCAACATCACGTATTTTAATACTATTACTTGAATAAGTTCTGTTATTACTTCTACTACCAGCACGCGACCTTGTCCTTGGACTATTAAATGATGATGTTGATTGGGTATTTGATGATGATAATTCAGGTTTTTCTGTAACTGGTTGAATAGTATTGTTAGTATTCATTGCTGCTGTAGCTGCTGCTGCTGCCAAATTGTTAGTATTATTATTATTATTATTATTATGATTGTTATTAGAATGATGAAACATGCCTTTTACACCATTTGGAGCACTTGCAACACGTCTTAAATTTCTTGAAAATAATCCTTTGGTTGCTACTGGTTGTGGAGGTTCTAAATTCCCATTCATATCACTTTGACTATTTGGTTTTTTTTCTTCGTGATCGGAATTTGTTTCAATCTCGTGTGGTGGTTGTAGTGATGTAGAATTTTGTTGTTGCTCTTTATTATTATTTTCTATCGAGTCGTGATCGTCTTCATCGGTGCTTCTTCCACTGCTAGAACTTTTTATACCTTCAACTTCTTTTTCACTCTTAGATTTATTAATAACAGTATTGAAAGGATTCTCTGATTTTGCCGAATCGGTATTATTGTCATCATCTTCTTCTGTAATATTTACAGGGGTTGAGGTTCCTGTTGTATTAATACTATTACTACCACTTGCAGTACGTTTTTTATTCTCATCTAATACTACTGCAGCAGGTGATGATGGTGATCGTAATCTTAGTAATCTAGATAATTTTTTTGGGTGATGCTCGTTATTATTATTATTATTATTATTATTATTATTATTTGTATTGTTAGTATTTACAGTTAATGATGCATGGTTATTTTCTGAGTCTTCTGCTGCTGGGGTTGATGGACTACTAGAATGTTCACCAAATTTGAACAGGTTACGCAGTTTCTGTGGAAAATTCGATGATGAGCTATTACTATGTGATGATTGTTGGGGTGGTGTTGATGTACTTGCTGGTGATTCACTAACAGGTGATGAACATGCTGGTGTTTGAGTTTGTGAGTTTGATGGTGATCCTTCAACAGTAGTTGTAGTAGAAGAATAAGGTACTGTCATTGCTCTTGATCTATTCTTCTTATTGTTAATGGGTGAATCGTTTATTGATGAAGAATGGTTGTTATTATTGACAGAATTATTCGACCTATGAGTGGTGAAACTTTCTTCGTTGTCACTATTGGAATTTGAATTAGATACGGCCATTGTTTAAAGTTTAATCTTGTTTTAAAGTGGGTTTAAAAAAAAAAAGTGAAATTCTTCAAAACGTTAATGAATCCTATCAACCTGCCAAACAAAAAAAAGCTTATTAATTCTTTAGTATCAGTATAAAAAAAAAAATTTCCTGTGTGAGAAAAATTACTCCAAGAAATCTATTTTTTTTCTCTTATTGTGAGATCCAGTTTATCAATTCTTTAGATGAAATAGATAAAGAATAGATGAATTTTGAATCGGTTTTGATAGTTTTGTGTTGTGTGATGGCTAAGGTGGTGTGGTTTTTTTGTGCCGGATGATTATAAATTGAGGGGGGTACAAAAGAAAAAAAAAATTCTGTTGGTTCGTTTTATGTTGGTTTTTGCAATATGTGGCTGAACACTGAAAAAGTAATAATAATATGTAAATGTAAATTCGAATAAATAGTAGTTTTTTCGTTATTTAATTCGATTTATTTGTTATAATTATACTTTATTTTGATAAATTAATCTCAACTCTTGTTGGTGCTTGGTTGAAATGTACTAATGTTAAATACAATCTCAATGTTTGTTTTAATATAGCACCCTAATTTGTTCTTACTATGCTGATTTAATAGTATTAGTGCGCTGATCTCTTTATACTTTATATTTTGAGTTAGATTAGCGATATATTATGCTCTCTTTTTGAATTTTATTTATTACCTCTCGCTGAAGGAATTCGCTGATTTAATTCTATTACTAAAACTCAATACACTCCACAATCTAACGAAGCTTAATAAAAACCGTTTGAGATACAAAATGTATATCTTTGATATAGTTGATGAAATTGCAAACTGCAAGTAATTAACAGAAGAGAGAAAAAATTGTTACAAAAAAGAAGAAGAAGAAAATGAATTCCATACGGATGGGGGAATAATTCTTTTGGAAATGGTGCATGAAAAGCTATTCTGTAATTCGGCATATATTTGCAGTCTCTGTACAACCGTTTTTTTTTTTTTTTTTTTTTTTTTTTTAGTAAGCTTTGTCCTACTAACGTTCAAGCGTGTGGGTAATTAATAAAATGGGCGGTGCTAGGTTATAATTTGCTGTTTAAGGTTGTGTCCAAGGCCAATTTAGGACACTTTTTAACTCCGAACTGGCAAGTACACTCTGGGGTTGAAAAAAGGTTCCAGGATTGTGGTAGCTTGTGCTACTATCATGGCAATTTACTTACTTGTAAAAGTCGGAGAAATATTATATTCTTGAGGTTACAGCTGGTTTATCAAATTGAAAGAAATATAGAAATTTAGGATAAATCGAATATCCATCGATGAGTTTCAAATAGTCTATAGTGGGGAAGTTAAGAAAAGGTCCATTATAACCGGCTGAAATCACAAGGGGAAGAGGGGGGCATCGATCGAGGTGGTACAGTATACTATAGTTTTTTTAAATTTTTGGAGGCACAATTGTACATATATGATATCCACTTTAGAGAATTTACAAGTACGCTGCTGTTACTATGAGAGTATGTCTTTAAATTCATAAAAATAGAAAATTTATAGAATTAACCATAAGGATATCTCAATGTGGAGCTGCCTTATTTATTTAATGTTGAGCAAGCATGTTTGTTCTAAATTCAATAGTATTGTGACTCAGGAATACCATTTTTTATACCCATTGCAACGTTCTACTAGAATGATCACTTAGCCTGGTTTAAAGAAAAAAGAGTTAGCCAATAAATATAATAGCTAAGAGTGGATGCATGGGTTTAATTATAGTAAGGCTATAAATGATCGTAGCATTTCCAAACGGTAGCCGGCCCGGATGTTTATCCCATCACAATCCAAAAAAAGATTCATTGCAATCATTATGATGATGATGATGATGATGATGACGACGGTTTATTTTCATTCAAGCAGGTGCAACTAGCGGCGAAAGTTTCAGTTTAAAAGGAGAAAGGATTTCTAATATGAGACACTGATACTAAAAACCATGATACACGAAATCGTTTGGACACATTTATCACCGCTCAACATCGGATATGGGATCCTCAATTAATTGATGAAAAGGAAAATTGCCGGATGCCGAACTAAGATAGATCAAAAAAGAAAACTACTGTAGAAAGTGTAAATTTAAAGAACTAAAATTATTACAGAAGTCAAATCATCATAATCATTAGAATTCATTAATTGATTTAGTTATTAAAGTTTATAAACGGGTTAAAAATGTGGTATATGAAAGTAAATACTGTTTTGACTGTTTTTTAGAGTGTCAAAGCTAGATTAGCAATGTAGATAAAGTACTGAGCAATCAAAGATCTATTTAGGTTCACTATTAATCAAAGAGTGATCCACTTCTGTAACCCTTAATCTATCAGTGAGAAAAATACCAAATCAATAATTAATGTATTCTAAGGGCAATTTGTACTTTCTTTGTAAGAATATTCTCTTATTATAATTAGAAGTCATTTCATTTTTAGTATATCAGAACTTCATGTATTGATAAACTACTTAGATTGGTGGATCGGAACAATATAAAATGAACCTTTTAACTTAATAAGTAATATAACTTATAAAAATTACACTTTAGTGATAGCAAATCAAGTAATATATGAATTGTAAAAAAAAAAAAAAAAAAAAAAAAAAAAAAAAAATAGAGATATAAATCTATATATTATAACTAAATGCTAAAAAAAAAGTGAGTATAAATAAATAATGAAAAGAATGACTAATATATAACTTAATAATACGTTAAATAGACTATAGCTACAGCCAACTGAAATTGACACGCATTCTCCAACAAAAATCAAGACAAAACCTCGAATACTTCTTTTGTAATATCTTCCATCCCAAAAGTAATCAAACGGTCATTATGCCTAGGAATCTCATACAGCAACGTATCACTATTTGAAACTTTAACATCCGTAGCTGCCAATTGTTCATCATGGCCTATTGTCTTATCCTCAAACCACATAACTAATCGATTCAATACATGTAACACTCTACTAAAAGGTTCACAATTATCAATAGCCTTCTTTTCAGCAGGTTCAATATCTTGTAAACAATAATAAGCAATTCTTTTCTCTGTATCATCAATAGTATGGATTTCAGATTGTAAAGTTAAAATAGGATAATAATCATAGCTATATGGTCGTCTAGTATGAATAGCACTGGGTTGTAGATATTGTCGAATATTAGCAAAGTTTGTGAAATTTATCTCAAATCTAAATATACCATTGAAATATGGTGAATCTGGGTTTCTAATAAATATAACACCTTGCCATGGATCAATAGTTTGTCCTATATTATTGCTGCTAATAGATGTGTTGTTTGAACTGAATGAGGTGTTGAAACTTGTGTTTGCTGATGTTGGTGTACTTGCATAAGATGGTGTTCTTATTGGTGTAGATAATGTGAAAGATGATGCAATTCTTGTTGGTGTTGATGGCGCGTTATTATTAAACGGATTTGCTGTCGTTGAATTGGTTAGTTTTGGTGGTATAGGTATCAGGTAAATACCATCTGGTACATTTGAACTGACATGGCGACTTATTGTTAGTTTATTATGTTCATTATGTTTAAAGAGTATTTATACTTACAATTCCTCCAGTAAATAGTATGATTTGGACATTTTTTTACCAAGCGACTCTGATAATTTAGTTGCAAGTCCTTATCTGTGGTTTGTGAATAATCTATAAATGTGGTGGTAATTATTGGTCAAATGAACTCTGAAACTTGGATATATATCTCGATCTAAACTTTTTGATAATAAAAGGAGTTAAATGTGGTATATATATTGTATGACAAAAGTGTCTAAGAATTTTGATTCTCAGTTTTGATAAATAGGTCTCTCAAAAAAACTTCAACTGTTGATGTTTAGATCATCACCGAAATCTTCAAAATTGGAATACGGTATTTTACACGCTATTTATTTGTTGGGTGTTAAATTTTTTTTCTGACCATCACAAAAAATCTAATCTAAGTACGGCGGGGGAGAACGTGTCGCTCCTCGAAAAATAAACACGAAAAAAAAAACTTAAACGATCAAGTTGATTATCAATATATAAAAATACAAGTCTTTAAGGAGTACTCTCAGGATATCAACTAACTTGCAACAGTTTTGTATAAATTACTTTAATGAATGTTTCAAATACCCATCACTATCCAACCTAACTCCAATGACCCTATTGAACCTAAAGAAACTCTCTTCAAATCACTAAACTTTGATCTCGACACAGATGATTACCTAGATGAAGAAGAACTAATTAATGATCCATGGAAACTTGATGAACCTGATGTTGATTTAACATCACAAATTGAATATGATTTCGAGTTTGAAAACAGTGAAGAAAGTGATAGTAGTATTTTCGACTTTGAAGTTGCGAATGATGATAATATTACAGATGATAGTTCAGGAAGTTGGGATACATTCTATCATGTTAATGAACTCTCATCAACTCGCAAATACCAAGAAACTCAATTTTTAAGTGAATCAAGTCGAGATTTATTCGATTCAATTTTATTAAACAATAAAAGTAAACCAATCCCACAACAACAATTAGTATCATGTTTATATAATTTAGTACTAGGCCGGCAATCATTAATGTATTATTTTAGTAACAAAAGAATGGTTTTCTTACCAGTCAACAGTTCAACAAAGTATCGATTACAAGCAGTTACATGGCAATCAATTGATAAAATTAGTCATTTATGTTTAATATGTGGTAGTCAATTAAGAAGATTAAAATACACTGTTCAAGTTATTAATACTAATCAAATGAGTGATAATGATGATAGATCGGTACTTATTGCATTTGCAGATTGTATTGATTTGATTGTTAAATCTATTGAATCATACTTGACTACTTCAGCAAATGGGTTGAATTTGTTGGAATTATGGAATTTAATTAAACAACCTGCTAGGATTATAGATCTATTAGCAAGAGTAGTTGGATGTCATGATACAACTAGATCAATCAAATTAAATAGATTACCCAATGGTGTTAAACTGATGGATTCTTTATATTCAAGAGCATTGGTTTATGAAATGTGCGATTCAAAATTGTTCAAATTATGTCAATTGTTAATGTTAAGAACTACAGCACCTTTTTTAGATAAAGTAGGTGATATGATTGGGTTAGGAGCATGGGGGTTTGGTGGATTGATTAAACAACGAAAACACGACCTAGCTTCTATGATAATAAATCGTGAAAACTCAAGCAATGAAGAAAATTACCCACATGGATTTATCCAAATTAATTCCAATTCAATAAATGGTAAAATGATGAGAATTATTGAAGATAAAGTTCCATTATTTTTAGAAGGATTAAGTAATGATATATGCTCAATTATGCAATCTTTTTGGTTATTTTATCAATATGGTGATAATGAAACCAATAATTTATTATATCATGCAACAAAATGTCAATTAGAATGGTGTTTTGATTCATCAGATGTTAATAAAATGGATGAAAAAGTTTTAAAATATGAGCAAAACATTTTTATAAATAATGATGAAGGTATCCAAGTAAAAAAAGAAGTTAATGGTGGGTTTAATGAAATAATTGAATCTTTAATTGATGAAATGGATTCTGAATTAAAAGTTGAAACCGATGATTTACAATCATTATGTGATTCTATTTTAAAAGGCGATTTCATAGATTCTTCTTCAGATCAAACTAAAAGTAATGATATCCCGATGGAAATTGCTCCATCCTTATCTTTTACAAATTTAATCAACGTTCAATCAAGATTATCAAATAATCTTGTTATGGGATTGTTTAAAAATGATGATGAATTAAATTTACAATGGCATAATTCAATGATTTATAACATCATGTTACTAAGAGATGGTGCATTATCATTGGAATTAGAAGATGCGATTTTCAATATTTTATTACCATCACATTGGCCACCATCAGGTGCAAAATTAAATAATCTTGTATCTAATATTGTTGAAGACTCAGTTATTAGAACAAGTAAATGTTCAAGACATAATACAACAATTATGAATTTTGGTATATTATCATCAGCATCAAATTATAATGATAATATTAAATTCGATTGTACAAATTTATTAAAAATGGTTCATGTAGTTCCAAAAGCTTTACAGGTTATTATAACACCTCAAATTCAACAAATATATCAATTCTTATTTAACAAGTTGTTACAACTATTAAGATTGGTAAATTTTACTAAAAAATTGAATGTTAAAGTAGAATATAGACACTTTGTTTGGTGTTTAGGTAATTATTATCAACAAGTTATTGATGTACATTATCAATTGAATAAAGAAGAGGATGAAGAAGATGAAACGTTGGATGGATTAATTAGTAAGCATCAAAGAGTGATAAGAAGACTTAGTAAAGATTTTTTTGTCTTTGATGATAATATTAGTGAGGTTTTGGATCAAGTTTTTCAACAAATTTTAGATGGTAAAGAAATTAAAGAGCTGATTAAGAAATTGATTTTAATGATTGGTGAAAGTGATAGGAGTAGTAGTGGAAGTAGCTCAATTGCTGGAACTTTTAGTAGTTTATTAAATTATAATCATTATTATGACTAACAGAATAATTATTAGTAGCATGAATAGACATATTTTTTTTTTTTTTGGCTAATTGAACTGAGTTCAATAATTTATAATTGCTAGTTTCGTATACTTATTATAATAATCATAGGCTCGAAGAAGCTCAAGATTGCGAGATTTTGCATAATGTTATAAACTCCTGGCTTGATACCTATGTATACTTTAGATCAAGGTTAAGCGAATTGACTTGATAATTTGAAATGCACCAATTAAGCCAATATATTGTCATCTGTAAAAGTAGCTCTCAAGTAATGATATCTTAGGTAGCTCATGTTACGTTTTGAGCACACTAGCGGTATATGCCGATACAACCTAAGAATGTAAAAATTTCCTTAGATCAGTCCCCAGGCTAAATCAAATTCCAGCATGCATTGACAATCAAGCAGCATATCCATTTCATTGATAATTTATAATCAACTACATTATATCAAGAATCAGCTTTACATAGTACAATATCGAATGTTTCCTTTTTAGAATAGTGACATTTAAGCGGAACAACCAAACAACACAAATCAGTCCAATCATATTCGTTCAATTCTAATTAATTTTTTTCCGTTATATTAATTAACTTTCCAGTCAACTGATTGTTGCTTTCGATATCCGAATGTCACAATATTCTACCAGTTTTTCAACATTCCACCTTTAAAAAACCTACGATCGTAAAATCTTCAAAACTTTCTAATCAAAGTATCATAAAAAAACAAGTATATTAATTACAAATTTTTCATTCCTGTTTTCAAAAAGTTTCATTAATTTAAAAACCACAACCCATGATTCTACTAAACTCTCCTCATCTCATAACTTTCTCTCTCTCCCCTTTTAATTTTTAAATATATATATTATTATTATTATTCCAAAAATTTATAATAAATAACAAATTTATCGAGAATAAGAAAAGACATTCTTGATCAAACCATCTTCTTGAGCTAATCGGTTAATACAGTCATCAGATTCACCTCGACCTCGAACGAAGCCTGATAAAGCATAAGTGGTGTTTGAACCTGGGATAGCTCGACCTTCTTCATCAACATTAGCAATGTTTAATTGAATAGAACCGTGGTCTTTAGCTTTGATGATACGGTTGGTAGCTGAGCATTTTCGTGGAACGTATAATTCGACCAATTTCCCGTCGGTGTTTTCCATTTTGTCCAAATTTATTGATATATGTTGATACTGTGAATAGGTGTATGAAGAGAGAAAAAAATTTAATAGGTATGAATTTTTCCCTTCGCCTGTCTAATGGTTCTTTACTATTACTACTGCTTTTGGGAGTGCGCCTTGGGGCTTTCCTCTGCT
Source organism: Blastobotrys buckinghamii (nom. inval.) (assembly GCA_030579975.1). NCBI lineage: Eukaryota > Fungi > Ascomycota > Dipodascomycetes > Dipodascales > Trichomonascaceae > Blastobotrys > Blastobotrys buckinghamii (nom. inval.). Next base: position 210,597 of record JAKTSB010000001.1, read on the forward strand.
CAATAAGTTTCAAGCGGTGGTAATTTATTGGGAGTTGAAAAAATGTCTTACATAATCATAATTGTTCAAGCCTGGGTAAGGTTTTACTACTGCTTGAAATTTTTCAACCCACTTGAATTTCCTGTTTTCGATTTGTGAATTTTTTCCTTCCTGAAAAAATTGAATTCTTGTGTTATATTGAGTTGGGTTGTTAAAGCGGTAGAATAAATTATGTGCGGCTCACTACTGCTTAAAAGAGTAAATTTTGTACCACGCGAGACTGTAAAATCTTTACATACTTGGAGATTTTTTGGTAGAGTATATAGGGCTTCTTACTAGCCCTAGATTCCCAATTAGGAATAAGCTGTGTGCGGCTATCTTTGGATCTTTACCATCATGTTTATTGAATAATGAATAGACAAGAATTGATAGAATTGATAGAATACTGGTGCAATACTTCGAGCTAATATGGAGTTATGTATCATTGAAAGAGTTATAATAGTTAAAATAGCTATTATATAAAATTTTGGAATGTTAAATTGTTAAAAAATACTTTTATGAAATTTAATCAACAAGACCACATTGTGTTAAAGTACTTGAAGAGAGCTTAAAAAGTATCTGCTACACTCATAACTACACAACAGTACACATATGTAGATGCTTCTACTGTAAAACATATTTACCAATTATAGTTCAGTTTATGTTATTTTTTTAATAGTATATATTCTGTTTATATGAGATTTAAGCTAGTGATTACCTACATTATAATTAAGATTTTGTGCACTGGCTACAAAACAGTACAAACTTTAGTATAGGATAATGCGCTGTTTAATTTAATGTTATGTGGATCATTAATTGTGAACTAATTACAGAAATACTTCAAGATCATCCACTCAATTGGAAAAATGCCCAAAATCCGATAAAGTCAAGATCCAACTTCCAACCACAAGGTCATCTGGGATGGTGGTACTGCTCCATGGATTCAAGGATCCATCGTTCGAATTTTACTGCCTATATATGCATGCTATACTATAAATTGACCGAAACATGGAGTATCGAATTATATATTCAAAGTATTAATTTGAGAGCTGTTTGTTCTAATTATGAAAAAATTTAATTAATGACTCTACTGTATTTTTTTAAAAACTATCACGCTTGTATTTGTCTAATTGCACCGATATTAAGCGTGTATATATGTGAATAAATGTATGCTTGCTTACTTAATTAAGGTCTATGATCCCTCGAGATCTTTAAAATTAATTGACATTCACCAATTTCGCATACAAGTCTAGCTAAAGTTTCTACAGTTACAATATTTTTTTAAAGTTTATCATATACATTTTCTTGCACTGAACACATCTCTTTGACTTTTGGTTAATATTATTCTAATAATTAATCAGGTATCATTAATTGATCATCTAGTTCTCTGAAGAAGTTCTCTGAAGAATTCAATTTACTGCATTGCAATATTTGGACCAGAAAAAAAAAAGCTCTTACAAAACGGCCTAGATGATGGATATACCCTCTTGCCTATTCTATGCCCTATTTCAATGAAAATTAAAGCTACAACAAAGTTTAACCCACTAGATACACTTTGCTAGCTATGTTTAATAATATAAATGGTAGCATAATAAGAACCTCTAAACTTCTCCACACTTCAAGTTTTGAAATATTGTACTTGTACCTTATAGATTTTATTTGACGCGGCCGTTTTGAGAGATGTAGATAAAATTTCACCGATTCTAAATATAAACTGCAGGCGCATGGACTGTTTTATTTTTTGTTATTTTTTTTACCCCAGATTTTTTATTTTGTCTCAAAGTACAAATCCGAGGTGTGGGTCCCTTAAAATAATTATCTGAAATTTTTTTTCCTACAGTGGTTTTGTGCTGTACCTAATGTAGGTGAAAACACCATGTATCGATTTAACAAATCTGAAGAAAATATATTGGTATAAGTAAGTCCCAGAGTAAGATTATTAAGACTTTGATGAGTTGGTAGGCTTTTGTTGGGTGTATTCAGGGTTTAAAATGTGTATAGCCCTTTTCTAGATTAAATTTAGCCGGAAGTAAAATTGTTAAACACGAGCTACAGTACGTATACTATAGTTTTGGAGAACCACCAGAAAAAAAATGAAAAACTACAGGAAATGATCAAGTGTATCATAGGATATGATATGCCATCCCAGCTGTGAGTTTCAAAGTGCCCGGAGCTACTCTTCTCAGCTTCTAGTCTTGGTCTAGTTTAACTCTTGAAGGTTATCAAGAATTTACACTATTATGACCATTGCAGACACATCCTCAAGCTATATATTTTAAGAGTCTATGGCCGACTGGTAACCCAATGAATATCAACTTAGCATTGCCTCTACGGCTCTAACGCGTATATTACGTCGACACACTAAAACGATGGTACCTTCACCACGCCGTCCGATGGCTCTGAATTGCATTAGACACATTATTATACTCGCCTCACAACACCCTATTATAGTTCCCATGTGCAAATTCACCTTAACTGTGTTAAATGTAACGATAAGTGTATCTATACAATTCTATCTATCGATAATAAGCAGATTATAAACGTTTGACCTCCAACCCATTTGCATGGTAGGGTATGATTTTATATTATAACACAGAGCCATCGAGTTGCTAGCTCTGCGCATCTTAGACACAAAAACGTGCTTACACTGGCCCCCCAAAATTCGAAAATGTGTTTGGTGCGAGGTAAAACAAAAAAAAAAAAACGTGGAAATTTTAGGCGTTAGAGTATCTATCTCATCAAGTCTCAGTTGATTTAAAATGACAGCTTTTGTGTCCGGATGTAAAACGTGGATCAAAGTTCTAGATACTTAGAAAGTTGATCTAAATGAGAGGGTATCATTGTAGTGACTATATTACATGTAATGGATTTATATCATTGTTCTTTGTGCCATGGGAATCTGCCAGTGTAGCCAAGGCGATTACCAGTGGTACACGTATACTATAATGGATGTGAAATACTTATAATATATATATAGATGAATATGGTAATGCTAGAAAATTTTGGATAAACTTTCAATATATTAATTAGTATTGCCTCCCCACATTTTTAGATCATTGGACTACAATGACCAAGACGGTTCTTGGGAGATGAATATGTCTATAAGTTGAGTTGTGAACTAGTCATTAAACCACGTTTGTTCATGTTCTTCGAAATTACATAATTATAGTGAGTGAAACGTCATAGTCGCAAAACGTATCAAAGTTACAAGTGTATTTTTAGTTAACTTAGATGGCTTAAGATCAAATAATTTATTAATTTGATTACTTCAACCCTTTATAGTTGATGTTTCCATTTATAAGGATTTGTGGATTCTCAGCCTCAGATTCCGTCTGATAAGCATGCTACACTAACAAAACTCTGGAACTCGTAAAAACCCTACACCATCTATCAGCTTCCCCATATTAGTTGCAGCATCCATGGGATAGAATTTTAAATCAATACAGGCAGCCAGTACGTAAAATACTTTTTATATCACGAGTCTAATCAAGAACTTTACAGTGACTAGCCTAAACATAGTTTGAAGATGACATATGTAACAAATGTATCATCAGGCTTAATTATTATTATTTCTAGGGTTTTTTTTGAAGACTTTTTTTATCGAATAATCCGTGAAGGAGGGGATTCTGTCAGTTTTTGATTATGGCAAATTTGCTTGACCAGAACCTTTTCTCCCAATTTCAAACTTTTAATGTTACCCGGTTGTTGTGACTAAGCAATCTACAGGTTTTTTCTTTTTAACGGATACTCATCTATACCTTGATAACTGTTTCATCCATAGATCTTATCTGACTGTGTTACATTGGTATTGTTTTTTTATATCAACAATGAATTAACAACCTTCATCAGAGCCAGAATTTCAAGTAATATCTTCTGAGAATCCAGTGATAATTTAGATTCATCAGAACCTCAAGAAACAGTCAATGCTAGGGTGGATAAGAATAATCATTTAGAATCTTTTTTTGATCTTTTTCGATCAGATTCATATCATTTTGATCATGACATTTTAAAATCATTATACCATCATTTCGATAAAGACGCTGAATTTGATTTTAATAGTGAGTCTGTCAATTTAGAGAATAAACTATATATTGAAGCTTTAGCGAACTCTTATAATTATGTAACAGTAGACCAACGTGCAGCTGATAGTGATGCTGAATACGAAAATATTTCTAATTATGCAAAAGAATTAAGATTGAAGAGAGTATTTATTAAATATGTTGCTGAAAAAAAAGAACATGATGATAAACAAAAGAGTAATAGTAGAATTAAAAAAAAAGCAGAGTTTAATACATTGAGGTTTGCTCGAAATAACAAAGTACCTAGACAAACTTTAACAGCTCGTTATAAACAATATTTAGAGACCAACAAAACCCCAATAGGTCGTAAAGAATCCCATAGGGTAAAAGACTGTACATTGACAGTTCAGGGTATCGAAAAAATAATTCAAAAAGTTATAGAGTCATTCAAACTAAATTGTCCTGTTCTTTTGGAAGAATTATATGAAATTTATCGATTTCTATCAGTATCAAACACTAAATCTACGTTACGTAATTTTAGAGCTTTTTTGAGAAACCAACCAGATTTAACAGTTTTTGTTTTTAATAATGATAGTAAACCCATTATTGAAGCAAGAGAGATCAAAAAGCAAGATTCGCATATATATAAGCCATCTTTGAAATAAATTGTACTAATTTTCTAGCAATCCGATATTTTTATGTGTAAAAATGTGAGTGGTGAAAAAAAAGTTCAAAAAGCTCAAGATTTTTTGGAAAAAATATTTCGTCAAAAAGAAAGTTCTGGTCAAGCAAATTTGCCATAATCAAAAACTGACAGAATCCCCTCCTTCACGGATAAATTATGTAAAATATAAAAAGGAGGAAATTATAAATATCTTATAATTTCCTCAAAGAAAAATCAAATAATCAGAATTCAAAAGAAATCAAAGGAAATAAAAGTGGGTCTTATTTGATATATTGAAGAATTCATAAAAAGATCAAATAACCAAAATAACTATAGTAATAAAGAAAAAAGCGTAATTTCTGAATTATCGTAGTTATCTAAAAATAATGAAAAAGTTAACATAAAGTTGAAGTGAAGAAATAAGGGTCAAGACTGTGGTGCGTGACTGTTACACCACATGGCATCCGATGTGCCATTATCCATAGATCATGATTCGAATTTTTGGTGGTTTACTTTAAACTTACAGATTTGACACCTGCAAATACTCACTTATACATGAACCTTACTCCCACAAATATTTGAGGTAAAAAATAAATTCAACCCTGTGGATTTAATTTGAATATACATATATATATCGATCTATAGTTAACCCAACTAAGTTTCATTTGATATTTTGGCAGACATTGTAAATCCTAATAAGCTAATTCATCCATATCCCTCGATAATCATTATTAATGCTTGTTTACAATAAACTGCATGGAGGATGCTTTCTAACTTCATTCTTCAAAATACCAAGCTTATTACTAATTGCATAAACAATCAGCTCAAGGCTGATAATTCTATATGCACCTTTTGAACCCATCGATTGTTCAAGCATGCAATAACCTCAAACTGTCAAGTATTGTGTAGGGATGCTGCTTCATTCTGGTACCCAGGATATGTACTTCAAGACGATGCATCTCTATTGTAGTATACATGGTACTGTAGGAGTATGCCGATCCTTGTAGACTTTTATACTGAAAAACAAAAAAAAAAAAGAAGCCTCAAATTTACCCCCCATGTAAAAAAGTTGCGACATTCATCAAAAGTTGACATTTGTATATCCAGTATACTCTAGTAATTATAGTCAAATCATCCGTTTAACAATTTATATCTAAAATAGTACCGTAACTACCCTCTACAGCATACAAGACACAGAAGGATACTGGCCTATATAAAAATTGAAGAGTGTGATCAAAAAAGTTACAGCACAGCGGTAAGAGGCTGCAAGGCTCCAAGACCACCATGCATTTAAGTGCAACTCATTCATAACCCTTGTCAAATTACCCCTAACCATCCACGCCGGATTTCCTCATCCATGGAAGGATGCTCAAATTTTAGATATCTATTTAGCTATCATATACGATATGATATGATAATTATAATTGATATTTAAGAAAAATGTCGTTTTTTTAAAGGTCGATTAGACCTCAAAGTAGATTGTACTCTAATTAAGCTATATCAATAGATATCAATTGTTCTTAAAATGGCTCTGGGTAATTTTGAAGTACCCATATATACAATCATTCAATATTAACTAACTCGAGCCTCAGAGCCCTATCCCCACAACATCAGCAGTCCCACGATAATTAATCTAAGGCTAGGATCAAGCTTTTCTAGCCTTCTAGAGGTTCAATTCAATGTACAACCAAGGTTTTAACCTTGCTACATGTACAGAAGGGCTAATAATTAAAACCTCGCACCATTATTATAGAATTGTCATGTATAATTTTACAGGTGGATTGCTTATGTAGGAGGCTTCTACTTGCATATATCCTCATACCAATTTGTATAAAATATTCAATTGAAAGAATATTAAACCTCAAACTAGTAGACATATTTTTGTGTTAAAATTGAATAATACGATGATTCATAAGGAGTTTGAATTAGCCTAAAAAGATAAATATTCTCGAGGAAGAAATCTAATTAATGTGGTTTGTCCTGATGATGCGACTATAAGAGCCCACATACACAATCTAAAATCCTTGTGTCTTTATCCGCATTTACAATACCCATTGATCCTGCTGACTATAGCAACATCATGCTAAGTTTCGGTGATTGTTTGTATACCTCAACTTGGTAGTGCTCACTTTCATTATTATGGGTATATATATATAATTATAATAGTGCTTTCACAATAGGATTCACATCATCAAAAAACTTTTTATGAACGACGATCTCAATAGTAGTGTTGAACTATAGATATATATCCAAGTATACCACTTGGTATAGAAGCGTAGTAGGATATATCATTCATCATACTTGCTTTTGTGTAGGATTCCACTGTGTACTCAGACTGACACAGTTATCCAAATAAAAATAATTTAAGCCACACGCAATGCGCATAATTATTAAAGACGCATCTGTACAATTCTGTAAAAGTACAAAATAATTATTTTTTGATTATTATTTCCTCATTGAATTACAAGCTTCAAAGCCCTCGATTGTTCTGTGTTCATCTCAAACGCGATCTCTTGCTTATTGCAACACCAGATTTAGTATCGAGATACCAAAAAAAAAAAAATCCTATTGAACTGATCTGAATGAGTGTAGTTTATGACAAACCCCGCGGACAACAACACGATGTAATAGAGAAGTTTAGACGGATATAGATGTTTTTATTATTTTTTTTTTATTTCTCCTCTGATTTCAAAAGTGTGTACTAACATGTGGGTTGTTTTACTTTTTTGCTTGTTCCAAAAATCGTTCAAAAAAAATAAATGTTTAACTTGTTTATTCATTTTTACGGTCCAATAGAATATAAAAAGACTGTAGATTCTTCATTTTTTTTTAAAAAAAAATCATTTCTCTCTTTCTGTAAATTTAATATATCCAATATCATTCGTTATTTATACAAACTACAATACTTTCATTTAAATTAAACCAAACATTATATTTCCAGCTTTTAATTAACCAATACTTCCTAAATGAGTTCAATTGATTCACCACAAAATTCTATAAGACAAGTATCAACCGAAGATATGACTGGCTCGTCAGCAAATACTTCTTCATATAGTACAGATTATGAAGATGATGATTATGATGATCAAGATGAAGCTGTTTTCAAAAAACGAGCACAATTTATTGAAAACGAATTACGAACCTTAGAAAACGAACTATTACAGCTAGAAAATCAGTTAAAAACTTCACCAAATTAATCACCTAATTAATGCTACTACTGATAAATGAACAATACTACTAACAAAACTACACCTTATTTATTTTCAATCTTATTTTTAATTCATTATTTATTAATTCATTCTTATAAATGTATACTAATATAACACAACTAATAATTTAAAAAAAAAAAATATTACAAACTATTTAATCTTTGTTTGAAATAATCCACACTTAATTCAATGGTTTGTTGTAAATATTCATTACCACTCATTTTCATACTCAAAATTTTATTACCATTAGATTTAACTCTTTTACCAACATGACCACTCATAATACTTGATGCAACTCTAATATCAAAATTATCAACTGCTAATCTTGATAAAGAACTTAATAATCTTTCTTCATCAATTGGATGTCCCAATTTGAATCTTGCATAATCTAAATAAATTTGACCACCATTACTCCATGATGATACATAATTTGGATTTTTAAATCTAGTCAACAATTCAATTAATCTTTCAGTTTTATCTTGAATAACTGCAATTGGTGCAACTCTTTTAATCACAGTATTATGTGCTTCTTCCCATAATTCTGCATCAATTAAACTATATGCTTCTTCCAAAAAATCTTTATTATATCGATTATTTAAAGCCAAAACTTGACAAATAATTGAATTGTCAATTTTAAAATTTTTTGCTAATTCTAATCGAACTGGAGCAATCTCTTCAACATGATTCGATAATACAATTTCAACGTATTTTTTGGCAATTTCTGAATCTTGAATATGACTCAAAACAAATAATGCTTCTTGCCATTGCCCTTCTGCTTCTAATTGACATGCATAGCATACACTTAATCTATCTCCAAACTTTTTATTATCAATAAATTTCCTTGAACTGTTTACTAAAATATTGTATAAATGCCATGAAATTCTATAATTTAATCCATCAACTGGTTCCAAGACTGACTGTAATTGTGGATCAATTGAACCATATAATCTTAATAAATTAAAACATGGATCATATTTAGTATCATTGATTAATGGTTTAGCAACCCTTGATTCAGATGATTCAAATGCTTCTCTATATCTTTCAACGGCATCTGCAATATTATCAACTCTACTAGTTTCATACCATAATCTTAACCCAAATGCTCGTTTCCAATCTAAACCCTCACTTAAATGAATCATTGGTAATTCTTTATCACTTGCGCTTGCTGGTTCACCATGAGAAATTGTTGTATTACCAGATAATAATTCATAAATTTTTCGAACATAGGGTGGAATATCATTAATTGCCTTTGATGCAATCCAACCATCTAATTGATCCTTTGCATCTTGTCTTATAGCTTTATCAGCACTTCCTAATAAAGGTAATATACTTCCTAAATGTAAATTCTTGGTTTTAATAGCTAGTTCACATGCTTCTAAAATCTTATGACCTGTTAAATAAATAAAAATTGCTTCTGGTCCTTGAGTTGTTGATAAATCAGCTTTAACATCCATTGAAACATTTTTTTCAACCCATTCAGATAATTTTTTTCTTCTCAAAAGTTCATTAATTCGATCTTCTGCTAAATCATTAATACCATATGGTAAATCTACATTTAAATCATCAAATAATATTGATGCCAATTCCCATAACTTTAATTCCTCTAGCAAACCATTTTTTTCACCCAAATCTGCAAATACTTTAAAATTTAATTTTGAACTTGGTTTTGCTAATGGGATACCATTTTCTCTTGTTTTGATTTCAGTTAATTCTAGTAATTTTGAAAACTCGGTAATTGATGATATTTCTTCATTATCGTCTTCAACATGTTGAATTTTAACACCTTTACCAGTTTTTTGTGGATTAATAATTACTAATTCGCCAGTTACTGAACTAAATCTTGCTGTTTTGATACTATGTTCTGGTAATCTTAATTCATCCATTGCTTTTCTATATTGAGAAGTGGAACTAATATTTAAAGATTCAACACCACCATAAATTAATTGATCCAACATACCAGGATTAAAAATATTATCATCTTTAACTGGCTCTTTTGGTTTCGGAACTTCATTACAATTAGCTAATGGAGATTCAAAATTTGAAGACAATTTCAACTGTTCAATCCAATTTTTAGATGTCACTCTTTCTTGAACATAATCTTCTGGTTCAATTTCGATAAAATCTTCATTCAACAAAGATTCTACATCTCTTGGTTCACTCATTGCTTCATCTTCATTATCATCTTCATCTGATCCATAAGCAAAATCACCATTTGTTAACCCCCAATTATTTCCTGATGAAGGTACCACATGATTTTTCGGCTCATTTGATTGTAAATTTATTGGTCGTGGCTGTTGTGGTTGTTGTTGCTGTGGTTGTTGGAAATGAATTCCAAATGCATCATGCTTATTACCAAAAGTATCTTCAACTTGGCTATCAATTGCTGGAAATTCATGATGTAAATCATTATTATTATTATTATTATTAAAATTGATTGGTGGTAAATCAAAATTATTTATTGGTTGAGTAGGTAACTGATCAACATGCGGCAGTTGAACATCATTGTTATTAGAAGAATTGTAAACTAATTGCCGATTAATTTGTTCATTATTTAAATGAACTTCATCAACAACTTCTATATCATCATCGTCATCGTCACTATCATCATCATCTTCCAACCCCCAAACAGAAAAATGAGGAACTTTAAAAGTCCATGAACCAGATTCAACATCAAATGTAACAAATTCACCACCCTTTGATTCAATTGCCTTTTTTAATCTTGCAATATGTTTTGAAATTCTTGGATCATTTGGATCAGTAATTGGCTGCTTTGTTCTTTTATCAACAGCAAAACTATTCTCTAATGTAACAGTAGCCGGCATATTTAATTCAGTACCTTCATTTGCCTTTGTAGATTCATCTGGATAAACACATACAGTACTTGTACCAAAAATTACAGTTGTTCCTAAAATATCACCCAAATCTTCAATTCTTGACAAATCTACATTATCTTGATAATGAATTTGACCATAACCTTTTCTACCAATTGTTAAATTTGGAACACTTTTCAATTCTTGAAAACTTAAAGTAAATAATTGTTGTAAAGATGGTGAAATCCAATAGCCTTGTTCTTTGGCAATTTGATTCATTTCAAAAGTTTTGACATTATTTTCTTTTGCCTTTTTAAATGTAGCTCTTGATACCAATCTTGCTGGTGTATCATTAAAAGATTTTGAGTTATTCATAAAAGAGTTACCATTACCTATACTTGTATCGCCGTTAATTTGATTAGTTTCATTACCTTCACCATCCATAGTTTCATCTTCTTCTTTGTGTTGTTGTAGTAATGCTCGTTTACCAATAATTGATTCAATTGATCGTTTACCTCTAGAAATAACCAATCTTTTGACACTATTTTGAGGTGTAAAACTTGATGATTTAAGATTTGATAATGAATCTAAACTTGGTTGATTTCTTAAAGATTGACGAGAATTTGAATTGAAAAATAATGATCTTGATCTTGGTATTTGTTGATCACCTCTTCTTGATGCAGTTGAATATGGAGCAGCTCTTGCACCTTGTAGAGAAATTCTTGGTGATGGAGCAGCTTTTAATGGACTTCTAGATGATAACATTGAACTTCTTGATGATTGTGTTCTTAAAACAGGTGTGCCTGCTAAAGAATGTGATGTTGAACCTCTACCATATCTTGAACCAGTTAATGGCCCCACTGATCTATCCATGGAAGAATTTATACTTGAACCTAATGAAAATGAATGCTGATCAATTGATGCAACTAATGGTGTTTGGACTGACATTACTGACTGATTTGGTGTACTTGAATTCATAAAACTGTTATTGTTGATACTACTATTTAATAATCCACCATTGTTTACATTGTTTGCCGAATTGAATAATGAATTGTTTGATTGTGCGTTGTTACCAAATAATCCACCAGGTGCATTAGCATTGTTAGTATTTGACGGCCCAAACAATCCACCACTTGAAGCACCACTGGGAGTACTTGTATTGTTAGTTGAGCCAAATGGTCCATTAGTTTTTTGGGTATTACCAAATAGTCCACCAGATGGTGTCGAAGTGTTGTTTGTACTACCAAATAGTCCACCAGATGGTGCCGAAGTGTTGTTTGTACTACCAAATAATCCACCACCACTATTATTGGCATTGTTTGTATTAGTATTAGCATTGCCAAATAATCCATTTCCACCAGTGTTAGAATTAGTATTGGTATTACCAAATAAGCCGCTTGAAGTAGATGTGTTACTATTGGCAGTTGAGCCAAACAATCCACCTGAAGTATTATTTGTTTGACCAAATCCCCCAGTTGTACCAGAAGTATTTGAACCAAATCCACCGGTTGTTGTATTATTGTTAGTATTGGGCCCACCAAATAAGTTACTACCTGATGATGGAGCAGCCATTGAACTACTTCTACCTTTCCCAAAAAGACTCATTATACCCTAATATTGTTAGATATTGCTTTAATTCTGATTAAATACACACCTCTTCTTCTGTTCTATGTCTATAAATAGTCTTAATTTCTAATTTTTCTCTAGTATACAATATATTGTACAAATAAGTTGCCCACCTTGTAACTTTATCTGTTTATTTCTTGCTTGATCTGAAAAAAAAAAATAAACTCTGATTTGTTCTCTACTATCAATCTAAATTGTTTGATTGAGTAAATAAAACAAAAATTTAGAACAACAAACCAATAGAAAAAATAATTGATGTATAAATATTTTCTACTGTTGGAATGTCTGGTGGTGTGATGAAAATATTGTCCGTTATTTTTACTCTGTTGTTTGTCTAATGGTTGTGGTTGAATTTTTTGATTTAGAAAAAAATTCTTGAAGGTGTTGGAAAAAAAAAAAAAAAACCGTTCTTGTGCATGCGTGAAGAAAATTTGGGACGAAAAAAAATTTATGTGCGTAACGAGATCAAAATTTTTAATATGAAATTTCAACGATCAATGCGCGTTTTCCGGGTAACCCCACCCATTTTCGTAAATGATGAGGTTGGTATTCTAGGAATGAGTTTTGCATACCATCAATTGACTGTATTCTGGGTCCAATCAGTTACATATAGAAATACTTGTAAAATCTTTGGACATGGTATATCATACAATACCATAATTTTGAATTAATTGTGTTATTCATAGTCTTTGATATCAATCCTTATTATTGTATCCAAAAAAAATTGAGAGGCGACGATTATAATATAGATAGGACTAATTTAATCTTATATGAACAAATAATAATTTTATTATTGGCTCAAAGAATATATGCAGTATACAAACTTAAGCTTGAAACTCAACGAGTTTATATGAGCACCTTAACGACAACAATGGGCGTACATAAAGAATACCCTGGCGAAATAAATTGATTTAGAAATACTAACCAGCAATAGCTATATTTTTTGAACTAATCCATGATGTACAATGTACATCAGAGTTTAGCACAATTGAATAGAATCTCACCCATCTAAAAGTGCTCATGGCCTATATATCGGATCCTTATAAAAATCTAAATATATTCTTTGAGAGTTTATCAGCTCGTAAGCTTAGAAGCTACCTACAGCTAAAAAACGCCATGAGTTAATGCACCTCGTTTCAATAGTAACTTTCTAGTCTTTTTCAATTTTTAACTGATTTATGTATAATGTAAATACCACTCAGGTCTCGATCTACATATATATAATATAATCATTGAATATATATCTACAGTATACACATACATATTATAGTGTAGATTCTAATTACTAAGAAGGCACATGTCGAGTGACAACTTTGACAAATATACTGCAATCTTTAAAAGTTGTGACCCAGCTTTCTTGAAAATCATCGTGAGCACAAGCTCAGCAAATACATCAGCCGTGCGCGGCTGTCAACCTCAATAATATCCTGATCCATAACAAGCAAGTATACAATATCCATGTACTAACTATCGCTAAAACTCCCAACATACGTGTAGCTAAGATACACAAATTTTAGAACTGTAATTAATGTATCAAGAAATCTCGGCTACCGGTCTTTTAGATGTAATGTTTTCGAACCTACCCCTTAAACCTAGATTATTACGAACATGCAGAACCAAAATAGGATATTAAATAATAAGAAGTAGATTATTTATTCAAATATATACGATGTAAATTGTGGTAATTGTAGTACCTCATTATAATTAGAGCATCACTTAAAATCTAATTACATCGCACATTTGGACTATAGTAAAGCTCTAATTCAAAATTTGACCAAAGGTTGATTTTGAGGAAGATTGTTGGAAATTTCAACGATAATCTTTAGAAATAAAAAACCATTACTGACTAGCAATGGATATGGAGGATGTGCAGGTATTTTCCGAGTTTTTTATCGGCCGTATTGTTCGGATTTCCAAGCTTGAAATTAGAGATTTTAGAGTAAAAGGGGTGCATAATATATGCCTGAAAAAAATATATACATATCCATCATGAATGGATATGGAAACAATTAGCACATGAAAATTTTGAGCCTTATTACCTGCTAATAATTATTATTTAAATGGCGAGTTTGGAATTGATACAATTTAACATGATATATGGCTTCATTATAAAACAAACTTATTGGATGTAATGCATTGATGAGTAGCATAACTACATTTCATTTCCTTATGCTCTAAATTAAAAAAATAGAAAGTCCAACTGCAGATTTGTATGTATTTCATTGATCTTAAAATAGTTCAATAAAGGTTCCAAAAAAATTCATGTGCACATCTACTGTACATGTATTTGAAAATGCAGCTAAGTAATTTATTCTCATATACTTTGGATATATATAAGCAAAACAATTACATGTATAAACATAATATAACGCACAGAGCTAATGTCATCTATAAATTGTTGTATTTAATGTAATCAAAGTTAACTACAGAAAGTTTTTAGCAATTTAGCCTAAAAAACAAATGAAGGAATATATATTTTTAGGTAACTAACTATATAAGCAATGTTAGTGGCCATGATGCCTTATTTATAGCAGACCAGTATCAATTCTAAATGTACCTTTAGTTGTAAAATAGCATCTTGTCTAGACTAGAACTATTACAACTAGGATACATAGAACTCCAATAGCGTACTTGTAGTACCCGATGACATCAAATGAACCATCCTTGGATGGAGTGAGCCGCTGCCTTTAAGGCACACCTTTGGTTGTGGGCTAGCTCAACCCAAAACCGGAGCCGATCCGATGTTCTGTAAATCCTCTTCGAGCAAAGTCTCGGTTAACATTCACTTGGGTAAAAGTCTTGAAGCTGCTGATTTTGTACCCCTCTTTATGTTGTCGCCGCTTGAGAGCTAATTTAGTAGGCTCTTTTGGCTGCTTTTTTCAGACTCGACCGTTTCTTTATCAGACATTGACACATTTCTCCATTGCAATCAAGAAATATGATTATTCTCAATTTAACAATTCGTGAATTACACTATATACATGTAATTGTTGGAAGTATTACAGTAGTATATATTTATTGTGATTATAATGTGGCGGTGGCAATAGAAGCATTTTTTAAGCCTAAGCTTAACTATGAATCTTGAAGCTGTTCGATATCTTTAAATCTTACCTGAGACTCAACCTTGAACATATGACTTCTTTTTGTGAACTATTGTTTCTTGATGACTCCTCTTTGTAATCACCCCCAACCTTATTAAGCTTAGACACGTTGTCTATCAAGACCAAACCTTTGAAACTCTAAATACTCACGAAAGCTTAAATGAAAATATTTCCCCAACCCCCAACACTTCTTACAAAACTTTAATGAAATGATTCGATTAATGGACTCATTAAAATAAAAAATTTGCCATGGCAGGCAAATCGGATTTATCTCGTTTTCAATACCGCAGCTCAGGCATACGATCAAAAAAGTTGAAAATTTATAGATCACTGAGAAATAAATTTTTTCAAAGGAACAAAGAATCGTATTAAAATAAAATAAAAATTGGGTGGTTTTTCATGATGTATATATTGATCTCAATGTACCATGGCAGTAGAATGGATGTCTCTAATGCTGAGTGCAGCGGTGCAGTGGTGCAGTCATGCAGTGTTGATTTTTTTAGGCATCATAATTAATTTTTGTGATCTAGGCCAAGATCGAGATTTAAGCTGTTGTAAAAGTCTACCCCCTGAAACATTATAAGCTATAGTATAATTTAATGGAATCTCGCTTGCTGGTGCCAATGCTGGTGCTGGTGGAGAATCATATGAACCGTATGTATCCTTGATACCATGGTATTTTCAGCCTAGGATGCATCTACAATTTAATGGATAAAAAAACTACTGTACTGTACTGTAAGTTCTTTTATCATATTATCACGCAGCTATAATTAAGTGGAATATATATAGCTTTGGCTGATTTAGATTGGTTTTATGTATACCCACAAAATACCAAGCTTTCTGCAATTTCAATAACCACGTATATAACGATTTGAATTGAATTATAGCCTCCAGAGTAAAACTTCGACATCAGATGATCGAATTGCAACTCATCGTTAATTATATTCGAGTTATCAATAAACCCAACAACTCGGCTGACAGTAGTACAAACGTTTTAATATTTTGAAGCCAAATCGATAATTTGGGCAAACCCCATCTTATATAATTGTTGAATTATTACGGTCTCTTTTCAAGTAATGATCGAGTTGTTCTTTGATTACTAAAGTTCCGAACATTTTGATTTAGATCCCAATATTATGTATATTATAAATGGGTATCCCTCCAGTAGTTATTGGCGTTTTTACATAGAGATAAACAGTGATATGGATTTTTTCAAGTTGGCTCGAGATCTTTCATAAGATGATGGGGATCAAAATTAGCAACGTATTGAAGGCTAAAAGTGAGTACATGTAGTGCATGCATGTAGTCTCTGAAGCATGATGGATATCAACGCGCTAATTCCTAATAAAAACCGTGGTCAACTCTGAAAAGCTTAATTAGAAGCATTATAATTTTAGAGCCCAACCACCCGAATTACCTGAATTTTATTAGCACCATATATATATAGTGTATATATTTTAAGATAGAGCTAGCATTCCATTTGTCAGAAACTATTTCAACGCTAAATATTAATAATAGATAGAATTACACCTCAATAGACCCACTGGAGCTTAAATAGATACACTACTGAAGCTGGAGTATCGCTCTGTCAAACTAGATCTCGTCTATCAAAACCACTTGAAAAATCTAAAATTTATAATTAAATCCGATGTCAACCAAATTAGCAAGTCCTATTATAATAGTTTGCAGCATTTTCTTAAAGCTTCTATCATGCAGAGCAGCTTAGATTTAAACAGCCGCAGCACAAATTGATAATTTACAATGCATTACGTTATTATGTAGCAGTCTCTCCAAAGCAAAAGCATATGACATTCGGTTACCACTACATATATAGAATATTTCCATCAAAATTCTAATATCTGATAGCACAAAATTCATAGAAACTCAGAACATCCATCTATTTAAAAATAATAAATCCAGTCTTACCCCTCCGATCAACGGCCCAAACTCAGTCAAGAAAAAAACTGTTTGAAATGGCAACCATTTGATCCTTGTCATTATGAAGGACTTAAGTCGTCAGCGGTTTCGTTAATTAAAAAAGCTCAAACTATTGCTTTTTCTTTTCTTTTCGTTAATACTTTAGTTCAAAGTGTACTGTATGTACAAACCTTTTTAATTGCGAATCCAGATCTATATATAATAATCCAAATTTCCCCCTATTTTTCCTTTCTCGAATTTTTTTTTTTTTCTCTCTCTCTTTTTTAGTGTAATTTTATATTGAGATACTTACTAACTATTTATTAATAATCTATTAACTTGGTGATAGGAACTATTGGAAGAAATACAACAATAATTCCTGATTGCCGGATTGACAGATACAAACATTCTACCAATATCTAATAAACTGTTCTGAATTCTTATAAGCAGAACTGTTTATTTTCTGAAAAAACCCCGATCTTTTTTTTGACTCTAAATCCGCTGCAGCAGCACACGCAAAAAGAAAAAAAAAACAAAAGAAAATCTCGCCCGCATAAGGCATAAAATTCATTTTGAAAAGAGAAAATCGCAAACGAATTTTTCCCACTCAACTTTTTTCCTATTTTTTTTGATATTTTTTTATATATTTTCAAATCGCCACAGACGCTAATTAATTATTACAACTCAGAACTACAATAAAGATGGGAAAAAGAAGACAATTTTCTGTTGAAATCTCAGAGGCTAAACCTGGTGAAACTGCTATTCGAAGAAACGTTGGCTCTAAAGATGGTTTACACAGTACACCTGATAATATCAAAGAAATCGATACTATTTATGGGTTACTTCAATGGTCAGTCAAACAATATGGTAAACGAAATGCTATGGGTTGGAGAACTATTTTAGATATTCATAATGAAGAAAAAGAAGTTACTAAAAAAGTAGATGGTAAAGATCAAAAAGTTAAAAAGAATTGGCAATATTTTGAATTATCTCCTTATAAATATATCAGTTACAATCAATTAAATTCAGTTGTATCAGATTATGGTGCTGGGTTAATTAAAATCGGTATGAAAGGTGCAGGTGAAGAAAAACTTCATATTTATGCCCAAACTTCTGCTCAATGGATGCAAACTGCACTGGCTGCTTCATCTCAAGGTATCACTTGTGTTACTGCTTATGATACTTTAGGTGAAGAAGGGTTAACTCATTCTTTAACTCAAACTGAATCAGTTGGTATTTTCACTGATAATGAATGTTTAAAAAATTTACCAAGACCATTAGAAAAAGCCACAAATGTTCGATATATTATTCATAAAGATCCAATTACTGATAAAGATAATAATGAAGATATTCAAAATATTAAAAAATCAAGACCAGATGTTGAGATTTATTCTTATAATGAAGTTATTGCATTAGGTAAAGAGAATCCAATTGCTGCTAATCCATCAAAACCAGAAGATATTGCAATGATCATGTATACTTCAGGTTCAACTGGTCCTCCAAAAGGTGTTGTATTATTAAATAAAACCGTTGTTGCAGGTGTTGCAGGTGCCGTTGGTAATATTAAACGAGGTAGTATGATTACACCAGAAGATAGATTAATTGCATTTTTACCTCTAGCTCATATTTTGGAGTTCACATTTGAAATGGCAACATTTTTCTGGGGCGGTGTTTTAGGTTATGGGACTGTCAAAACATTATCAGATGTTTCAGTTCGAAATTGTAAAGGTGATATTAGAGAATTCAGACCAACTATTATGGTTGGTGTTCCAACTGTATGGGAAAATATTCGAAAAGGTATTTTGGGTAAAGTTAAAGGTATGCCATCCATAACTCAAAAAGTATTTTGGTTTGCATATAATTCAAAGATTAAAATGGCCAAATATGGTTTACCAATGCCATTTGTTGATAATTTGGTATTTAAAAAGATTAAAGATGCAACTGGTGGTCAATTAAAATTAACATTAAATGGTGGTGCAGCTATTAGTTCTGAAACTCAACAATTTATTTCCACTTTAATTTGTCCATTATTAATTGGGTATGGTTTAACTGAAACCAATGCCAATACAACTTTGATGACCCCAGCTTCTTGGGAATTAGGTACTCAAGGTGAACCAACTCATGGTGTTAATTTGAAATTAGTTGACGTTGCAGATGCTGGATATTTTGCCAAAAATAACCAAGGTGAAGTATGGGTTCAAGGTGATCCAGTTGCACCATATTATTTCAAAAATGAAAAAGAAACAAAAGAAGCATTCACTGAAGATGGTTGGTTTAAAACTGGTGATATTGCTGAATGGACTGATAATGGTTGTTTAAAAATCATTGATCGAAAGAAGAATTTGGTCAAAACTTTAAATGGTGAATATATCGCACTAGAAAAATTAGAATCAGTTTATCGATCAAATTCATATGTTGATAATATTTGTGTTTATGCTGATCAAACTAAAGTCAAACCAGTTGCTATTATTGTTGTTAAAGGTAATGAATTGGAATCTTTATGTAAAGATTTGGGTATTGAACATCATGAAGATGTTGTTCATGATCCAAAAGTTAAAAATGCAATTCATAAGAGTTTATTAGAAACTGGTAAAGAAGGTGGATTAAAAGGTGTTGAAATGTTAGAAGGTGTTGTTATTTCTGATAAAGAATGGACTCCTCAAAACAATTTTGTTACATCTGCACAAAAATTACAACGAAAAAAGATTTTGGAAGATAATAAAGAAGAAGTTGATAAAGTTTATAGTGATAGCTCCTAAACTGGTTCTCTCTTTTGTTATCTATTAATAAATTTTTTATTTTTTTATTTTGGAAGATTAGATGAATTTTTAATGGTTAAAATAGAGATTGGATTAATTAATTATATAGAAATAAAATTTTGCATTAATATTTATTAGTTTTAAGGATTTGTAAAAATGGCATGTGAAAAACCGTCAAAAATAGAAAGTTTTAAATCGTATGATTCAAAGCCGTATTATTAGATTAAGAGACATACTACCAAGACGTAAGCTTGAGTAACAGCTTTAAAATGGATAATCATTATCCTGCTCATCTCAAGTATGAAACATACAATAATACTATGATAATACAATGGCCATGGAATCGTAATACCTGAACAATCAACATTCGATCTTGAATCATATATATATAGAAAGGAAAATAACAAGTTTAATATGTTGGTTTTAAAACTGTTTATATAAATAATTAACTATGATTGAATAAATTCTAATGCACGTTGATTAAATTCTTCTGGATTATCAAGATAAATATGATGACCTGAATTAGAAACTGTTAATACATCAGCACGATATTTACCAACTTTATTAATATTTTCAATTGCTTCACGTCCACCATTAATATCCATCCAATCATTATCACCGTATACCCAACAAGTATCACAAGGGATTTCTGCAGCTCTTTCAGCTAATGGTCTTCTACCATGTGCGCCCGGTGCTAATAAATAATTTAATGCATATTCTCCAGAACCTTTGGCATTAAAAATTTGGTAAGTATATAAATGTAATGCTTTTTGCTCTTCTTTTGATAAATTAGCAAATCTTCTTGAAGTCCATCCACTAACAAATCTTGGACCTAATGGGCCAGTATTTCGAACTAATGAAAATGGTGAAACATGAGATTCCCATAAATAATGGAACCATAATGGAGTCTTTGATTTAGTTCTTAAAGGCTTTGGTTTTGAAATACCATCTAAAGGGATTGAATATTCACTTCTTGGAACACCTGCCGGTGATACTAGCATTAATTTTTTCAATCTACCTGGATATTTGACAGCATAAGAAGCACCTAAATATGCCCCCATAGAGTGAGCAACTAATGTAAATTGATCAATACCTTTTGCAATTCTCCATCGTTCTAGTGCATCAATAAAGAAATTTTCTGTTTCAAAAATGGCTGGTAATAAACCTTTTGATTTAATTTTAAATTTGGGTCTTGATGATCTACCATACCCTAATAAATCTAATGCATGAGTTCGATAATTTTTTAATGATGATAATTTATCAAAATTTCTATAAAAAAATGCTAAACCTGCACCATACCCATGTAAAATTACTAAATTGTTATCAACTGGTTCTTTATATCTTGAAATTTCAAACTCGTTAATAAATAAATCATCCCCAACTGGGATTTGTAAACTTTTTGCTGATCTGACACCGTCAGATTCTGGATAAAATGGTAAGAAACTTAGCACATCATTTTCTGCCTTATCTATATTACTTGTTGACCATTGTGAATAAGATTCGGCATAGCTTAACGGGAAAATGTTGTTAAAAATCTTACTTAAAGCTACTCCTGTTGGTGGTGTTGGTCTTTTATAGCTGCTTTGATTAGCTGTGATTGTAGAGTTAGTACTTTGACTTGTAGCTGCTGCTGCTGCTGATGCGGTGGTACCTGAAGAAGTAGAAAATTTAGATGAAGAATAATATCTTTGACAAGTACTGTTAGTATGTATGCAGTTGTTGAGGAGATTTCTTGCACTAGTGGTTGTTACCACCACTGTGCTTTGTAAAACTCGGTTTTGGACGTTAATTGTTGAATAGTGATTTTTGTATAAAAAGTTCAAGGAGTTGTTGAGTAGAAACTCTCCTACTGAATAGTTATTATTTTTGATATATTTTTGAATAGTTAATGTATAGAATGCTGAAGGTATGTTAAAACGTTCAAGTTAATATATCGAAGAAATGGACAAAGTTTTATACTAGAACTAGAGATCCTATTTTCAACAAATGGTTTCTCTGGATACGTAAACTTTTTTTTATTGGAAACGTGAAACCTTCAAGCGTGCGCAGGGTTTGTTCTCGAAGGATTTTCAAAGCATCCGATTTTCAATAACACACTTTTTTAAGCAGGGGAAAGAGCTATGCTTAAGCTGTTTTAACGAGAAACTTTGTTAAAAATTATATCGTGATTATTTAATCGTTTCTATAAGTGGGAAAAAAGCTGGGGCAAGAGAGTCAAAATCATCATGCTAAAATTAATTTTTGTTAAAATTTTTAAGAGAAAGTTGAGAATCAGAATAAAGTGTGGATATTTTTAACCAACTGCGCTCCTGCATCAATTATTCAACCTCCATTAATTGTGTTCAATAGGATATTTATAAATCCTCCATTATAATTGTGTTCAATAGGATATTTATAAATCCACGCATTCGGGGGAAGTTAGAGCCTCACATTTTTAATTGATCACGAGATCTTGTTTGCTTTGTTTGCTTCCTCCACTTCACATGGTAAAAGTATCAACATCATTATAAAGTAAATAGTAAATAAATGAATCTATTAGTATTAATTTTACAAACAGTCTTGATCTGGCTCATCTTCAGTCGCTACATGGTCAGCAAATCTTAAAATGTCTTTAGCTAATGGAGGCATAGCTTTTGATGTCGATCCAGGGGGGATAACCTGTGCTCGCAGCCAAATCCCCAATCTTTTAAGTTCAGTTTTATCTGAAATATACCATAATCGGCCTTGATCTTCTCCTTCTTTATCACCTTTTGGATGTTTTAGAGATTCACTTTTAACAATAATAACCCATGAACCCCATGAACTAATATCTTTACTCTTTTGTTGCAAAATCCAATATTCATTTCCTAAAGTATCAACACCAATACAACTAGTCCTTGAATTGTATTTTCGACTTTTGAAATATGATTGTGTTTCAACTTTTCTAATTCTTCTTTGACTATATTCTTTTGATGAATTGAATCGTTCATTCCATTGATCCATTAAAATACCTGGTTCTTTTGGTTTGATATTTTCTAGTTTATTGATTTGCTTTTCCCATGCATGTTTTAATTTTTTAACATCCTCTGCTGTTTCTTGCTGTAAAAATTTCAATTCTTCTTGATCATCTTGAATAGTTAATCGAACAGTTTCTGATTCTGTTGCTAATAACATTAATCTATGTATACATTCTAATTGGAACCTCAAATCATCAAACCCATCATTCTTTTTCGATTCTTCTTTGTTGATCTTTAATTGTTCAGCCACTATTTCCCATAATTGGTCACTATCTGAATTGGTTTGTTCTGCTTTTTGCATAAAACTTTTACAATCTTCAATTAATGGTTCAGTATCATTAGCAATAATTCTTATAAAAGAAACAATCAAAGCTTTATTTAACTTGTTATCCCATTCTTGATTTGGATCATTGATAACTGAGCCATGTCTGGTTGGCAATCTGCATAATTTTTCAAATCTAACAACAAATTCTCTTAATGTTAATTTAGCCCATAGAATATCTTCAGGGAATGGTGTTTCTAATTTTAAGAAGTTTGGAATATGAATAATTTTTCTTGGTGGTCCTCTTTTAACTGGCTTTTTCTCTTCCTTATTACCATCCTTTGAATCAACTTTCTTATCGTCTATGGTATCAGTTTTTTCATCTTTTTTGTCCTTTTTATCTTTACTAATATTATCTTTTTTTTCCTTTTTATCTTTCTTTTCTTTACCCTTTTTTTCTTTTTTGTCATTTAATTTCTGTTTCTTTGCATCTTTTTTCAATGAACTTCTTCTTCGTTTATTACTTGGTTTTCTTTGAATAGGCTCACTTACAAAAAACTCTGTTGATTTTCTTACTCGGTTTGATTTTCTTCGACCATTTTCAATAGTTGTTCCTACTATTTCTGGTGCAGATATTTTTACATTGTCACTTTCATCATTAGTATTTCCATTTTCACCATTTACATTATTAACAATTGGCGCCTGATTAATAGTTGATGAATTCACAGTTACATCTTGATCCTCTTTACTGTTTGAACTCTCCAGATTATTTACCTTATTGTTCTCCTTACCATCATCATTTAACTTGTCTATGGTAGTTGGAGTATGCATTTCTTCCATTGTCATTTCAAGATAAATAATATTTAATCAAAATTTATGTAAACGTGAATGTCGCAAAGAAAGAATTTTTTCTCGCTGCAAATCAAGGGAAAAAATCTATAACAGTGTACCTGATCCAAGGCTAGAAGATATAGTTTTCAAGCCTGTCGTGGAGGGCGCGTTTTTTTTTTTTTTTTTTTTTTTTTTTTTTTTTTTCTAATGATCTATTTTTTGTTAATTGAATTTAGCCACCTTTTGATTTCGACGCGTTTTGATCTCAGTTAGATTGGACTTTAATTGGATCTTATAACCTTCGATTCAGACTCAATATTTTATTCGCCATTTTATCACTATAAAATTAATCTTAGCTGCTCACCTTTTGTGTAAAACCACATATACAAATTCGCGTTTTATGATATTATGTAGGTTCAACCAGTCGTGTTTATTATCTCAGTTTCTATAGCACCGAACAATTAAACTAGCCGCACACAGCTTAAATGACGGCTCACCATCTTCAAGTATCGAAAAATCAATGTCAGGTCGGACCATCGGTACTGATATTTTCCTCAAGCAGTGTTGCAGGTTTACTCATCATCGGATATCGGAGCTCACCGCTTTTCTTTCAAGCACTACTAAATCCGTTTTTAAGGCGGATTAAAAAAAAATTTTGGGACAAATTTTTTTTTGTTCAAAAATTACAGAATTTTTTTTCAGCATCCTCAATTTTTTTTTCTTTTTCCTTTTTTTTTCTGTGTTCTCGACAAACGCAACAACTCCCGTGGTATTTATTTATTTTTTTTTTTAGATCAACATTTTGATCAGATCAAAAAACTCAACCCTGGAGTCAAAAAAAACTCGATAAATCACAACATATTAATTATCATTAAAAGGTAGTTGATAATTTGCTGATTATTGTGAAATTATTTTATTTTCGAAATTTTAATCAATTAAACTAGTTTATAGCATTTTGAAAAAGGGTACATGTTTTGATCTGGTTTATTATCAATATAATACCAGAAAACAGAAACTCTCTAGAAAATATTTGAATTTGAAATTAATATCTTTTTTTCTTGTAACAAAATATGCCTGCACCAACTCTTCCAGTCGCTCATGCTCTAATTAATAAAGATAAATATTTTTCAGTTGTGGAAACAGAAGGTTTGGTACCTTTAGTTTGGGCTAATTCAACGGTTGGAATTACCAACGATAATAAAGTGTTTCTATATGGTGGCTTTGATCAGTATTCCGACGAAAGTAAGTCTATTCTTATTAATACAAATAACTAACTTAATATAGTGGATAATGTTGTTAAAATATTGGATTTAAATACAATGGTATGGTCTAAAAAACCAGCTGCAGATACTAGTATGGTTGAAGCAAGTGCCAGGTCAGGTCATACCGCAGTGATTCGAAATAACACAGCAGTTTTATTCGGTGGTGAACAAGAGAATCGAGAGATTTCAAATGATATTGTTTATTATGATATTAGTACTAACAAATGGACTTGTCCAAATATTTTAGGTTCAGGTATTTCAAATAGTGAATTCCCTGCAGGAAGGTCTCGACATGCGGCATGTTTATCTCCAGATCAGTCCAAAATGGTAATAAGTGGTGGCTTAAATGAAGACAGAGATGTTCTAAATGATATGTGGTGGTTTGATTTTACAACAAATACTTGGAATGGACCAATGGATTTTATATCAAGGTATGATCATAAAATTGCAATTCATAACAATAGAATCTGGGCTTTTGGTGGGTTAACAAGTGACATGGATCGAGTTACAGAAGTCGATTGGTATGATTTCGAAACAAATACTATTGGTAAAGTTCATGTTAAGAGTTTGGATGTATTATCATTAAATACCAGTGGTAATGGATTACATTTTTATGACTCTGGAATTTCCGGTACAATGTTAGATGTTGTTGCGCCAGGTACGATTCCTGATGTTGCAACTAGTATTAGTTGTTTAGATATGGATACTTTAACATGGAGAAGTGTTGTTAGAGATTGTACATCATTATTTCATGGATATTTTTGGAATCATATGTTAGCTCAAGGAACAAAGTTAGTATTTTTAGGTAGACCAAGAGATTTGAATGTTGAAGATAATGACGAAAAATTAAGCCATTGTTTGGTTGTTGATTTATCAGAATTTGGTTATTATGGTAATGGATTAATTGATAATATTCAAAATAGTTATAATGGTGGTGGAACAATTGGAGATGATATGTATGAATTTTATAAAAAAAGTCAGATGTGTGATTTTGAAATTACTGCACTGGACAGCAATGAAAGATCTTTGAATGATAACTATGATGATTTTGCTATCTGTCCTCCAATCAAAGTTCATAAAATGGTATTAGCAGCAAGATGGGCACATTTTCAAAGAATATTATCAAGTGGGATGATCGAGACACAAACTAATAAACTATTTATTCCAGAACCAAAGAAATGGGTCAATAGATTAATTGAATATATGTATAAAGATTCTATTGATCAATGTGATATGGATGAAACTACTGGGTTGATTATTTTGGCAAATCTATATGAATTACCAAGACTAAGAAAACTTTGTATTGAAAAGGTCTCACATAATATTTGTGTTGATAATGCTGTTATGATTTGGGAAAGAGCTGTTATAGCTGAAGAAAATATTATTCGACACAATGCAGCAATGCATTGTTTACGCCATTGGGGAGGAATTGTTCGAACTGAAGCTTTTTATAATTTATCAAAAGACTATTTATTATTATTGTGTAAAGAATCAGATGAAAGAAGTTCAGTCAATTCAATTATAAGTGGCAGGAATTCTCCGCATTTTGATCATGCTAATACATCAAATGGATCGAGTCATAGTTTGGTCAAAAGAATGACCAGAAGTTTCACTGCCAATAGTTTCACCAACAGTTTGAATGAGATTGACGATGAAATGAATGCTGATGATCATGATGAAATGAACACAGATACAAATGAAGAAATGGAGGAGTAAATTTTTCATTAAAATAATTACTGTTAACTTTTTGCATATTTTATTGTACATTTTTTTATTACAAAAAAAAAAGAAAAAAACAAAACTTAATTTATTACAAAACACAACTTCGATATTATTAAGGTCATTAACACTAGTAAGATATTCTGAATTATTTACCTTAATAGAATTAGAAGAACTTAATACGCATATACAACTCATAGATTTCAAAAGTATCATATTTAAAAAAAAAAAACTGTATAATATATTTCTCTTTTTATTTTCATTTTTTTATCAAAGTTAGTAAATATGGTAACAAATATATTTCAAGTTCCTGAAATTTCATATATTATTATTAAATATTTAAAAGAGTATGAAGAATTTGGAATTGCAGAATATTCGACAGTGAATGTTTGCTGGTTCAATCAAATTTCAAGAATGATTTGGATTGGTACTAGAAAAGAACCAAACAAGGCATTTACATTATTATGGGTTACTAAAGAACGAAGATTAATTTATCAAAAGTTTATTAGATTTATGTCAGTTACAATGAATGAACTAAGTAATTTTGATGATTTTGAAATGGAAAATTTAGAAATGTTGGTGTTAATTGATTTTAGAGGTAAAAAGAAAAAAATTAATACAAAAGGACCAAATTGGCCATTATTAAAAGAAGTTTATTTGAAAACTTGTTTTTTACCCAGACAGTTAGCAAGAGATCTAAGTAAAAGATTCGGCAGACAAGTATGGTATTACTGGAGTTTCGGATTTGAATATAATAGAGAATTTGTGCCTCTTAAAGAACGAAAAGATATTACTAATGAATTTGTTGATGATTTTCATGGTGTAATTATAAGTGATGAAGATGAAGATGGGGTGAGAAGAGTGACTAGACTAAGAGGAACAGATAGCATGGATAACTTCGACAAAGATGATAAAAAATATAGATCAAGAAAGCCGGAAAAGATTAAAAAATATCAACAAGTTGTTTTTGAATTTGCAGCTTGTTCATTAAGAGTATTGCCAAATATTTATATTGATTTGAAAAATACAAATATCAAAGTTGATGATAGATTGGTAGTGCCATTCTTGGTATCATTATTGGATAGAACTGGTCCACTGAGATTAATTATAGGTATAGATACATTTTCATCTAGTTTATGGAAAAAAGCATTGAAATTATCTAAACGAAAAGAGAAGAATCCAAAGTTCCAATTAGAACTGCATGGTGATAATAGTGCTAAACTAGAACAAGTTAAAACATGGGTATTCTTATTTAAAAAAATGGCTGATGCTCAAAAAATTGTTTTGAATAAATGTCCTAATTTGTTAGTTGATAAAGTAATCCATAACTTTCCATTATTAATAAGTTTAAAGTTAAGGAACTGCGAGATTGA
This sequence comes from Blastobotrys buckinghamii (nom. inval.), assembly GCA_030579975.1. Classification (NCBI taxonomy): domain Eukaryota; kingdom Fungi; phylum Ascomycota; class Dipodascomycetes; order Dipodascales; family Trichomonascaceae; genus Blastobotrys; species Blastobotrys buckinghamii (nom. inval.). The sequence continues at coordinate 239,163 of JAKTSB010000001.1, forward strand.
AAATGATAAAGTTATTGAAAGATTGGTTATTTCTAAGAAAAAATTACAAATCTTATGGATTAATGATGAAAAAATCAATATAAATAATTATAGATTGAAAGAATATGCTAAATAGTTTTAAATTGTGGAATTTGATTAAAATTTATAACTGCTGCTACCAACAACTACTATCGGTGGATGATTGATGTTCAAACCTTAAGCTCTAATTCATGAAAAGGTTTTCTCTATCATATTCTTTGAAATTATGATTGGTTAATATTATTCTAGTAAATTAACTCTAGAAAAATCCGCATATTAATGAAGATATTGAAAAAATACCATTAGTGTATATTCGAAACTAAAGTTGAACCCTTTAATTATAGTTGTGTATTATCTTTGCGGACTGAATGTCTTAATTTTTTTAAGTTTAACCTTTTAGTATAAAGTTAGGCATTGAATTCTTGAACTCTCTCACAACATTTCTACTATCTTCTAATTTATTTTTATATATAAAGCCACTCTTGCATGCTTTTTTTCAAGCTAATACAGTTACTTCCTGAACACAAGATGATATAAAAAATATATAAAAATGAACACCAACATCTTTGAAATTGCAGAGATTACAGATGAAGTGATAACACAACTACTAAATATTTACCAAGATGAAAACCTTAGAGTATATCGTACTATACCGTATATGAACAATGTCATTAGTATACAAACTACAACCCCATTTATACAATACACATTTGTTTCTCGTCAATGGAACAAGCAAATTAAAAAGTTACTTTGGTCGGGTACAGATAAATTTCCGGTGAGTCCTATGAAACTTTTCAAGATTCCAGCGCCATATAATTACCAACTGAAAAACATTATAAAAATAATGAAAGTTAAGGTTGCAGAAATATACAAGTTAGATGATACAACCTTTCCAAATGCCAAAAAGCTTATAATAAAGTGCCAATTGTCAGGTGGAGAAAAAGCTCGCACAATGAAATACAATATTGAATTGGAGGAAGATCAAAACCACCAATGGCCAAATCTAACCCAAGTTATATTTGATGAGTATGACTTTGTACCTGTAAAAGTTATGCGTAGTATTGTTTATAGGTTTGGGTTATTAGAATATACCTTTAATGTTAGTCCATATCCTCGAGCTAGTTTTAATAGCAAGAATTTGGCTATTTCAACAAAACTCACACCTGCACCCATCATTAATACCTCTAACCTTTTACACAATAGTTCAAGAAACGATCATGTTAAATTACTACAGTCACTTTTTACAAGAAATGGTTTCTTTACTTTAATTTTTACCGATAATAGTTTCAGCAAATATCAAATTGCGAAAGCATTGAAGTATGTTAGTAAAGATAGAGTCAATGATTGTAGGGCCATTAAACTAGTATTTTATTGTGTTGAGGTGGCAGATGGTAGTAAATTTAAAGCTTTGATTGACATAATGCCACATTTAAAAGAGATTGTGATCTATAACTGTAATTTTGAACTGTTAAAAGTAATTGCAACTTCATTCAGTAATTTAGATAATTTGATAATCACCTCCTCACTGATAGAATACAATTATACTATCAATATTATCATTGATCCTGTTTTATTGATGAAGAACAGAATTATTGAAAATAACAATGATTTACAATATTTTCTTTGGAACGGTAAGCCTGTTCGAGAAGGACTGAATAAAAAGAGAAGAATTCGGATTTTAATGACAGATGAAAGGGACCAAGGTAATGATAGAGTTGTTAGAGAGATTTAAGTGTATTTACAGCTAAATAACATTATCATTAGCCGATAATAATTAGGATCTTTGGATCGATCATTCTAGTTCAGACATCAAAAATATCCATATAAATTAAACAGTCGTATAGTGAGTACTTATTGATTTATTTGTAGTAATATGCTTGGAAGAAATATAAAATGTATTCGTAAACAGTGAAAATCTCACTTTATTGATTTACCTAAAGCGAGCGTTAGAATAAGATTGATCAGCTAACTTTAATCCATCCATGGAAGTTGGAGTTATAGATGTTTAAACTTTAGCGCCCAATCATTCATGTCTCAGCCGCACTACCTGTTTGCCAAACCTTTATCCCAAACTTAAGCCATGATATTATTCTGAATTTCGATTCATCATTCGAATAGTAAACAGATCCAAACAAACTACTATCTATATAAAGTGCTTAATTCGTAAAGAAGGATTAATGCCAGCTAGTAATTTAGCAGATCCAAATCAGGCATCTATAGCTAAGTCCAACAAATCAAAAATCAACAGAGAATCTAAAAGTAAAATTACTAGAACTAATAACAAGAGAAAGAAGCAATGTTTTGATAACTTTCCAATAGAAGTTAAATATCAAATTTGGGTACTATTTTATTCTAAATTTCAAGGCAGATTAAAACCACCATATTTTTATCAAATAATACTAGTAAATAAGGAATGGTTTAGGTACAATGTTCATATAATGTACCGCACAGCTATAGAAATTTTAGATGTTCAAAAGTTCAAAACGATAAAGAATTTTATAGAAAATACCTGGATAAATACTCATAGAACAATCAATACTAACTACTTGGAGTTTATTGTTTATTTAGACTTAAATGGGTTATCTAGTTTTAATTTGGAAACTCTTAAATTGAACACAAAACTCAAAAGGATTAAGGTAAGTTTCTTGGAATATTTAAAGTTTAAACAGGGGCAAATTTCTGTGGTTGAAACTTTTTATATGCCAAAATTAGCACAATTGGGTATACGTTTCAATAATTATAATGAAAAGAATGGATATGAATATGTGAAAATAGCACGAGTATTAGAAAGCATTGATAAATTCAAGTATTTAGAGTTGTTGGAGCATGATATCACTGCAAAGCATATAACACAAGTTACAAAAGAATTGAGTAAAACTTTGAATGTTGAATATTTAAACCTACAATATTTGACATCATCACATGAAAGTTCATTAGGATTTCTAAAACTGATTGCACATGCAAAATCACTATTGTTATATGGTGGGATCACAATACTTCAACAGAATATGACTTATATTAATAGCCTTAAAAAGAATAGTCTAAAAGCACTACATATTGTTGATAGATATATTTCCAAGAGTGAAACGATTTTAGACACGCCATCATGTCTAACGTTCATCTATAACTATGGGATTAATTTAGAGACATTAAGAATTACCTCCTACTCTTCATCATTAATTGATTTGTTTGAAGTGATTGATATTTATGAGTCAAAATTGAGATATTTACAAATAGTGTTATCACCAGATTATATTTTGAAATACTCATATAATGATTTATTGGTATTGAGTTGTATCGAGAATTTACACCAACTAGAGTCATTAACAATCAAGTTTGAAACAAAGGATTTGATCAAAGTGCCAATTGATTTCCACTGGCCAGAATGCTTAAGAGAAAACTTTAAAGATTTAAGAATGAATGTATTAATAACTAAAGCAATGCTAGAAGAGATTGGGTATACTGCTAGATATATGAAATGTTTAAGAATTATAGGGTTATACAAAAATGATAATGATGATAATGAATTTCGGTATGTGTCTAATAGTCCGTCATTCCCAGAGTTGGAAGAGTTTTATTATACTGTTTTCCATGGAGGCTGTTTGGATTATGATTGGTATGCCAAAAATACACCTAAGTTAAATATAGGATTATATCATAATGTTGAGACTATAGTAGGAACTCGAAAAGGACTAAGGTGCTTACACCAACCTGTGATTAATGGGTTAAATGCATATAATTGCTAGATTTATTTAAAATATATAGATAAAGTATCAGCAAATTTTTTTTATTGATAGCCAATTAAAATATTATTGGGCTTGGGCATCCTCCCTTTTGCTTCCTATATTATAAATACTTTCATAACACTTCTGAGAACAATATAAGAATAAGTATATTCCATTAAACGTTTTATTGGTCAAGATTTTACCCAGGCCGTTTCGTACAAGTTGTACATCCATCTTATCTGCATGCAGTGAAGGAAGAGATTTTTAAGTGAAAATATTATCTCAATAGGACGGCAATTGATTAATAATAAAACTTAAGTTATCTTTGAAAAATAAATCTTGACTCCGATGATCTTTCTGTGTAATTTAATTTTTCAGTTTTACCCTATGCACGCATAGATACATAAGTTATGCAAATAAGATCCAGCTGGATTGATCCACTCGAGCTTGGCCACCATTGCAATTTTTTTTGAGCATGCAGTGTATTTTTGAATTATGCAGGTGAATTGATGTAGGATCGTTTCAAATGCAATAAACGAGAAATAATATTAAATTAACATTTATTATTCAAGATTGAAAAATTTTCACAGTTTAAATTTCAACAAAATTAGTTGCAAAGTTGATTATCCGAGAATAAACTATTATTTTTTATGTATCATTTCATTTAATCAATTAAATCTTCTAGCAAGATAAATCAATAGGCCGAAAAATGGAATACCTTCTGAATTTAAAGATGGTTTTCTTAGTAGCTTGTACATCGATTCCACAGTTTATATATGATCAATTTAAATACCTTATCGACTTGAGTATAAGGAATAGCCATACCTGGTAACAAGTCCACCCCTCATAAAATGCATGTTAAACGTTTGTTATTAAATTTGGATTAATATATAAAATAAAAAATTTATACTGCCACTTTACTGTCAAAGCTCATGTGCTGCAGTTAGTTTATGTCAACGGCCCGCAGTGAATCAAAAGGAGTTCGGAGCTGAGTTAACAATTGCAATTGTTGAATTAAATCTGAGAGGGTGAAATTTAGTGGGCGCCCCCTGATACTTCCTAAGTAGTCTTAGTTGAAATTTTTTGATAGATCATGGATCCAAGTTTGATGTATCTGTCTAACTATGGATAAAATATTTTTCAAAGGCAATGTTACCGTTTGGAGAGAAAAAAAAAAAAAAACCAACCGATAATTGCAATGAAGATCTGAATCCGTCTACCGAATCTTTAAAAAATTTCACTCAGTTGCAATTACCAATGGTAATCATCGATTAAAAATGACGTTACTCTGACATTTCAATCCAAATCTAGATTCTAGCAGGGAAAACTTGGGGTCTTGTTTAACTGCATGCTATTTTTTTTTTCAATTATTTATTTATAATATATACTGCATTATTATTTATTAAGCTGTTCGGTTATCATAATTAATCATATGTTTCCGGGAGATTTAAGACCTACAGTTGAGAAAATTCGGGAGTTACCATGGCTTTGTTACTAGTTATAATATTGGGTGAAATGTTTGTTCATTGGAATTGGAGAATTCAATGCTATTTCTATGAGATTACTCATATTGATTGCAGTGTCTATAGAGTACCTATAATGTCGAGTTCATTTGATATTAGTAGAGTAAATTTTTGTGAAGCGATCCATGGTTATGGATATCATGATACAACATCCCTCAAAAATTGATATCACATATGTCCCTGTATTGGTAATACATTATCCCACAATGTAATGTGGTAAAAGACAAAACTTCAATTAGCTTTAAAAGTGAAAACATCCATTGAAGTAAATAATATATTAGATCTGTTTCAATTATCTTATTAATAGTGCTGTGATACTTTCAGTAAACATCATTCAATGCATATATTTGGCTTATACCATTATAATCATCAGCATATCAAAATGGTGTAGCTTTTCTCTCTTGACACTAGTGCTGTTACTAACCGGTGCTACAAGGAACAAATAATAAACAATTTAAAGCGTTAGATTGGAACATTCGGACAAAAGCGCTGCAAAATTTTTTCACAAATTTTTAATACAATGAATGCATTTTTTAAAGTCTCAAAATTTAAACTACCAAGCCAATTAGTATTGTGGCTTTATACAACTCTATCTTGTCAGAGCTCTATGATATTAGGAAACCCTTCAATTGATTAGCATAAAACAAAATTTAGGATTTTTTCTCAGCTCTTATGCAATAATATTTTTTTTTTTTTTTTTTTTTTTTTTTTTTTTTCAGTGGCTATATATGTAATTTGCTCATCCATCGAGTTGGCCCTGCAGGTAGTGTGTCTTCAGCAAATCAGTTGGTTGAATATGAGGAAGAGCAGATAGGATAATGTTCAGCCAATCAAGTTCCTTGTAGAGTATTAATTTCGCGAATAAAAATTGAGTCAAAACGGGTAGCATTTTCTTAATAATGATTCATCTCGCGGGTAGATTGAAGTAGTTGGATACATATTGAAATCTGGGCAGCTACAACTTCCACAGCTAAACGTTATAAAGTGTATTTAAATTGAAGCTGTTGTGACATTAATCAACTAGGTAACTAAGACGTTTCACATTTGATATACTTTTAATAGACTAACGGATTTTGAGAGAGTCGAGATAACGATTACATCCATGGATGAGGATGGGTCGACGCTTATGATAGACAGAAGGCATTGACAATTTTTCAATGTTACCCCTGAAAATTTGTTCATAATGGAGCATGCTCTTAACTTGATATTACAGAATGAATATATTTATTTTGATCACGCAAGCTCTACAAATCAGACTTGCCGTTTAGACCTATTGCTATATAAATCAAACCGTTTTACTTTGTTACAAATATAGACTCAGTAATAATCAAGCTGCAAAATAAATCCGGTTAATTCAACAGCATCACAATATAACGATAAAATATTATAATATAAGATATTATATTTTGGGTCTACTAAAATCTATTCTTAGGCATCTAACCATGCTATATAAATATTTGAATGCTAAATTTGACTATATGGATATAGATATATATATTGTTCCCAGGGGTCTACAAATATTAATTATCACTGCTTCATGCAAGCTAAACACATAGTGCACCTAGGCCATTGAGTGGTCAAATTTACGAATTCTGTAAAAGGAATTCTAAAGCCGATATGTATACAGATCTCGAGATGCATTGAATACGGTCAAGCGTGGCATTTATCTGTATAACCTTAATTAAGCTATACATATTTATGACCTTATTATATATAGATACAAGCTTTTCAACCCGCGGGGGGGCTTATTCAATCGTAGGATTTTCAAAATAATTTTGATCAAAAATGGTATTAATGGAGAGTTATCCCTAATTAATGCATAACTTACAATAATGATTGTTATTTTGATAAGCATCGATGCTGTAAATCCATTTTTAACATAACCTGCCATGAGATACAGTTCTCTATTCTCCAAATTTTGAAATCCCGCAATAAGATTCTCTCGCGATTTTTAAGTTCTGAAATTGGATTAAAGAGAATCAAACTGGATGGCTCTTATTTTTAATAATTAATGAACATTCAATTGATTTACCTTGTGCATGCATGCGCGGCAACGTTCGAATTCGAAGCCTTCAAAATTTAACGAATCAATTAATTGTGATAAATCATAAATTTCAGACTTTGATTTTTTTTTTCAGTAAAAAGAAACTATCCTTGTTTACACCTGAAGGCTTGACAGTCTTAACCGAGATCGCAAATCAACGAGATTTATTATAACTGTGTCAATTATACCTACATGTATGGATTCTTATAGCTAGTTAAGTGTGTATATTATATATAGTACCAGTAGTTCTAGTCATAGATTGGATTTTGATATCCTGCAGCATTATTTTATACGGGGCCCGAATTTTAGAATCTATGAAAGTTCTACCATGGTATTCGTTATAAATGTTTATTAATTCTCCTTGGTAACATAAAATATTCAATAACTTTTGAACATTAATTTTTTAGAATGTGCATGCATTTTATATCTGCGCAATTGGACTAATATGTTCAATTATTGTAAGAGCTCCGCCTAGAATGGAGCAGTTTTGCATTGGATGTTCCAAATTTCAAGATTATCGTGAGTGAAGAAATCTTCAGTAAAAATAAGGTGATAGGCGATTTTATTTTACTATATATTTTCAAGCTTCAATTGCTGAATAATAGATTGGCGAATTCAATTGTCATGCACATCAATTTTGTCAGATACTTAAAAATTCAGCTCTTAAATAAGTCAGCAGAATTAAGCTTTGGCAGAAATATTGTAGAGAATCACCAACACTGTTGAATAACCCCTGTCCAGATATCAACGGTGATAACAATGCAAATAACATGCGATGTCTTCTTCAGACCGTTGGATAGAATACCCATGGACATGATACCGTATACCGCTGTATGTATTGATTAAGGGGTGAAATTATCTGGTAGAAGCCTTCAAATGATGCATCATTCCTGTTTGACACTGTTTAGAAGTAAGATTACTAAAACAGTGGTGTTTGGGTTTATCATTTTGTCGCATGACTACAAAAGAAGCATCAAGCATTAAGTTACCTGGACGGGTGTAGAACGAGTACTACCATGTACCACTCCATGGTATCGGATACATATGATAGTACCAAATCCATATAGTGGTATTGCAGATGGTAGTACGCCTATAGCGTAGTAATTAATTTAAATTAATGTCATGTAGCTCAGATCGATCGATCGAAACTTGAGATCATCTGCCAAATTTCAAATCGTTTTTATCTCAACGGTTTTTAGCCCCTTTAAAATCGTCACAGTCGCTGAAAGAGCCAAAAAGAATATGGAACTGCTATATATAGATAAATATAAATATATATATATACATCATTATTATTATAGGCTTTGGGTTTCAGGTTTTAAGGTTCATTTTATTTGATGCGCGACAATCTAATTGAACCAATATTTTGACCTTTTCTCACCTTTATCAGACTCGGGTAAACCGACAATACATATTAGCTATTTGAATTGAAACGGGCCTGAAACGGATCTCCTCTCTAAGGGGACATTTATGTATACTGTACACTACAGGTTTAGCACTGCTGTATAATAAAACGTTCTTTTTAGAATTGTGGTAGTAAATCGGACGTTTCATAAATACTCAGCCGTCATTTAAAAAATGGTCTATGCACTTGGCTGCTGTAATAAAATTAATACATATACTCTGGTTGATCCATCAATTATCTGAAACTTGGATCTGTAAATTATGGGCATCCAGTAGGCTGCTAAAGGTGGTTGATTCTAAAAGACCATAAAGCCATCGTTTTTCTTAAGTAGTTACCGGAAATTCTCTAGCGCTATAGAATACGTTTCTAGGTACACTATAACAGTGCACTCAGAGCTTCCCGAATGGTACTCAGGTCTTGGATTTGCAGCGTAATTAAGAAAATCGAAGGGAACAGTTGAGCCTCCATACCAATCCAGTATTAATCATTTTGACAAACTTAATAATCCTAAATCCATAGACAAGTTAAGATTATAAAGACGGTGAGAATAATCTGTAAATTCGATTTTTTTGGATTCGGATCGTTGGTATGAACATATTTGGGATGCATACGCATGTCTTGAAAGGTTTGCATGAAAGTGGATCTGAAGCTCGATTGAGTTTTTAACTTTTAGGACTGGAAGTCACCATCCGTCAGCCTGCCATGGATATGGATATGGATAACATCCACTCATTCAAGCCTTCTATATATTCCATAACAACTCAAACCTAACCTAGGTCTAAAGATACAAAAAAATCAATATCGATGGTTAAGGTTAAAAGCTCACGGTATATATACATTCCGGGATGGATTTTTATGATATTAGAAACATTCTAGGGAACTATGGTTAATTATTGAGGCTATACATTATATAATTAAGATGGCACTGTTTTATCATCCTTGTTATATGACCTATAACATAGCGGTCTCTCTTCTGTTAATATTTTTATACTTGAAAGTTATGGTAACCTGCAGTAGAGTTATCTTTGTTAAATTATTATTATTTGTTAATAAGGTGAAGTTTAAACAAATGCTAAGAATTTATTAGTACATAGTAATAGTAACTTTAAGTTATGTCATATCACAAATGATAGGCATATCTATAGTCACTGTAATGTCCGAATTATCTTGGGCATTCAATTTATCAATTTGTCTTACTATACATGTATACTATAGTTACAACAGATTGTCCTTACTGATGATGAGTGAGAGCCTATAACAAGTTTTTTTTTTTTTTTTTTTTTTTTTGAACGCGCCTCGACTTCGGTATATAAACTAGTTATTCCTAAACTTCTCCCAACGTGTTTTTTTAGAGCCCAAACCACACGTCACTTAAAATTAAAACTAAAAACGTTATCACTCACCATCAATCTTTACAAAACATCAACTCTAATTAACTCATATAATAAATAAGAATGGTGCAACCAGCAGTAGGCGGTAGAAAATTAAATGAAAGCAGATTTTCCTCCTTGGCTTTTCTAACTGTTGCAGTAAAATTGTATTTTGCAACTTTATTCTCATTGGATGCCAAATCCAAAGCAAGAGAAATGCTACAAAGCAGTAGATAAAATTCAATTCAACCCAAAAGAAAAGGTTCGGTTTAATTCAAGATATATGCATGAATCAGTATAATTCAAAAGAATGTTGCAATTTATATTTACAAAATACGTTCAATAGTAAAAATATCACAGTGATGCTAATGATTTGGAACACATGAAAATGTGCCGTGTATAACTCAAAATAATTATTTGGTGGTGGTGATTATATTAAGCTTATTGCAACATGTTGAGAACTATACTATTTTGTCAAATAAGGTGATATTTACTTCTTATAAGTTGTAGTTTGATTGAATATCTGGGATTAGATCTCGTAACAGGTCTTTGAGTTCCATAATGGTTGGCAATCGTTTTATTATTTATTTATCAGGCAAATGAATTAATTAATTACTAACAATCGTATTTACATATATGTATATGGTAACGCGGAAAGCCACGCTGTATCAACAGGATTTCTAATAAATTTCTAGTAGACATGACACACCCTAGCCAAATTTAAATCCACATGGTCAGGTTATCTAATGAGAAAATACTAAGAAATATTAATTATTCCTAATGGAGTAAATTAATGCCAACCGCGGAAATTAAAAGCTTAAATGTGCCATAAAGATTGTTTAGAAATTCCCTTCGTAACAGAGAACTTGTCTCAAATATCACTAGATTTAATCACAGTTCCGATAAGCCATGCACATTTTCCTGATCCCTTAGCTCGATTGTGATGAAATACACCTCTACCCGCTGTGAGGACTAAATTGTAAATATATTGACAACTAGGTAATATTGATTTCTTGGGCATATATATCTTTTTTGAATAGGACGGACTATACTATACTGTAGTAATACATTTAGCTCATTTATCTTAAAATTTAGCCTACTCTGAGTGCAATTTCTTATTATTCTTTTCACGAATTAACTTTAAAAATTAGTCTTACAATTCCTTCAGATTATTTGTCGCAGTTGTTATTATAATCACCACCTGGTAAAGGGTGCTTTTGGGACAAGTTTCAAGTTACGAAAAAAAACAAAGGGCACATGTAAAGATAATATTTCTGGAGGTATCCACATCCTTTAAATAACTGGGCGTTTATTTGATTGTTGAGTTTGCAAGTTAAATAAGAATGGCCGCAACATGAGGTTGATCTGACAATTATTCTCCATCCATAATAATAATTATATATGGTAAGCGCAAGGAACTCTCAATTTCTGAAGTGTTATGTTATTATAGGTCAGTTGGGTCTTAGGAGCTAAGGAATTTATGAAAAAACACTCTACCAATTTCATACATATGCCCGTAATTTTACCGGGCTGGTTTATCGCCTTTATGTTTGAAGATAGCACCATCCATCATCAAGCCTTAAGTTGAAGGTATCATAATGAGACAATGTGTTTTGTAAAAGCATTAGACTAAAAAGAATACATAAATCAGCAGGTAACGAAATAAAACTCCACTCTTTCAAGTCCGTCCGCTCTAATGGGCAATTCTATTGTCTGAAACCAGCCAGATCGTCCAAGCTCTGATCAGCCAGCTATGAATCAAATCACACATCTGCGCGTGATACGTATTTAAAGATCAATCTGATTATTTTTTAGATTTCAATTACCATACAGTGCAACCGGATTGAATTTTTTCAACAACTTTAAATGCTATGCATGCTCTAAATCAGGCTATCTGCGTTCCCTTACCAAGATTTCGAATACTCAGTTGCTTTTCATTCCAACTTAAGTTTCAAAGGCGATGAATTTTTGAGCTAAGACTATATATAGAGTTTTTGTTTATTTTTGCATTTAGGATTATATTCATATCTTTGCTTGGAGCATATCCCCAGAAATTAAATATTGATAAGCTCAAAAAAGCCATTGCATTGGATTCTAAATAATTGTAAATTAGACGATCAATCATAGAATTAACTCCTCTGGCTTCAAAAATCCATATATGAACGCATTTCAGCTAATGAATAATAGAATGTTTCACAAAATGTATACAAAAATCACAGCTTATATACAACATTACAAATTTATTATCTCTGCTCTTACAGAGATTTAATATAGTATTAACAAGCTATTTTTAATGATAGTGATCAATTGTATTTAGTGGAAGATAGAAAGGATGTAATTTCTGATCTGATCTGGTATTTATCCCCCCAAGTGCGATCGATCGAGATCGATCGGTCGATGAGGCTTGGGCCGATGTTCGATTCGGGTTTTCAACGGTTTTTGCTTCCAAACCCTAAGTTAAATTTAACCCCAATCCCTAAATTTTCAAAATCAAAAGTCTCCTGAATTTCTCCGCGCAAATCTATTCAGACAGCCGAAAACTACAAAATTTATAACACAGGGTGGGGAAAGTACAATTGAGCTGGCTGGCCACCGCGGCTTCATAATTCGGACGCCCAGTACCACGTTCAATACATATTTAACCATAACCAGAACGGTTAACAATTGTTAGAGTTAACTCAGTAGGTAAACATTGTTCCGGTGATCAAGACCATCCTATACACTAGTGCGATGTATAGATGATGAGACTAGTGACCGATCGCTATATCGATTGAAATAAGCTTTAATTATTCACGGATGTGTGTGCTCATTTAAAATAAACTATTATAGCGTGGGATTACCTTTTAAACATACATTCGAATTTAGCTATACCATTATATTAGTACAATTTACCTAGTATGTAAAATTTATAAACTACATTGTGTATTGATACTTCTCAGTAAGAGTTTTGAGAGGGACTTCCTTTTAAAAAAATTTGGATTTAACTGGCACTTTTACTATAAGACGCACAGTTCATCGTCTCAGCGGGTTGGTTGTATGATGACAGTAAATAGATATCTGGTATACTATAGTTTTGCAATTTATTCGTACACAATATTTTGATAATATGATTATATCCAGTGCACCATCGTATTCATGAACTTTGATATTATTTTATTCATGCCGAATAATTAATAATCTATGACAAAAAATCAAAAGCAAAAACAGAAACAGAAACAAAAGCAAAAAAAAAAAAAAAAAAAATAGCATACATAATTTACAGCTCGTGCTATTTTTTAAAGCCACGCCGTGTAGAATTTTAATAGCAGTAAGACGATATGTGCTCTTTTTAAATTTGTGAGTCTAGTAGCTTAATTATGGATAACTATTTGGCTTTTCAAATAGATAATATTGCAATAACTGCCCATAAAAATCAAAATTTTAAAGGAAATTATTGTCGAATGAAATGTGCATATCCTTAAAATATGAAGTATCACAGCTTTTGAAATATCGCTACAATTCAGGTATGTGCGAATACTGCATCATCCTCATATTCTATCACTATCCAAATACATGAGTCCCAAACCAAAACATTTAATCCAGTAGTCACAATGTAGGATTATAAGTAAGCCCGTATTTCATGGCATATAATTCTTATTTTTGATTTTAATATTTAGTTCAATATTAGTGAAGATAGGCTGCAGATTTCACTTAAGACTGGCCGTAGACTGCTCAAGATTTAATAATAAATAATATAGGGGGGAGGGGGGTTGATTTGAGTAGGATTCATATATAGTATTACAATACAGCAGTATCCGTCTGAGAACTATTAAGGTATACCATGGTATATGGTAGTTTTATAGACCGTATCCTCTAGACCTGGATTAGTCTAGATAATGAAAATAGTTTTACAACCACCTTAGATGTATCTTGGAACATTTACTATAATGCTAAAGTATATCCATAGTAAGTAAAAGACTGTACACATTCTAATACATATATTTATAATTTCCTCAAGAGCTCGCTATAGTATACCATGATATAGATAAACATATACATGATATCTTAAGTTAACCTATAAATCGAACTCATATGTAGTTTTTTAATTCAGGTTGAAGCGCAGCTCTGTGTTTCTTGTTCATGTCAAGTTAAAAATACCATGATGCATGATACTGTGGTTCAAATGGTCTTTAAATAAAAATAAATATAAAAAGAAATGTGTGCCCTAAACAAATTGCTGCCCCTCAAGCGATTGCCATTAAGCTTATATGCTACTACATTATATATGTATTATTGTGGCACTGTGGCTTGTAAAATCAATACGGTGAGATTGGAGTTGTATTTTTATTATTCCATTACGGTCATAAAATTTTAAATAGGCGTGATGATATCAGATTAATCCTAGTTCTATAGTAGGTTTGTAAACAAATAAGGATCTAAATGTGTTGCATGATATCTTTAAGAGAATCACGCAAACATTCAACTGAGATATTGATGTACCGGATTGTCAGATATTATAAAGTGAAAGTGCATCAGATTTTTTTTATAGCACTAAATACATCAAGCTGAGCGTATTCAAACAATTTGATGTTTAGGTACCAATTAAAGAGTTTAAGGTTCCAATGAAGTGAATATGATACTGGCAATTTATCAATTCAAAGTTTATACCACCCTATATATGCATGGTCATCCAAAGGTCTGGGTTTATAAACAGAAGTTTTCTTGTATGTTTCTGGAGGTTGTTAAAAGCTTTTGAGTATTAATATCACGACAGGTATATAATATAGTAAATTTGATTATATTTTTTGAAAGCAGTTTATAAGCGTACCCATCATTTAATTGTAATTTTTCTAATATTATTATCAGCTTATGTATAGCTATCATATCTCCACAATATCAATTTATATATAAAATATTAAGAGCTTGCAGCCAGAAATTCAAAAATTGACTTTTTTATACGCTCTATACTTATAACGCAGCATTATGACTTGAAGCAAAGAACAGGAAGCTTATTTGAACAAAATCTTGAACTGAGGGAGTACTTTAGCTAGACACCAATACTATAGAAGATAAAAATATCTTTTCAATCCAAACATTCAATTACAAGTCTATCTCAGATTTTAGATACACCCTTTGCTTTAAATTTAAACTGTTTTTATTTTTAGATTAATGAGCCCTAAAGAATAGATGGAACACAATTGTGCCGTGACAGCCTAATTAAAGCTATATTCAACTAAATTAAGATCCTTTCTTCATCTATTTAACTAATAAATACACACTAGGCGGGTTTTTCTTTAAGCATAGCACTAAAAGATGTATTACTTGAGTGCTTATATCTACGATACTACCGCTGTGAATTTTAAATTAATCCATGTAAGAAGTTCATCCCATCGTTAAAAGTTATTCGAGTCCCTGGCAATCACTCCAAGTCAATTGCATATTGTGCTTTGAATGAAGCTAAATATAGAAAAACAAAATTTAATTAAAATAGTTAAAGCTGCATAGTTTTATCTTTCACAAGCTTAATAATTAAATTTAATGATGAACCCCTGGAATATAATTACTGTTCCACTATCAAATTATCCATTTATAGCTATAGACGATTGATTGATCTGAAATTAATTCTACATTATTCATGAGAGTGTAATTAGTGATTTTTTTTCTTAGCTTCAATGCATTTCTGATGCCTTTCTACAATCTGAAAAATTGTTGTGATATTTACTATGTTGAGTGACAATAAAATATTAGAATTACTTTTTTTGATTAGACCTTTTATATTTCTAGCACTCACCAGCATTAATATTGGTAAGATTTAAATAACACATATGCCAATCCAAACCAAATAACAAACGTCAATTGGATGTTATTTAATCGATCCTTATCCATCATATCATATAAATGGATTCAGCTCTTTAAATTACGGGATCATTGAAGACTCTGCATAACATAAACTTGCTTTTTTTGCAAATAATATATGTAAATAATATATGATTGTATCTCGATATCGCGATCAGGATTTACTTTTAATTCACAATATCCGTGGTGCACGTATCATGAACTTTTTTTATTAATATTACAGGTGGATTTGTAGGATTTTAACTGTATATTAAAATCATTTCAACGGAAAATGCGAATTTCAAACCCATGGCAATAGATAAAGCTTCAATCATTTGGGAAAATTTTCCTAAAATCTGAGGCATATTACCATCAAAAAATCTGAGAGTTAAGAAATTATAGCAGTCAACAAAGTTACCTCTTTTTAATTGTAGCCGATATGAGCACAGATTTTCTAGTTCAAAACCACTAGTTAATGAGGTGGAACTTCAGTTGACCAATATCTCGCATACAGAGATTCACAAGAGAACACACATACTGGTGCAATATTGATATGTATTTTCATAGACAATTATCAAGCTAGCTTAGTTAGCATGCTGAGCCTGGGATTCATTTAAGTTAGGTGAATCGTACTAAAAACCACTTGATTAACACTTTACAAGGGTAGTTTAACAGCGGTACAA
The DNA here is from genome assembly GCA_030579975.1 of Blastobotrys buckinghamii (nom. inval.). Classification (NCBI taxonomy): domain Eukaryota; kingdom Fungi; phylum Ascomycota; class Dipodascomycetes; order Dipodascales; family Trichomonascaceae; genus Blastobotrys; species Blastobotrys buckinghamii (nom. inval.). The sequence continues at coordinate 255,745 of JAKTSB010000001.1, forward strand.
CCGAAGGTTGCATAATTTACATTTTAACGGTCTGTACCCTGAATATCAACTAAATCCAGAAAATGCACTTTGACCAGCGCGTTAATTAAAATGACAAGATAAAAACATTGGCCTCTTCAAAATGATTGGACATTAAACTGACCATGATGTGTTTAACTTAGGTGCTATTTTTGCTATGAAAATTCTGCATAAATACATTTTAGATGTAGTTGATACGTTGGCTTTAGCACACTTCGTATAAGACTAACAAGTAAAAAAAAAGGTACCGTAAGTTGAGTGAATATTTCCCATAATTGGTCGGTTTAATGCGCTGCTGGTGTCATCGAGCGTTAGAAATCCAGATATTTTTTTGTACGCAACATCTAGAAATTTAAATTCATTTGGGGGTTACAAAGGAGCAACCGTTATTGGGAGCACTGTATAATAAAAACATGAGCATACCTAAATCCATATATATTTATATGAGTATTAGCAGATACTTTATTGAGCCTTATAAAGTATGATACTGGCAGAGCAGCTATGAATTTCCCAATACCAGAGACGGCTATTTTTCAAGATATAATTAGATATGTCGCTATCAAAAAATGCATAGATATTTCACAATCCTAAATTATAGTCTTAGAACATCACATACATCCATGGATGTAGACATATTTGCATATTCTCAGTATACTGTACCTCAATAAGTCCTAACAATTCAGTTTGAGATAAATAAACCCAGCATAGCAAGTAGAGAAAGATCAGCATTTCAAACCCCATATAGCAAGCTGAGATTTGTACACTATCCCCTTAAGTATAATATTAAGCCTTGACAAGATGTCAATATAACATACCATGCATTTAGATATCGATCATAATTGCGGTTTATAGAAAGCAGAATGATAAATGCTTCCAAAAAGTTCATACATTGTGTATATTGTAAATTTCTATCAATTTTTTTAAGGCAAAATTCTAAAGATTAATTAACAAAGTATTTTCTAAAACTTTAAGCAACTTAATATTATTACCATAGCTGGTATCAAACTTGAAATGCTATTGCTATTTTAATTGTCTTAGGAGACTTAAATTACTGATACTATCAGTTCTCACTGGAAGTTTAAGTTCACGTTGAGTTGACTTGATTTTTTAACAAGCCAGCCATCAATTGTACATATCATAGCGAGAAGTATAAAATTTTGTTCAAGGACTTGTTAATTTGTTTTTTCATTACTTTTTCAGGGATCTGCACTTCACGTCTAAAGTGACTATATATGTTTAGTGATAAATTTCTCCCACTAAACTTACTGAAAAAGCAAGTATATCATTTAAAGGCAATTGGGACTTTTTTTTTTTTTTTTTCAATTTTCAACCAAAATTACTCGTCTCGAGCGCTGAAGCAAGGCTCCTTCGCTTACAAGTTGGTGATGTGTTGTACGCCAACTTCAACTGCTTCGGACCCGTTTGAAGATGAGCCAGCCACTGCTGCTGAACCACCATCCAGATAAGTATAGCTCTTATATAAACTAAAATATTGATAATAATCAATTATAAAATGCACTTGTAAAGATACCTAGATGGTATAAAAATTATGATCAAGGCTGAACATTGAAAAATTAAGCATCGTTAGGCTTAGGTAACAAATTACTATCAATTTATTTGAAATGATTTTCATTACCGTTGAAACAGGTCCAACAACTTATATATAATTATTCAAGCTATAAATGCTCCAAGAAAAAATCTGGATCTGATCTCAAATCAAGATCACTCTGATCGATCTTTAAGCATTATTAATCGGGAAGAACGTTACGCATAGATCATTTTCTTCGACCCATCCAGCTGGTAAAACCATTCATCCTTAAAGCCATACTATGATATCCGGGCTGAGATCCATTATCAATTGTGAACAATCTTAAGTGTATCACTCAAGTTCGTACTAAAATCTATCTAAAAGTGTTAACGCTCAAACGGATCTAATTCAGTTGGTACGTTGTACAATGTGAAAGACTGCTGAGCTGCGCTTCAAATTTTGAACGGTTTTTTTTCTATGATCTTAAACATTTCTTTTCTTTCACTTACTCTGCATTAGAAACAAGTTGAAAGGGACGGACCGTTTTTCGCCCCCAAAAATTACAAATTGAAGTCTGAAAAGAAGAAAAAAAAAAAAAAAAAAAAAAGTTAATAAGCATGGTAGTTGTCGCTGTGTCTGCTCAGATTTTCTAGTTGAACTGAGTTTATTAGTTTAAGTAAAAAGAAAACACCAAATAAAAAACAAAAATATTATTTTTAATAATTATATTTCATGTAAGTTGAATTGGCAAAAACATTCCTGAAATTACAACTTTTTCATAAGAAAAGTAGATTTTTCTTTGAAATTTGATATTGACTGACTGCTACATGTATAAATATCTTTACGAATCCTACCTCTTTTTTTTTTTTTTTTGATCTGGCTTTCCCCCCTTTTTTCTTTCTCTTTTTTTTTAAGTCTTTTTATACCGTTTAAACTGCTCAATTGTTAATACTATTCAAGTTCAATCGTGTTAAATTAGAAGTATTTATCAACTCAACAGCGAAGAATATTTATTAACTTATTCCAGAAAAATTATAGAAAAAAAAAGGTGAGGTATATCTGCATATTTACTACGAAGAGTTATTTATTAGTTTTGTGTTTTTTATTTTATTACTAATATATTTCATGACCTAGTTCAGACCAATTGAATAAAAATACCTTATCAACACTATAGTTTTTGTTTTTTTTTTCTCTTAAATTTCCCGATTTAACAAGACAAACAAACTGCATCTTTATTATATTTATTTATTTTAATTTTAATTGCATACGAAGTTCAAACTTTTTTTAAAAACACAACGAAAGCATTATAATGGCACCATTACCAATACCACATTTTAGTACAAGTCGACATCCGATTGAAACATGGCAAGAATGGTATCGTCACAATCATTCATATATTAAACAAGTTGTTTATCATCAGCACAGATTAAGACAAAGCAATCAGCCAATTCCACAAGATGAAATCCGTTTACAAGCACCTTATGAATATATGGATTCATTAAATCAACGACAAGTTTGGGAACCTTACTTAACAGGTAATGAAAGAAGACATTTTGATGAACATTTAAGACAGTTCATGAAACAGAGCAGGAGTACTATGCTACGATTACGGCCTGGTCCAACCAGCAACACAACGAGTAGCAGTAGCAGTTCAAGCAGACACCACTCATCTTCCTCTCCTCACCATCAATCCTCATCTTCAGCATCTAGTAGACACCATTCATCATCATCTTCACCAGCAACACACCATAGAACATCATCATCTTCTCATCATCAACAGCAACCACAAATGATGGCAACTCATCATTCACAATCAATGCCACGCTCATCATCATCTTCTCATCATAGTTCTTCATCAAGATCGGGACATCCTTCTAGTTCCCATTATCAATCTCATCCACAAGCACCACCACCGCACCCTGCACAACAACAACAATACTACGCCAGACGCTAGGTCCAAAAATAAAGTAGCAACAAAAAATCTATCAAGATTTGATTTTATATTGACATTTTTTTTTTTTTTTTGAATTTGAAAAGTATTCAGCATTTAACCTATTATAATTTATTTTTATTATTTATATGTTTGTTATTGTATTATTAAAAGAAAAAGAGTTGATGAGGGGGGACTTTCATCTAAGCCTAGTTATGAGATATCTAACAAATAATAACTAATTTTTGAAGAGAAGAAAAAATTATACTTACACTTACACACACAAGGGCTACTAAAAAATAATAAAAAAAGACTAATATGGAATCGGTGGTTTTCCGTTTTGTAGCCATTAAAAAAGTCGGTGATGGTGATTGCTGTCCAACTTTTCGAAAAATTTTGGTTGCACAAATTTGATGAATCTGAAGCTTCAAAAAATATCAAGAAATATTTATTTTTCGACATGACAGGTGAATGTACGATATTACGAGTCCAATCGCCGTATTTTTTTTGCATGTATCATTATAATGGGCAAACACTACTAGCTTATCAACAAATCAATAATTTTAATTACTCCAATAAGGAAACTAGTAGCTGCTAATTACTACTATTAAGACTAAAAGAAGTTTATGAGAACACATTCAAGAGAGTAAAAGCTCTCCTTACTGCATTGTAAATAATTTCATAATGAACCTAAAATTTATCATTACTTCAATATACTGAGGTCTTTCAAAAAAAAAAAACTAATGACCTCCTAATAATAATTAAAATATCAATCCATTGAATCATATCAGATTTTATTTAGATCAAGTAATATTTATTTTATAGTATCTCATTTGGTGTTCAATTTTGCAAAATTTCGATATTTGGTTATTTACATAAGTTCTATTTCCTTAAACGTAAGTAATAAAATGTAAATTGTCTTATCAGGTTATTATAGGAAATCCCGTAAAAAATTGCTCTATTTACACATGAAGGTCCCGATATTTCTCCTAAGAATCAGAAAATAAGAAGCAAAAAATATAGAAAAACCACGCTTAGCGATCAAAACACTCTAATTTAATATTGATGATTGGGTTTCCATCCATATATATATGTGTGTTATCACGCTCTGCTGAATTGGAGTGATTCTAATGATCTTACTCAGATGAAAATAGCAAGCCTGCTCATTAGTTTCTAACCCCACCAGCAATAACAGTAGGATAACGCCCTATCAAAATCACTCAGGCACGCTTTAGATTAAAATAATGCCTTCTTAGTCAGATGTTATGCTTATAATTATCATCGAAAGTTTATTCAACTCAAATTCAAAGGTTAACCTGATCTAAGTTTATACTTTAATCTGATTTGATCAGAGATCGTCTTAAATTTGTTTTATTTAAATATATAGGCAGCAGCGAAAAGATTTTCGCCGCATTATCTGAATTAAAAAACAAGCTGCTACCAGTATGGTTTGGATTGACTATATATCTTGATGGGAGTCAGCCGTTTATTCCCCCTTGTTTTTACCCTATGGTAATTAAGGAACCCATTAAATGAGACTGTTTTGGATTTCTTGTGTGGCAGGTTCGATATCATATGTAAGATCCTATATATAGAAATAGCAATTCCAGGATGGCATATGATAAGCAGTTCTCAGCTATAAACTTGCCGGCCAATGCATTTTGGTTCATTACGATTTTTCACATGGTATATGGCATACATGGATTAGTGACTCGATTATCGATCGGTCTCATCTTCATCACAAAAAGATCGGATTCTCATCATCTATCGATCAGGATAGATCTCTAACCCATCTCATTATCTTAAATATATAGCTTGTTTGAAATATAATTTATGCCGTATCAAATATATAAACTGAGGTTTACCATCAACAATTGGCAAAAACTTTCATATAATCTCCTTTTTTTTGCTCGGGACGTTGCTGCTATTAAGTAGGTCTTTTAAATCGTCTAATTAGTTGATGTTAGTGCTGCTCCAGAAAAAATTACAGTTGTATCGACACAGTGTAAGTAGAAACATATATCGAGAACTAGATACATTCGAACACGAGCTTTTCTCATTGAATAAAAATTCAGGAGGCTAAATTTTAATGCACATGCTTAATAAACTTCTGAGTGTAGTCATTACTCGGCCATATATGAGTAGGCATATACATTTTAAAGTGCGTACTACAGACTTAAGCTAACGACTTCACTGCTAGATTTACTGTACTTAAAAACTGGATGTTGCATGGTTTGAAGCTGTTTAGCGAAGCTTGAAAAAAATTCGGGAAAAGTAAAGTCACTAACTGGAAAAGATACAAAATTGCATCCATAATCAAGTTTTGATCGGAATACAATTAACTGAATCACAATTTTCTCCTTTGAATTACTGAATTCAGGATAAAATACAAGTATTTGTAATATTTAATTTTAACGGATTAACTATAGTATATTGTGACCCACTATAGCATATATAAGCATTTCCGGTAAAAATCAGACGGAAGAGATAGACGCCTCGATACCAAACAGGAAACTGCCAAATAACAAACAGTAAATAGCATCTGATTTTCTATCTTTGATATTGATAGTCAGAAAAATAAAAATGGATAAAAAATTATATTGAGACAAGAGTGATCTAAATAGTTCGTTTTCTATAGTTAAACCAATGTATACAGTATAAATATCATATGAATCAGCTCTTTCTGAGAATAATTAAACACCTTAAGAACCCCCAAATGTAACGTTACTTCGACTTAGGTATAACTGATTTTATTAAATACTTAGTGACGATGAACTGACAATTGTTTTTGATATAATAAAAATACACGTTTTATAAACATTTCATCGGCCAAAACGTTTCCATAATTTGTTATTATTGATATCTTACCATGGTATGCTATCACTATCACTAGAATCCTATATTTGTCTATAAGAGCCAGAGGACATCATAAAAGTTTGCTGTTATTATATCTGTATAACCCCCAGCTGGCGTGAACCGATTAATGCATAGCCTTGCATCCGGATACGCACCAAGAAGCCCCAAAGTTTGTTACTGAATACGTTGATCACGAGTTATAACAAATTGAATATCATACCATGGTAGGCGGAAACCATAAAATGTCAATACCATCATTTTTCCTGTCGGTTAAATAATTATAGCATCAACTATCCATTCATCAAGGTCGACAATTTCATTGGATTTTTCGGAATTTTGGGTATCGTCAATACTACTATGGCTCGAAGTATTTAGCTTATCAGAATATTCATATGGGCCCGGCCCCCCAGAAATCTCTCGATTTTTATGTTCATAATAACAATGTCCAGATTTTGTTGACGGTTTTGGTGCATTGGATATACCATGTCGAGAATTCATGGTTCCATTTTGTATCGTAGATTGTCTTACTGGTGCTCGAAGACTATCAAAATCTTGACTATAACCAGAGCCAGCGCTTGATGTACTTGTATTTTTTCTTGATACTGATGCCTCATACCCAAATCCATCTTCTTCATCAAAAGACGAATTCATTGTATCTTCCTCGCCATCAATATCAGAGCTCATATCATCTAAGCTTCCAATATTCCGAGGTGAAGATTGCGCGGTGACGTAAGGTGAGCTTGAGATACTAGTACTTGATAAGCTTGCAGCTTTGATTAATCCTAAACTTTGTTGTATGTTTTTATTAGCATTTATAGTAATTGGCCGGATTTTTCTGTCTTGAACTGATATCCTATTACTAATATCATCTAATTCATTATGGATATCTTGCTGATCTGTAGAAATATCATCGATGTAGGACTGTAGTTGTGAGAGTAGATCATTAATACTTGCATGTAAATATCTTGTTCTCGCCTCGTTAGTTTGTCCAATATATTTCATTTTAAATCTGTCAAAATGTATTTGAAAGTAAAAATGTAGAAATGAAGGTTAGAGTGGGAAAATAAGGAAAAAATACAGCATTTAAGAGAAATAAGAATTATCACTCTCATTGCAAATGAGGCTTGTTCTAAAAAAAAATCTTTCAATTCTTCAATTTACAACCCTTTAGGTGCCCCTTGTGTATGTTTCGATGTAATGTTTGTAATCTGAACTAAGAGATATTGTGGAACTTTTATGAGGCTTTGTTTTACAGATTTTCTCTTGTTTTTGATTTTATTTACATGTATGTTATTCAGGTATGTATTCCACCAGTGTGGAGATGCAGCTCCCAACGGTTTTATGTGGGTTAAGAGTCGTGGTGCGAGACCTTTAATCCACTATTCTAAGACATTGTGCGGCGCAACATCAGATCTTACAGATCAAGGATAGTAGATCTGGTGAATTACTTAAGTAAGGGTACACTGTGTGTTGAAAATCGTGTAAGTTCACGTTACAAAACACGCGTTTAAGACCACAGAATTCACCTCTGGAATTATGAAATTTTGCTCCTCCAAGATGCACTTTTAAAGGTATTCTTGTACTAACTTTCAAGTGAGCTGTGTTATGAAACACAAAGTTATGTTAGTGACAGTCTAATAACTTTTTTTAAGTTTCTAAAATTCTTGGATATTTGTTCATGCATCAAATTTTTAGGTAAAAGGAATTTTTAGGTAAAGGGGTATTAAATTAAGAGGGTTTACTTTCTAGCTGATAAAATATCGAATACAAAATAGTGATATATTTTATGCATATTTAGCGTTGTGGCTTATATAACGACTTTTTGCTTTAACTAAGTCACCAGGTTGACAGATAATTCGGTGTTTACGAGTGATAATTCTGTGAATGAGATCAAAAGAGTAAAATATTACAACCAGTATATTAATTTAAAAAAACAATGCTAAAAATATATGAGAAAATTAAATAATTAAAAATGTGTATGAGTTAAAGTGCTTCTATAAGTGATCAAATTTACAATAAGCTAACAGCAGCAAATAAGCCAGCAGTCAAACCAATCATAGCAGATGGAATACCGTTGATATGGCCATCACTTGAATCACCTGAAGCGGATGCTTGTGAACCACTTGCAGTTGATGAAGAAGAACCTGAAGCAGAGCCTGAAGATGATGAATCTGAAGAACCAGAGGCACTTGAACCTGAAGCGGATGAACCTGATGAACCGGTTGCACTAGCTCCTGATGAGCCAGAAGCACCGGCGGAGCCTGATGAACCACCAGTAGCTGAAGCAGCAGCAGAACCAGCACCTGATTTAGCACCAGATGCAGCAGAACCAGCGGCAGAACCAGCACCAGATGCAGCAGAACCAGCGGCAGAACCAGCACCAGTGGCAGCAGAGCCAGCGGCAGAACCGGCACCAGTGGCAGCAGAACCGGCTGCTGATTTAGCACCAGTAGCCATTGAGCCAGCTGCTGAACCAGCACCTGAAGCATTTGAAGCGACAGCGTCAGAAGCAACTGAAGCAGCAGAACCAGCGGCAGATTTACCACCAGCAGCAGCAGAACCAGCACCGCTGGCCATTGAACCAGCAGCACCAGAGACCGCACCAGCAGCACCTGAGGCAGCAGCAGAAGCAGCGGTCATAACACCTGAAGCACCACCTTGAGCAGCGGTTTGAACGTTAGTAGCAGCACTTGCGACAGCAGACATTTTGTGTAGTGTTTTTTGTTATTTGTGTTGGTTCAATAAATAAAAATATAATAAATAATTTAAAGTTGTAATATGCAAAGCTATCTTCTCAATTGAAAGATTAGATATCTGGTTTCTATAATATGATTGATTAATAGATGATTTAGTATAAAAAGAATAAAAAAAATAATCCAAGTAGATAGGAAATCGATCCTTATTTATATTTTTTTTCCAAAAATTTTGAGTTTTGTACCTGTGTGTATAGAAAATGCCGCTAGTTTACTGTGATAAAGAATAGTATTCCAGATCCTGGATAAGCAAAAATGTATTGTTTTCTTTTCTTAGTGTATTATAAGCATGATTTCTAAAAATACAGGCACAAAATGGCTGTGCTCATCATCATACATTAGTAACTGTAAAATCGCTTGTTTACACTCACCACCCACATTATTCTAAAGGCCCAAATAAAAAGGGATAATCCAGAAATATGGGTGGGTGGGTTGGTGCCTGAATGAGATGCTGGTCATTTTAACACAAATTGATCTTGTAAATACACCTTTTTTGTTAAAAAGGCTGGATGAAAAGAAAATAATACTGAGGATCATAAAAAGTGGAGAGCAAATTCACTCACACTTTGTAAACACAAGCTTAAAACATCCATGCGTGTGTGTTGGCTGTAATGTACGTGCGCACGCGTGTTTGCCCCTATTAGCTGTGATGTATAAGAGTTCTAGATTTTATTTTTGTTCCAATGTAAAACACGCACTGCTATAGACCAGATCGAGAATTATTACCACAAAAAACCATATTCTTGGTCAACATCATAGCATTACTCCCATGGACATGTTAAACAGCAAATATATAGAAGCTTTAGAACCTTATATGTGTACCAGTTTTTACTCTCTTCTTCTTCTACCGATACGGTTGTAAGTAATTCTATATGACGACAATGCTATAGAAATACTTTGTTAGTATTTGTAACAAACTTAATACTCTAGCTTAGGATTAAAGTACAGTAAAGGATAGTGCTTTTTTGATTTAAATTTAGCTGCAGTGTAATTTGGGTAGAATCAGACTTGCACTGAAATTTGATAATCAAGCGTTTTGCGATGCATAATTATAATTTTGAGTTATAATTGCCAGTATACTATAGAATAATAATTCTAACAGCTAAAAAAAAATACCAATGTAGGCTTTAATTTCTAAAATAAGCATCAATCGATTCAATTGGATCCATGATCGTAATAGTTGAAGTTAATCCAAGTGTAGAGCGATCGACAGGAGTTGAATAGGTTTTTTTCTAAAAAACAATTACCAAACTTTGGGGCTCTGCCATGATTTTTAGCCCTATGTAACAGATCCAATAATAACAGTATAAATTAACAGGTTACTATAGTATACAAAGTAATAATTAGCCAATTTAAGCTTATAATTAATTGTCTGGTCCAAGGGATAGAGCGGTAAAGAACCATAACAGTGACACTGTACTTGGTATGGAAATTTTTGATAATCCAATCACGGTAATGATTGCCATTCAGGTTCCTGATTTAGAAAATGCATTGCTTAGCCTTGATTGATATGTTTTGTTTTTTTCAGTAATAGAATAAGCTTTTTTGTTCTCGTACTGTAGATATCAGAGCTCCACTCAACTTAGCCAGATATGCGGACTCATCAAAACATCAACTTGAACCTTGCCAGCTGGAAGCATCATGATAACTTATAATTACCAGGGGTGAACACTGTTCGCAATTTAAACTAAAGGGAAATTTGTCTCAATCTTGGATAACAAGGAAAAAAATTGGCCAGCTGAACCCTAAGGCTCTTATCATTTAAACCACATTTTAACGAGGTAGAATTTATACCATATCCTGATATTTTTATCATAAGAGGTGCAGCATGGAAGCTATCATCGCATCATACAATCATGAAGCCTGGTGCAAGCACTAGAGAACTTGTAACGATTGTCTGTCAATTTGAACAGCCTCATTATATATGGATATTTACATGGCAAAGCAATGAATATTAACTCAACCACAAAAACGTTACAGAATAATCTACAGAGATGACCCGAGATGCTATCAATGGATACCACCATTACCAGTAAAGCTAGGCTTATTTCCATTCATCAAGTGAATGAATCGAACAAGCTTCTACGTTATCTATAGAAGATATATCGGATACAGGATAATAATATTCGGGTTCCTGAATTTTTTCAAAATTAAAGCAGTCTTGAAGATCCTCATAATGTTGGTTCGTATCACACCGTACCACCGTGGTAAGCAGCGGTTGTTCTACAAATAAATTGAAATCATCCCAATGAGGATATAGCTACCAGTATACCAATTAACTAACTTAAGTTTCGAAAGCTGTCTATAGTGAATCATTCGAAACTACTAACCTGCAAATGTATAGATGATCCATTAAATTTTTCCAAGTCTATTAACGTGCCTAAATTGAAGTATCAAAAATATTTTTCTATAGCTGACTTGACTAATCTACTAAAATCACAGGCTAAAAAAATTTAAAGATTTAAACATAATGCTCTCCTGAATATCATGGGTTGGTCCACAGCTTCTTTTCAATAGTATTTATGGATGGTTGCCATTCATCCTCATGTGGTTGGTTTTCTTAAGATAGTACATTTCATAAATTAGAAAAGATACAAGTGTGTTACCAGATCTGTTATAATTATTATAATATTTGTGAGCTACGAATGTTTAACCTAAATTTCATGATCGATTGTTTGAATCTAATCGCCAAACCTCCATCGGATGGTCCAACTCTTCCTCATGGAACCTTAGCTTGTGAAAATTTCGTTGTTGAAAGTACCCTGAATCAGATTTTCTGGTTCCTGCAGCTAAAAAGCTTGATAAATGCAGATAGGTCTGAACTATAATCTCTAAATTTAAGAGCATTCGTTACCACCTATTAAAGAGCTTTTGCCACTATATATGTATACTGTAGCTATGTATATATTGATACTTATGCAGTTCCAGATTTTTATGGGGCATCATTATACAATGGATGGTGCCTATCCAATCTATCCATGTAAATTATTGCAGTTATAAATAGATTGACTATATATTCTCGATCCATATTGTGCCAAATGTTTGCAGAATCAAATCAGCGCAGTTTTATTCATACTCTGGATCTCTTGTTCTATTCATAGTTCTTATACATCTTATAATAGCACTTAAGCTTTGGCTTATTAGAAAGGTTTATCCACCTTTTTTCACTCTCTGAGACTTACTAACGTATTGACGAATGATATTTGAGCCGGGTAGATTTTCACGAAGATGCTGGCTCAGATTTATTTTGCAACAGTAAGTTTTGAGTTTGCAACAATCTATGAACGCGCTACAGATCTGCAACAGAATCAAAACAAAAATCTCGATTAGAATTTATTCATCATCGATGATATCAGTATACAATACTTTTGTGGAGGCGGCGCAAGCAGCTAGAGACACCCTTATAAATCCTTTAACCTCATACCGGGTGTATAGCCAACCACTCTTATTTCATCTGAATTTAACAATTGATTGCTGATACTTACAATCCTGCTGGTTCTAACCCAACCTCTCGAAATCAGCAAGATTTGAAGTACATTTAGTCATTGCAATCAACTAGTAGCTGTATGGATGCCATCTGATGATGAGCTTTTTCTTAAATTTTTAAAGCATTATGATACATGGGTGTATTACAGTATACCATGGTATATGATAATGGTGTTATTAAGACGATTTTATGATTTAAATTGACTGATTGTAAGTTGACCTATAGTATATCGACGCGTAAAGATCTTCAGGGATAACAACCAAGTTGGTTATAATTATTTTAGTACTGTGATAGTACCTGCAGTGTGATCATCCAAGGGATAAATGTTTGTTGTAAACGCGTTTAATTAGATTCTATAACCAATTAGTACTTGAACTGGAGCTTTTCAATAATACAATGTAATTATTTCAAATTGTGATTAATGTTAATCGTTGTGTATCCCTTGATTAACTGGTACGGTACGTAAACCGAGCCTTGTACCAGAATAAGTGAAATTCATATACTCACAGTAAATAATACCTCGAAAAAGCTCCACTTTTGAATAAGGTTCCATCCTAAGAAGATGGTGCACAATACCACCGATATCAGCTGCTACGAGATCAATTCTATTGGATTGTTCTTAACTTTGGTGTATATGGAAACTTGTTCTGATAGTGCCTGTCCTAAAAGCTCACTTTGTATAAAAATCTGTAGTCTGCGGCTACCACCACTTAGTGATAATTCTAAGCCCTTGGAGGTACAGAATACAGAATAATGGAATGAAACTAATTTGATCCTGAGACTATCGAAACATTGTAAATTTTGTAACTTGATGTCTGTATCATGGCTCTACCTTCACTGCTTAAGTTATCTGTTTGTGACAACCAGATTATCGATTTTCATGTTTTATTCAAATGGTGATCACACAATTGACTTTTGGAATTTATTCACTTGGTAGAACTATATCCCATGGATAACACTTTGCAATGGCCCAAGCCTCATATAACGCTTCTAAAAATAAACTTTACACACTATATGTATACTAGATCTAAACTAGTAACAACCCATTATCCATTATACCATTGTAACATGTATTAATTGAAGGATATATGATAGTCCGTAAACTATACGCACTATAATATGCTAGCTATATTCAGGATGTGGTATGTATTAAACGGATACACTATCTAATGGTTTACAGTCGGATACTACATATAATTAAAGTCGAATAACATTCAGGAACAATCTAAACTTAACGGGAAAATGGCTGGGGGGGTACCTGATCAACACAGACTAACTATAACTAGTAATACTAAACACCAACTTTTGTTTTTTTTGTTAACATTTTTGATAATTCTAAGATTTGGGTGACCATATAGGAGCTAGCTTTGCGAAATTTGATCATCCAATAGAGGGGAATTAAAAAAATATATACAATACTTTGCTTAAAATTTGAAGAGTCACGACTATTGATTTACCTTTCGATAGTTACTTTAAATCAAATCACGACAGAATCCAAACACTACGAAGCCAACACAGATGATCTAAACAAGCAGCATTAGACAATTGTTATCAAACCGTCTACTTTGGATCATAATGTTTACAAATTTCCAAATCCTAATAATTGAATGTTAACCTTGAAATTGTGGCTGGTATACCGGATCGTGAAATTCGCGTTTTTTTTGTATTTATTTTAGTATACCCTATGACGCGAATAATATGGCCATTAGTTCTCGTGAAGCAACCGCGGCTATATTTAGTCACAACAATGCATCCGAGAATTAATGGATGGCACTTACACATAGCATACAATAGTGAATCAAGGTTCTAGCCTGTTGTACCGCTTATGCATATTCATGAGTATTTTGAATTTGCAGAGCTATTCAATACGGTACCATCGCTTATGCAAAGAACTGAACACTTAACTCATAATCCAAGATACAATAAGGTTGATAGAAAAGGAGTTGGATCTTTTAGAAGCTTTTTAATAATGCATGACATACAATATTGGATTTTGCTTGCAGAACTTGTGGAAGCAAAAATGTCTTTAAATTACCATGGCTATATTAAAACTCACTGCAGATAAATATCAGCAACATCATTGCGCATCAACGAACAAATAGAATAATCTATGCATCTGATACAAACTGGATAAATAAAAACATCAACACTTTAATAATAATACGAATTAATCATAATAAATTGTATATTACACTCTAAGCTAATAATATTGACTAAGAAAAAAAAAATATTAATTAAACAATTAGTTTGCAATGATAAAAAACCAAATTGTTCATTTAAAAATACTCACAAATAACATAAAAAAACACAAAATAAAAACAAAATAAATGAATAAAAACACATAAAATATTATAACATGGATTGATTATAAAACTCTAATGATGGAATAATCGGATGTTATTTTCAACATAAACAATGTCAAAGCTATTAGCAGCAGCCAAAACTTGCTTATCTTGAACTGAACCACTTGGAGCAGCAATATATTTAACACCTGATCTAGCAGCTCTGTAAACATTATCAGAGAATGGGAAAAATGCATCTGAGGATAAAGCAACATTGTCCAATTTCTTTAACCAATCTTTTCGTTCTTCTTTAGTGAAAGGTTCTGGAATAGATTCAAATTTAGAATTATATTCTTCCAATTCTGGACCATCTTCTGGAATTTGACCAGAAACAAATAAATCAATAGCATTTGATTTATCTGGTCGTTTAGTACCTTTAGCCCATTTAAAGCCCAAAACTCTTGGATGTTGTCTTAACCACCAATTATCAGCTTTTTCACCAGCTAATCTGGTACAGTGGATTCTTGATTGTTGACCAGCACCTAAACCAATAACCATACCATTCTTAGCATATGCAACACTGTTAGATTGAGTATATTTTAATGCAATAGTAGCAACAGTCAAATCAATTAATGCTTGTTCATTAATATCTTTATTATTTGATACAATTTCTCTGAAACTTGATGAATTAATAACAGCATCATTTCTCTTTTGACTCATTGAAATACCATAAACTTGTCGAGTTTCAACTGCTTCTGGCATATAATCTGGATCAATTTGTAAAATACAATATTTACCTTGTTTCTTCTTCTTTAAAATTTCCAATGCATCTGGTTCAAAACCTGGTGCAATAACACCATCAGAGACTTCTTTACTGATGATTTGAGCAGTTGGTAAATCAACTTTATTACTTAAAGCAATGAAATCACCAAATGATGACATTCTATCAGCACCTCTTGCTCTAGCATAAGCATTTGCTAATGGTGATAAGTTTTCAATTTCAGAAACAAAATACATTTTCTTTTCTTCTTCACTTAAAGGTAAACCAACAGCAGCGCCAGCTGGTGATACATGTTTGAAAGAAGCTGCTGCTGGTAAGTTTAATGATGCACTTAATTCTTTGACTAATGGCCAAGCATTCAAAGCATCTAATAAATTAATATAACCTGGGCTACCGCTCAAAACTTTGAATGGTAGATTACCTTGAGTAACATATGCTTGTGCTGGTTTTTGATGTGGATTGGCACCATATCTTAATGGTAATTGTGAAATATCTTCACTATATTGTTTTCTAAAGAAATCAGCAATACATGAGTCATATTCAGCAGTATGTTCAAATGCTTTTAATGCAAATCGATTTCTTGATTCTGCTGGAATTTCACCATTATCTAATTCTTCTAAAAATAATGAATAATCATTTGGATCTGATAAAATAGTAACTCTTGCATGATTTTTAGCAGCTGCTCTTAATAAAGTAACACCACCAATATCAATTTCTTCAACTGCTTCTTCAACAGTAACATTAACTTTTGAAATGGTTTCTTTAAATGGGTATAAATTACAAACAACATAATCAACTTTTTCAATTCCTTGTTGAACTAAATCATTTTCATCTGATTCAATATTTCTAGCCAAAATACCAGCATGAACAGCTGGATGTAAAGTTTTGACTCGGCCTGATAACATTTCTGGTGCATGAGTAATAGCACTAACATCTTCAACTGGGAAACCGGCGTCTCTAATTAATCGGGCTGTACCACCAGATGCTAAAATTCTAACATTGTTCTTGACTAAACCTTTAGCAAGGTCTAATAAACCAGTCTTATCATAGACAGAGATGATAGCTGTCTTTTTTGACATTTTAAATAGAATTGATTGAAAATGGGGTTTTCTAAAATTGAAAAAAAAAAAAAAGTTAGAAAGAATATGAATTGATGTTGTGTTGTAAAAAGGAAAATTTAATTTTTTTTTTTTTTTTTTTTTGGTAAGGTGAATTTGGAAAAAAAATTACACAACGGATTTATGTCATGCGGTGGCCCTGGTTTAATCTTTTATCTGTGTTTTTTTTCCTCACACAAAAAAAAAAAATAAAAAAAAATTAAGCACATTTGGTTGGACGATAATGAATTTTACAAATTTTAAACTGCTTTGCAGGCTGATTTATGATAACCAAATTTGAGTTTTGTTTTATTTTGTGGGTATTTTTGTACAGAATATTGTGCAAATTATGTTAACATGTTGAATAATGTAAAATTTTTGTACTGAATAGAGTCATCCATTCACTGTTGATGGACTATAATAATCCGTTATAGTGACCCAGATTGAATATTAGAAATGTTTCTTCAATCTTCATATTGAAGTTGTTAAAATATTTTTTATGTCTGTGGGTGTTAGGAAGATAAAATTTTGATTTAAGCATTAATTCATGGATTTTTATTTTTATTTTTGAGTAATCAAGATTATGCTTGTTTTGTTTATCAAAATATCTGGAGAAATAATCCGCTTTTTATCATTTATCTTAGAGAAAAGGTATTTTTAGGTTCCTATTCATAATTTGATAGATTAATGTCAGCTTAAGGTACAGTCCACAAGCCTTTTGTGGCTTTAAAATCTATCAG
The DNA here is from genome assembly GCA_030579975.1 of Blastobotrys buckinghamii (nom. inval.). Taxonomy (NCBI): domain Eukaryota; kingdom Fungi; phylum Ascomycota; class Dipodascomycetes; order Dipodascales; family Trichomonascaceae; genus Blastobotrys; species Blastobotrys buckinghamii (nom. inval.). Next base: position 273,217 of record JAKTSB010000001.1, read on the forward strand.
GGTTTAACACTAAGGTCTAAGATTATTGAAATTTTACGGTGATCCTTTGGAAAGCCACCGGGATAGTGTTGCCGTGACGGAATTGTGTCGTAACTAGACAAGTTGCTTGGGTATATTTCAAGATTTTGATCCAGCTTTTTTACTGTAGAAACAATGAAAAATTTTCAGATTTTCCATGCTTTTTTTACGCTGTGAACAGTGTATATTTGGGTCCATTACAATTTTCTGGTGTGAAAAGTATCATTGCGCACAATCTCAGTATAAGTATAAAAGGAGCCTAAAATCCTCACCTTTTGAATTTTTCTTCTTCTTTTTTTTTTTCTTTAACGCTAAAATTAACAGCAAATGGAGACCAAAAATGCATCCCTATGAGGCGAACCCTTTACCGGTTTACCCAAGACGTACGTGGATACCTGGCTCCGACTGGAGATTAAAAATTTTATAATCAATCTTGGGTGCAGTGGACCATCTGAGCTATTATTGTTTCTAAGGTTATCTCTTCGTAGACCCGGATGAGGTCGACTGCAATGATTGATGATACATTCATTATTATTATAATGTGTTTGTTTATAGTTTGAATAGTTTTTAAATTTATTCCTTTACAAAATTAAGAAAAAATCGAAAATGTAGAAATAGTATTATCCCCGAAAATAGTAACTAACACCGTGATAAGTCATTAAATGCAAATGCAGGGTAGTATAGTTTCATCGAAAGAATAGATCCAAATATTAGAAACTACCTGGTAAATAAATTTGATACTGTGAAACTATCAAAACTTACTAATTAAGAAATGGGGTGTTATTACAAATTTGTACACTATCTAATGATAATAGTTGTTGGAGCATGTTTTGTGGTATCCGCAACACATACCCCAAATTTAATACTAAAATCTATTGATACCGAAACGTTATGTTTAATTATTTTTTCACTCGACTTATGGATACCGTCCATGGATAAAAGCACTACTCAATGGATCGTTGAAACGATCGATGAGCTTTGAATTTGGTTTTTGAAAAAAAAAATAGTAAGCCGCACCAAAAAAGTTTTGAGCCCCACATAGATTGCACGTGAAAAATATCACATGAGCTTCCTAATTAGTAAATAGCCCTAATTTCACCACTACCCAATTGGGAGAACCAAAGTTCCCAACTACAAAATAATTTTTTTTTAAGCGTGTATAATTTGAAAAAATTTTTGAGAGTGGGTTGATTGCGCGCCTGGTGAAAAATTGTACCCCCTTACACCGGTACCATATTATTGAAACTGGAAAATACTAACACCAAATTTTCACTTCAATTTTAACCTTTTACTACTAACACCAGTTCGACAACCTTCAACCAACAACAACAACAACAAAAATGGGTGCTTATAAGTACGTTACCGAAGCTCAACGAAACAAACAATCTGATGTTGCTCGATTTTTAGCTCGAGTTCGTGTTTGGCAATTCAGACAATTGAATGTCATCCACAGAGCATCAAGACCAACCAATCCAGCTAAGGCTCGAATGTTAGGTTACAAAGCTAAACAAGGTTTTGCTATCGTTAGATGCAGAGTCCGACGAGGTAACAGAAAAAGAAAAGCAGCCAAGGGTGCTACTTATGGTAAACCAACCAACATGGGTGTCAATGAAAAGAAACCACAAAAATCTTTACAAGTTTTGGCTGAAGAACGAGTTGGTCGACGAATCACTAACATGAGAGTTTTGAACTCTTACTTCGTTGGTCAAGATTCAACCTACAAAGTCTTTGAAGTTATTGTTGTTGATCCATCCCACAAAGCTATTCGACGAGATGCTCGAGTTAACTGGATCTGCGGTGCTGTCCACAAGGGCCGAGAACAACGAGGTTTGACTGCTGCTGGCAAACGATCAAGAGGTGTCAACAAGGGTCATTTGTACAACAACACCAGTGGTGGTGGCCGAAGACAAACTTGGAAACGACAAAACACTTTGTCTTTATGGAGATACAGAAAATAAACTCTCTAATTTCCAAGAGTTTGTTAAAAGGCTGGTTTCTTATTCAACAGAAGGGGTTTTATCATTTTTCTATTTTGTATAATCTTTTATAACTTTTTTTTGCGAATAAAATTTATCCTCCTTAATCTTATTTATTTATTGAAATTATAGGTGCATTTTTTTTTTTTTTTTTCTCCTGGTTGTAGAATAATTTCAAATGCTGAAAATCTGTAGATTAAATGCTCCAGATGTATCAGAGACCTTTACTATTGTTGATTGAGTAGTTTAAATCAGGATTTTGAAGGATCTTGGATGCATCCATGATGGATGGCTATATATATATGGATTTTAAATTATTGGAAACAGAACTCATGAACTTGCATAAAATGCTAACAAACCTGTTCTAATCCGGGTGCAAACTTATTCGTTTAATTGGATATGTATATATGGTACTACCTACCGAGCTTTTGTCCGTTTTAAGATAGTTATCCAAGTTTAGTATGAACTGGGGATATAAACAACTGAATATTTTGATACCCGGTGTCGATCCGAGCTTTACAATTGATTAATTCAATAGTATCCTAGAATAGTTACTAAGTTCTATAGCTCCGCTTGTGACCATTTCTGGACCTATTAGCCGCTTTAAATGAGTAGGAAAGTAATATATTACAATTGTACGTCGGCTTGGTAGCATCATTAATTACATGTAATTAATGTTCTGGACCGTTGATGGCAGTAATGAAACTACGGTAAATGGTTTCATTCTGATCCAATAGAAACACATTTCCGTAGGATCGGCCGATGTGCTTAAATTCTTGATATTTAACCGAAAAAGAATTACAATACAGTGCTCATGATTAATCCTGTATTCATGCATAGCAGTTCAAGCGGGGGACGATCAATTTTTGCTTGAAGCGGTACTTGGGAGATTTATCTATCTAATCAATCTACTGCATAAACGGCATTCAAGCTGCATCAGATTACTTTTATGCAAAAAAAAAAGCGTAAAAATTTTCGCACACCAATTCCACTCCAGATTTTTTTTTTTTCTTTATTTTTGTTTTCTTTATAAGTAACGTTATTTTATCTATTTTTACAATTTTAGGTTATCTAGACCATTTATATTTTTGCATTTCAAGATCATGGCATTCGAAGATTACTTCTCAGTTCAAGTTTTCTTCTTGATCTTTAGAGAATGTATGGAAACAGCAGTTATTGTTTCTGTTTTGTTAGCATTTTTAAAGCAAGGTTTTGCATCTACAGAGAATAAAAACCCACAACTATATAACCGTCTACTGGCACAAGTTTGGATTGGCTCTGCTATTGGGTTAGCGATCTGTTTATTTGTTGGTGCAGTTATTATATTTTCATTTTATTATTTGGGTAATAATTTATGGGATGCTACTGAAAAACTATGGGAAGCTGTTTTTAGTATTATTGCTAGTATCATGATTACAATCATGGGTATGGCAATGTTAAGAATGAATAAAATGAAAGAAAAATGGCAAGTTAAAATTGCTCAAATTATTGTTGATACTCACGATGAAGATAATGAAACTAAAGTAAGTGGATTTAAATATTATAGTAAGAAATATGCTATGGCATTATTGCCAATGATTACTGTCACTAGAGAAGGTTTAGAGGCAGTTGTATTTTTAGGTGGTATTGGTGCAAATCAACCTGCAAGTTCATTCCCAATTCCAACTATTCTAGCAATTGCGTTGGGTATTTTAATTGGTTGGTTAATGTATCGAACTGGTAATCATATTTCAATCCAATATTTCTTAATTGGGTCTACATGTTTCTTATATTTGGTTGCTGCAGGGCTATTATCAAAAGGTGTCTGGTTTTTCGAACTACAGCAATTTATTGATAAAGTTGGTGCAGATACTTCTGAGTCTGGAAGTGGTCCTGGAAGTTATAATATTTTCAGAAGTGTATGGCATGTCAATTGTTGTAATCCACAAACTGATGGCCCATGGATGATTTTCAGTGCTATCTTGGGATGGCAAAATTCTGCTACATATGGATCAGTCATTTCATATAATCTATATTGGTGGAGTGTTATTTTATACATTTATGTTTTAAATTATAAAGAAAAGAATCAAGGGTATTTACCATTAATTCCAAGACAGTATCAAAAACCAAAAGTTAAGAAACATGAATTAATCACTGATGAAGAACGTGATCAATTGTTGCATAGAGCCACTCAGATTTATACTGGTAATGTTGAAAGTAATAATAACATAGATCAAAGTGAACAACGAGAATCAGTTGATAGTGAAACTCCATTAGTTAGATCCTAATTTGTCATAATATGTTAGTAATATATTTATGAAATATTTTATTTCTTCAATCAGTAGTAATCACACAGCTTCATATCCACGATACCTGCAACCACAGCAGCATAATCTGAACGAACAACTAACAGAATTCAATAGTTGAATAATCAAAGACCTAATAAAACAGAATGGGCAAATGAACAAACACATGTGCAATACACAGTGAACTAGGTTTAGCAGAAGTAACACAGCTAAGATTGCAATTGTAATGGCAACAGCTTGTTCGAACTGATTCTCAAACAATTTATAAAAATCCATCGTAAATTTATTATTAAAGGATCTGGTGTTATTACTATTAGATCATTAAATATTGGTAATGATTTTCCTAAAAAAAAAAAAAAATATTTTAAGAAATAAAAAAGGGCGACGACTTTATCAATTTAAGTACATTTAACAGTCCACTTTGGTGGTATAGTTGAGAAAAAAAATTTAATAAATTATTGTGAAAGGGTTAAACCTCTACTTAGATCCGCCCAAGTAACATTATTTAATTGACTATTCTTTGAAGTACCATATGATTGGTTATGGTTAGTATCTAAAGAAGTAACTTCAAGGGCAGTATCAACATCACCGGTATGTAAACTTCTCATTAGCAATAGATCTTTGGCCAATGCACTATCAGCATTGTTTGCTTCAATCATTGGCCTTAAAATATCTTCACATAAAAGTGTAGATTCATAATCTGTAAATGGCATATTTGCCAATCTCCACAAATTCTTTTTAGCATTATTTGACAAGGAGAATGTTACCATTTCCTTCAAAACCTTGAACTTAACATCATCACTAGCAGCCCTTGCAAATTCTAATGCACTGTATAAGTTAGTCCCACATAATATGTTTACATATAAGTCTAAAGTTTCTGGGTTTTTCAATGGTGGGACTGTCGATAGAATATATGCCATCATTTGTTGACTTTTATTAGAGTTTTTATTTAGTTTCATAAAAGTTGATATGATTAAATCTGAAAATTTATTGGAAGCTTCTGGATGGCATAGGTTTATTAATGCATCATCAAATTGTAATCTATCTAATAAATACAGTCCATGAATCATCTTTTCATACCCGGTTGGCATATCAATCTCACTAGCATAATAATCTGCCATATCTTCACCATCTTTTGGATCTTTGAAATCTAAGAATAAATAATATGTTAGACATGCTTTATTCAATGCTTTTGTATCTGAATCATCAATCTTTTGTAATAGTAATAGCAATCCTTGGTTATCTTTTGGTGGGAAAAATGTCGGGCCATCTAAATTTGTGATTTGTTTTAATAATACGTCAAAAAATAATGATCCTCCGAGAGTATTTCGATTCTGTTTGATCGTTTGTTGTAATGAAGGTGTATATGGTTCTAAATTGCAATGTTTAACCAATGCTTCTGAAAATTCTGGTGTACTCATGCTAATGCTATTCTGAAATGTTTTGTGGTTTGATGCTAAAGAAAAAAAAAATTACTGATTTTAACTGTTACGCGTTTAAACTTTTTTGGTGATGTTCAAAGTTTTGGGAGATTTCTTTCTTTTTTTTTTTCCAATAGTGCGGCTGAATAGCGAAAAAATCTAAAAACTGATTAATGGTATACTACATTTCCAAAAACTAATAATATAAATAAATAGTTATAAAAGGCTATCTTGCGGCAGAAAATTCGTTAAAAAATCCCGTATTTTCTGGGGGATTTTTTGTTTTAAAGATAATAGTTTTTATCAAATTTTAGGGTTTGGTATGGCTTGAGTAGCCGAGATTGTGAATTGTATACCTGGAATCAACAGTTCCATTATGTTGTAGAGATTTATTGAATGAAATTCAATAACACTTTGATAGTTAATTTGATTGCATTGGCAGCTTATTGTATTTCAATTCTATTCTTATTATCTACAATTGTATGTGGGATATTATATAACACTAAAGCACCATTTGTTCGATTTCAAATAGATTCTAACAAAAGTTCTATCATCTACCATTCAGTAAGTTTATCCCGGTAAAATATTTTGGGATATTTTATTCATAGTATGTACATATAAGGTAACAATTGTTGATTTGATGTCAAGTACTTTTGAAAAAGTACTTGTACGAGCACGGATAGCTGTATCCGCCTTACAACACACAAACAACATGCAAGCATTCCACGTATAGTGACAGAGATTTACAATAGGGTTACAATACTAATTCGATTGATAAACTTGTACTCGAGGGTTTTTAAATTTGATAAGATACTATAATTTTGCAAGTTTTGCAAAAAACGTGTATCAAAAATTTCATCATAATACGAGTCACCACATACCGAGATTTTATCCGAGGAATGTTATTTAAGCTTTATTAACCGCGATAAACAGCTTATCTTTTCAATGTTTAATTCCGAAACGAACAGATAGAAAAATAAGGTTGTTAAAAGATAACCTGATAATATAATTCTGAGCTAATAGATATATAAACAGCCGTTCCCCATCTACAATGATTTCAATTCTTTATTAAAAACATACAATATTGTGCAAAAGTAGAGAAAAAAAAAACATGAATAAATTAAAAGTACACTAAAGATACAAAAAAAAAAAGATTAGTACGATTTTGACTACCAGATAATAGAAGAATGATCAATATTTTCTTCCTCATGAAGACCTTCTTCCATCATTTGAATTCTTTTGCGAAGGTCTAATGGTTTCTTTGGAGTTTGTTGTGGTGGAGTTTGTTGTTGATGTGGACTATGCATTTGATTGTTATGATCACCAAGATTAGTGAAACTGTTTAAATTGTCTTGAACAATATCATGACTAGGTGTATGTTGACTATTGCTATTATGATAGATATCATCCATCATCATATCAACATCATTAAATTCATGAATACTAGAACCAGGAATCAAATCATGTTCGATTGATGGTATAATTGATTGGAATCCATTTTCCATGTGATTCATATGCAAGTTATTGTTAGTATTTCTCTCTTTATTACTGTTATTATGATTATTATTGTTAGTATTGGTGCTTTGTTTGATGTTGTTAGTATTTGAACCCGCCCAGGTGTTCCAAGAATTCGTTGATTGATATGAACTAGAAGTATTATCTGTTATCAAAGAAGCTGGACTATCACCACTATTTTGAGAACCTGGGCCACTACTACCTCCACTAACACTATTAGAATGAAAAATTCCTTGATGTTGTTGGCCAGCACTTGGAACATTATCTAGGAAATCCCAAACTTGGGCATTAACATGTGGAGGTGGACTAGAACTCATTATATTTTCTCTTCTTTCTCTTTCAGCTTTTTGTTTCTTTTCTAATTTCAATCTATTAATATACATTGCAGCTTCACCACTAGCTCTAAAAATTCTACCATTATCAGCTTGTGTCATTTCATCACCACCAACAATTTCACCTAAAGTTGGATAAATTTCATCCCAGCATTCCCAAAATACAATACAAATAGCACCTTGAACACGATCTGCTAAATCACTTAAAATTTCTTTACTTTGTTTGATTCGAGTATAAATTGCAATAGTTGGATGTATCTGATGAACTTCACCAGTTTGTGGATCTTTACGAGTAGTCATTTTACCTCTATTATTTAAATGATGTTCCATCCAAAATCTAATCAATCGATCCCGTTCTGCCATTGTTGAAATGATACTCATAACTTTAGCTTGAGCTTCTTGTGATAGTTGAGGGATTGGAGGTTTTGGAGAAGTATGATTATTATTTTGATTTCCTAAAGTATCATTTGGTAAATTCGTTTGTTCTTGAAGAATTAATGGTAATACTGGTGTGGCTGCATTTAAAATTTTTGTAATTAAATTTATACACCGTCTTCGTGCTTCTAAATCACATTCTGGAACAATCAATGATCGAACAATAGGATAGTTTAGAATAGCATCCTGAACTCTAACGTCCATTAACCCTGTGTTAAGGGTTGGTAAATACGCATCTAACCTTGCTAAAATAGCTGCTGAACCTCCGCTTTTATCCATTTCTTTTCTATCTTGTTGTTTTAGCTTCTCTTTTGATACTATTTTCGTTGAAGAAAATAATAAAGTTGTGGTATTAATAATATTTATAAAAGAGTAGAAGAAAAAAAAAAAAAAAAAAAAAAAAAATACGGGGAAATCTACAAGAGTTGGTGAAAAAAAGATTGATTTTTTTGTATAAGGGCGAGATGGATTATTTATAGGGGGAAGCTACCAATACTCGTTAATTTTGGTTTTAGATTTTGTATGCTTTTTGAGTCTTTTGAATTTTAAAAGGTTGTTATTTTTTTGAATCATGCACCTTAACACTGTTGATGCAGTACTAAAAAATTATTATCCTGTATGCCGAAAAAAAAAAACCGACTTTTAGACCATTTCCTATTTGAACAAGTGATTATTAAAACATTTAATTAATCCTTTCTGATTCGTACTGAACTGTATTATAGAATATTGAGGATAAATTTAGTTCTGCATGTAGGCTGACTCGGCGGCGACCTGGTTATGCTGCACAATAATATTTTTTTATCTTGAACTGGCTTACCAGGTATTATACGAACTACACTGTACCCTTAAAATTTGAAAGATTCACATCTCTCCGCCCTTTACCAGTTCTTTCTATAGTTTTATTAAACCAGCCTGTGAATCGAGTCTGATGCCTCTGTGAGCTCTGGCTCAAAATGATCAAACAGGGCAAGTCAAGTCTTACAAAAAACTGCTCAAGTTCTATTGGCTAGTTTCAAGCTTTTTCAACAAGAGCCAAACAATCTTAGTAAATTGGTTCTAAAAAGGGACCACTTTAAATCCAACAGTATATACAATTGGTAATACAAAGTTTTAGATTATTAGTCAATAAAATCATCCTGCAGGTCTGTGCACTAATCAGCAAGCCTGCCAATGGATGCTTTTAAAGCTCGAGTTCCATAGGCGAGTTATGACAGCTTAAGCAAAACTCCTCCGCAAGCTCCAACGGCGCAAACTGGTGACTCAAGCATCATTTAGATAAGCTAAAGACCGGAGATATTTAGGGATCTGCCGGTGAGACAAAGGCTTTAAACGAAACAATCGACCTGATCACTCGAGTTTAAGAATTTTCAACTGCCTTCTTATCAAAGATGATCAATGTCCCATCAAAAGCATTATTATTTGAAAAAAGAATCCCTTGAAAAGCTATGTCGAATTATTGAATTAATGTTTGTTTATTCTTGTTGATTCGTGGAAATGACGTTTGAGCCTTTAAAGTTTTTAAATGATGAATATGAAGCATTTAGACTCAATAAATCTTGATCGATAACTCAATTTTAAGTTTAGGGATCATGGCTTTCAAGTCACGGACTTCAATTAAAATGTTTACAAATATTACATTCTACCGGAAATTAAAGTTAAGTGGTTTTCTGTGTGAGGTATACCATGTGGCAGTCTTAGTCTAAATAATTATATATATTCTATTACATTATTGTAAGCAAACTCAGCGATGCTGAAGACACCAGGCTCTACCTCTGGTCCATAATAATTATTGAAAATTGAATCCGATAATCCTTCATTATTATAGTTTACTACTATCAATACAAAACTTGAGTGGATAGCCTTCAATTTGCAAGAATCTCAACAAGGAGTCCTATTAATTCATCAAACTGAAATTTTCCCTTCTGAAGCTTCCAATGAATTTTAGTAAAATTCTTAGTTATGACAAAGTACCGCCATTTATTCGGGGCTTGTTTCTCAAATAATAATTTAAAAAAACGTGAAATATTGTGGGGTAAAAAATGCTTTGAACTTAATATTCCGGTTTCTCAAATCAAAATCATGCCTGATTGGCTTATCTTTCTTATGCCCGATAGTACCTCTTGTAGTTTCATATAATGCCTTAAGTTGATTGAAACTATTAAATTACAATATTGATCTTATAGTATTGCCTGCATACAATCTTAATCTGATCCCTGACATCTTAATCTTAACACTCAGTTTCATATTTTGATAAAACCCTATATATCCATAGTTAGATCATAGTCAAACAACTTCTAGGCTGGAACTTTTGACAGATGGCTGGAAAATTTACCATGCAGTTGTTCTATTAAATTTCATCCGTCAGAGGTTTATCTCAATAAAGCCAAAATTTGTTGGGCTTACATGTATTTACAATTAATCTTCAGAAAATGTTCCTTTTTTGGGGTGTTTGCTCCAATTTATGATTAGAAGTAAATACATCCATTAAAATTTTTTTTATTAATTGCAGGCCAGGTTTGAATTCTTTAACCAGCTGTATATCAAATAACTCAGTTTAAGATACTTGCATTCAGCCTGCACACCCATCGATGGTAATTAGGAGAGTTCTACATTGTCGCTGAGGGCGATCTAAAAAATAGGGAAGTTTATGCGTTGACATGAACCCTCAGAGAGATGGCCGTCGTTAATACTAAATCTTTTTCCAGAAAACACCCGAAACGATTCAATATTGAACTTATTTTGAGATCATAATCTATCGCTGTTCTCTCGGGTATCAACTAGTTAATTGAACAGACCCCACCTTTTATGGCGCTAGTTTGAGTCAAATATATATACTCAAAAAACTACCAAAAAAGCTCGATAATGAACTTTGATGATGATTTGAATTATATATAATTGTGCCATTTGAACCAGCTACAAGTAAACTAAGACAGAATCAAATCAATTATCAATGAAGTTTTCCTGAAATTTAATTTGACAATTGTTTGGTTGCAATTGGTATTTATTTGCCAATGGGATTATTTTCAAATATGAACATAAGTCCAAAACATCCATTATACAGAATTTAATATACAGACGATTAAAAGTCAGCCACACTAGTTCAAATCTTCGATATTTCTTAATTCGTCCCTTTCAACAATAATGATTATGTAAAATACGTGAACGACACCCCTTTATTATAAAAGTTCACGATGGAAGATTCTTTACATTAACTTTTAATAATCTGAAGAACAAAAAAACATTCAAGGCATATCACAAACTCATCGGATAAACTTTGACCATAACTCAATACTTTGACACTTCACAAAATTCAAAGCAGGTGGAAAAAAACCATGGTTACAAAATCAATCAGATGCACGGTTTCTACCGGGTTTCAAAACTCATGTGCAATTCTTTTTTTGGTTATTGACCTACCATGAAGCATGATCTTAGACCAATTAAGAGATCTAGTTTATATGAATGATCGATAACTCATAAACTTTTGAGTTTACGGAAATTGTCATGAGATCTTTTTTACTCACCTGGATGATATATAATGCTACCGGCCGCAGTTGTACATATTGGGCCCTGGGTTCTATTTACATGAATTTTACCGGACCATGCAAACTGAATGCATATAACATCCTATAAATGCAATGTTTTAACGCTCCATGGAGGTATCTATCTACTCAATCATGACTATAGCTGAAATAAATTATATCATACAATTATTTTATGTGGCACCGTTGTAGGCACTCAATTGGTGGTTAAAGGTAGGTGGGTATCGTAATTAGTTGCTTCTAATAGTTAAGTTGGTGTTTAAGGTATATCGATGTTATTGCAAATTATCCAGGTTTGAATCGAAATATACTACTCAAACAAGTTTGGGGCCATGATCTGGACCACTTAAAGGGCAAGTATTTATAATCATATACAGGACCTATAAGGCTAAAGGGAGAGATCCTGATTGATCTTCTATTCTATAGGATGCTACACATATGCTTAAAGATAATTGTTCTTATTATCTGTATTTATTAAAGGAACCTAGCGACTGACGCAACTAGTATTGGTATACATGTACACCACTTGCAAGACTCATGTTTTGACTTTAGATTGCACGCCCATTATTTACAACAAATATCAGTTACTAATATAAGACCAAATCCATAGTCCCAATCCTGATCTTGAAAATGTGGGGGGGGGGGGGGTGGGAACTGGAAATTTTTTGGAAATATATTCATGCAAGTAACCAAAAATCGCCACCAGACCTACCTAACTCGGCTATGGGAATTTTTTTTTTTTTTTTTTTCGTTTTGAGTACCATGGTACCATAATTTACAAATATCATATGAAAAATCAGGGGAAAGGATTAATTTATGAATAATCAGCTATAATGTATAGAATTCTATTACAGTGTAGTTGCAGGGCAAGAATCAGATGCAACAGATCTCATATCCGGATAACGGATGCCTATAGTATACAATCAATAGACCCATAGCAGGGAGCACTAGTTTTTTTGATTTTAAAATGTCAGCAATAAATGCAATTTGAGATGACTTTAACTGATGACCCCAAATCTGTGAGTAGCATTACCATTATATACCTGGGACCCAGAAAGGAATTGGCTTAGTTTTGAGTAATTTTAATATATAGCATATGATTTTTCTTTTTTAGATTATGCTCTCATGTTTCCATATGTGTATTCTTGGATCAAGTATAGAAAACCTAGTGAAATTTGTAGTATCCGGATTTAAACATACAAATAAATATAGTCGACAGATTGAGATTTGCTAAGCTAAGCCTTGAGACTATTAACATTGTAAATTTAACTCCAAATCTATATATTTATCGAAATTGCCTTAAATGTTCTAGAAGATGCGACTTTACCATACCAAAAAAATTCAAGAGTTAAAGTTTAAAATGTTTTGTATGATGTATACACAGAACATTTCATAGTTCAAGAAGTCAGTGTTACAGTGAGAAAAACAATTTGTTTCTTTGAAATTTATTGAACCACTATTATTTGTATTTTATTTAAGCCTGTTTCCTATTCTAAACTAAACAAAGATTGAAATTGAAAAATAATGTTCACGGTATGGTTATACTCAATTTATTGACAGAAACAATAATAGAGTTTAGGAATATACCGAGCTTGAATAGGTCGAATTCACAGTCCGAAAGGACCGGAACTCAAGACCCATCAAATTAATTTCCAATTCGTCGACAGGGAGTCCGTAATGATTAAGACTTAGAGGCATCAGGTCGAGCCTTAAATTGAATCAACCTCAAAATTCCAATTAAAATCCCCTAAATTCAATTCCAAAAACCCAGAGCAACCATCTAAACCAATGGAGTCCCTATCTCTTCAACCAGGTTGAAGGGAGACACACGATGGATAAAAACAGTTGATAAGTAATCGGGTGAAAGAAGGATCTTCTCCTAAAAGTAACTTTGATTAAATGGTAATTCCAGCTCAACAGATTCAGCCCTCCGCACGAAGTGTCGAAGTCACCCATTTTCTGAAATTCAAGCATTGTTACCAGCAAGAACCATCCAATGGACTCGAATTGGTGTAATTTATAGAAGGAGGAAAAAAAAAAAAAAGAGAAAAATTTCTGGATGTGATGAAATATTTATAGTTTAGATTTGGGAATTTTTCGCCACTGCTTGAAGAAAATTTGAGTGTAAGAAAATTTTTTCCACGTTCTGCGCATGATTGAGACTTGGATCACAGTGCTGAAAACTATTTATTCCATTAAGCGTTGGCTAATAGTTTAAAGTATGTGCGCGCTGTTTTCACAACGCTGGGGCATCGCGATGTTGTCAAGGAAATCCGGATCGATGATTTGAAAAAAAAATTTAGGAACATAAACAAACCTGGTTTACCTGAGTAACTCTAGTGATTAGGTTTTGTTGCTGCAATGTGATAGAATGTCTGTTATTTATTTACTATTTTCAGTTTTATTATTCAAAACGACCAACTTCAATCGATTAGAATCCATATTATGATAATTATGAAAATATCTGGATAGTCTTATTACTTGGAATGATTACAAGATTTGATGTAAAAGTTTGTAGTTTAAAAATCGTTTAAATATTTGTGAATTATTACATATATCCTGTGAAAGCTATTTTCAGGTATAATTAATATTTATATATAACATCAATGGAAGATAGTAAAAAAACTTGATCATCGACATCGTTAGCTGGCATATAAGCTCCTTATGTGAATGCTATGTACACTATATGTACGAAACTATCATTAGATGACCACAATTTCAACGAAGGCTGCTAAAACTTTAAAATCAACTTGATCCTGGTACTTAGTGGCGAAACACTAAATCATCGATCAATAGGCGCCACGCTTAGTTATCCTGCTTATATATATATGCTTTGACAATATACCATATGTAATGAATTTAATACTAAATAGTATCGGTCGAACTTTTTTTGCCAACTAAGTTGTGTTTTTTGGTCCAGACAAAAATATTATTGTATAATTATTTTCTGCATTATATATATCTCTATAGCGAGTTAAGATCAGATTGGATCTGCTATTGGTATACTATAGTAAACGTGCTGCAACACAAGAATCGAGGCTTTAAAAACATGCATGTACCAAAAAATAATCCGAGAATTTAAATCATACGGAATTTTATAAAATAACTTTACACTTTTGATGAGATTTGAGTTTATTCTCTCGCTATCCAATGATCTAAATATCTATATATCATCTAATTTCAAGATATTAGTGTGTGTCTTTTATCATGGACAAAGATAAGACCCTAGGAATGAAAGGAGTTTAAGTATTGCTAAAAAAGTCCGGGAACTTGAACGGTCAATTTTTCCTGTAAAAATGGTTTTTTATTACAACTAATAAATTAATATAACTTAAAATACTTGAATTACCCGTTTATTCTATTAGTTTTGTCAATCTTGGTATATGAATAGCCAGGAATAGAAACCGATTTCATGAGCTCAAGCAGTACCAAAAAAACAACCCGGGATTTCAAGTAACCCATAGATTACGAGAAATATACAATAATAGCTTGATTAAGTGATTAAATATAGATCAGCGTGTGAATAACTGGTTAATCCAAGGACGATTATCGAGGAGCTTCTTAAGTAATGTTTCAGGACACAAGTCAATATAGGTGATTAGATTTGATTCTTTCGGGATGTGTTTAATCTATTGTAAGGAAATCTGGGAATTTAACTTACTAGTTATTATTTTTCAAAAAGCCATAAAATCAAAATAGTATTAAATAACGACGAGCTAGCTACCTGATAGTACAACTATCCCTTTAAAAGTCTAATAAAGCTACGATAATATCTAATTAGATATGGCTCAAATTATCATGTCGAAATTTTGATATGCTCAACTAATAGTAATAAAATCCGGGATTCATAATTAGGCATGATTCTAGTAACCATAATAATTTACCAGGACCTATACATTTGACACTTAAATGTTACTCTTGAGTGGTTAGAATAAATGGCTATATTTTAATTAAGATTTATAAATGTGATGAGCATGGTTGCCAAGTGAAGTTTTCATGATGTAAATATTCGTGTCTGAGACGCGTTTATGCTGTTCTAAGAAGGATCCAGGATTTTATAACCCACTACTACCTACTACAACCTAGATCAATGTTTTCAGACATCTCATTAACATAAAAAATATTGCGTTAGGTGAATTCAACCAAAGCAAATCATTTCTAATCTTTTTTTAAAATCTGATCAATGTTTGGATATCGATGATCCAACAGGAGTATATTATGGTGTAAAGTTTGGTCCAGAGAGTAAGAATAGAGGATTGCAGCTTTTTAAGTGTTGCATATACGAGAATGGGCATATAATATAGGACTTTATGAAGTGCTGTTAAATATTTACTTCAAACAAGTCATCTCACCGTTGTTTAAGGTGATCATATTGAATATTCAGCGTATCCATTAAATTTTAAGCTTAGGCTGTGCTAAGGACTTTGATAATTGACGACGGAATTAATAAAATTCAAACCTCTCATCAATCCCAAAATCCCATCCTAAAGTAACCATGGCACTGAAACCATTCAAGAAATACCTACCAGATTGTATTTTTTATTAAAGCATTGATTAGAACTTGAACTTTCATGAGTAAATGATTGATCTGTTGCCCGTTACTTCACCTTCCCATGGCCAGGCCGACATTAAGAAAACCTACCACATTGTTTAATTACGAAGGACAGAATGGCCCCTGTAAACTGTACTGCTATTGTAGCATAATCATGGTGATAATATCCACTTAACTTTTGATTGATGAGATTGTAGTGTAGATAACCTACCAATATTTAGAATTGCTGGTTATTCGCCGAGGACTTCTCTATACTGTAGAAAATTCGAATAGTTTTGGTACAGTATCAGCGGAGTTGCGGATATTCGGAGTTGGTTTTCCTGCTGTGGTAAGAAAGCTGCATCAATTGTTTTGAAAATAAATGTTTGAAGAGCTAACGAATTCATTTAAATGGAAGTTTTAATTGGTATTACCCTTGTCCCATCAGTTGGATTGGCTCGGCTTAATAGTAGCAATCTACATGTAATTAATAAGGATGTATATATGAATTACGAGTTAAGTATAAATTGCATTGCAACTTCAAATATTCGAATAAAATCCATCAAAGTCTATCTGATGCATCATCATAGTAATTCGATGTAGTATATGATAGAAGCACGTCTCCTGCAAAGAGCAAGTTTGATTCGGGTGCAAGCCATGTTAGAAGGAAAGAAATAATCTAAGGTCTTATCATGTTGAATAATACGATTATAAATTGTGATTTGTAATAGGTACAGATACCTGTGAATTATCGCAATAGTAATCAATTAGCCTATAGAGTAACTTGTGAATAGAATCTATTGGACTTTTATAGACAAAGGCTTAATGTATTATATCTCTAACAGGCATTCTCATCCTCAATTACTAGTCAGATTGACTTCATGTTGAAAATATTTTTTAACAGCATAGTAAAGAGCAAGCCGCGGAAACCGACCAGGTTGTAATCACTGATAAAGAACTCAGCTTTAATAATCCTCTTTGGTATTTGTTTCTGGATCACTGATAATAGGTTTTACCCCACTCCTTTTATAGATTTTTTTTTTTTTTTTTTTTTTAAATGAATATACAGAAACTGAAGAATATAAGTGATCAACCGTCATCATATTTTTTTTCTTTAGTATTGAATTTTAGATTTCTAAACTGAATCTAAAAATAAGGGCAAAAATACCAAGAAATGATTGCATTATTACCACCTGAACTAATTTACAACATAAGAGATTACTTATCACATAACGATCGCGTTAGTTTATCATTAACATGCAGTAAAATTAGATATCTAAGCTTTGATACATTATATGGTAACTTAAAAATTGATCTTAGTAGTAAAAGCTACAAAAGTTACTATCAATTAGGATGGAGTGATATTGAGATGTGGTATTTTCAGAACCATTTTTATCAAAGTCTTGCAGTAGTTAAAAAACTATCTATTAAGATTGATTTATCAACAGAAGTTCTATTAAAAAGTAAAACGAATTATAAAGGATTTAGAAAAAAGTATTATGTTGGATGCGATATTGTATCGGTTGTTATGCCAAAGGCTGCTTTAAGTTTAGAACAGTTACATTTGATTGTAGTACCTAACGAAAGAACTCTTAAATTGGTGAGATTATTACTGTCAAATTTAGATACTGATAAAATAAAGACTTTTGTAACACTAGATATTACTGGGACTGTCACAGGAAGTAATCAACCATGGCCAAAAATTAAGACGATAAGGGTAAGAGTTAAGGATCCTAAAACAATGTGCTACAGGTTACCCGATGGGATTGAAACTTTATATTATGATAGTTGTGGATATCCAGATGAAATAGCATTACAAAGGTTATTAAAGAAAAGTTATAGTATCAAAAAATTGTATATTACTGTTGAAGATTTGGTTAGTACTTGTTTGTTATGGATACCAAAAACAGCTGAACAGTTACATGTATTGGGTGATTATAAGTATGATGAAAATTTAAACTATCCTAATTTAGCTACGAGACGAGTTAAATATATCAACACGTTGTCAGTATCAGGTAGTGTTACCTTCTCTTTAAGACATCGACAATTTGAACAACTGACCAAATTCGAATTGAAACATTTCAAATGTATGGACTGTGCTGGTGTTATCAACATGCTAAATCATGAAAATTTAAAAGAGTTTTCTATTGATAGTTATTTGTTTGAAAAGTATTTTCCTGATATTGGTAACTTTATCGATGTTGATATATTAAGATTATTCAATATCAAGAACGAACTTCCACACACTATATTTGATAACATTCGATTTAAAAAACTAAAATTAGAATCTAAAGATGAAGAACTTGTGGAGGATTTAAAAGCTAAATTTCAGTATAGATTTCCTAGAATAGTTATCTTATAGTCGCATTTATAGTAGTTCTAGGAAGAATATATTGTTCAACTATAGTACGGCTTAAACAATTTTTTTTTTTTTTTTTCGTGCATAAATTTTCAGCCGCGCGTATTACAGGTGAAATTTTTTTTTTTTTTTTTTTTTTCAACATGAATTTTTTTTTTTCATCAAAATCTAGTTCTACCCTGATTGATAAACCATAGTATTATAACAATTAAAAAAAAAAAAGAATGCCCAAAGCAAGTAAAGAACCACCAGCTGAAGAAGCATATCCATTCATCAAAAAATTAGCAGCTAATGATCGACCAACAAGAGATAAAGCATTAGAATCACTAACAATGTTTTTAAAGACTAGAAAAAAGTTTGATCTAATGGAAATGTCGAAATTATGGAAAGGTTTGTTTTTCAGTATGTGGTTAAGTGATAGACCAAGAACTCAACAAAGATTAGCTGATGATTTAGCGGGTTTATTACTGGTTGTTCATGAAAATAATTTTGTAAATTTCTATACTGCATTTTGGAAGATTATTGCAAGAGAATGGGATAAAATGGATAGATATAGAATTGACAAATTTTATTTATTAATTAGAAGATATGTTGGAGCAAGTATTAGAAGAATAAAACAAGAAAGCTGGGACGAAAAATGGATTCAAAATGTTGTTGAAGTTGAAAAAGCAGTTCCATTGAATATTGAAGATAGAACTATTCCAAACGCTTTAAGATTGCATATGTTTGATATTTATTTAGATGAAATTGAAAAAGTTTTAAAAGAAGAACAGGAAGAAAGTAGTAATGAAGAAGAAGAACAATTTGATTATTCAGAATTTCCATTGAAAGATCTTATAGCACCAGTTGAAGAATTAGTAGCTAAACATCCTATGAAGAGTATCAGAGAAGCAGCAAAGACTACTGTATTAGAAGATGAGCGGTTATTATTATGGGGAGCTGTAGAGAAAGAAGAAAGTGAAGAAGAGGAAGAGGAAAGTGATGATGAATGGGGTGGTTTTGCTTAAATTGTTTTCTTACATTGTTTTCTAAGAGAGAATGGAGAGTCGTTAAATGTCATTAATTATATAGATGCTAATAATACAGAATGTTTTTTACAATAAGTTAATTTCGTTGCCTTTTTAAACCATGAGGGTTTTGTTGATTTAAATAATTTCTATTACCTTGAAACATTGGATTAAAATTTTGAGGAAAATTTTGATTATAATGAGATTGTTGTTGATATTGAAATTGAGGTGATTGATGTCTATTTTGAAATCGATTGTTATTAAAATTATTGTTACCATTATTATGATTATTGTGGTTATTATTTCGATTTTGATTGAAAAACTTGAATGGTTGCATTGCTGGAGTTATATAACCAGTTGAACAAGTTTCATTTGTACTATTTACTAAAGGCAAGCTTTCAATATATTGTTTTAATTTTGTAGCATTTTCTTCAGAATCCAACTCAACATATACAGTACCTTTGCTTTTGCCATTCAATCGATGTTCGTCAAATACAACCATTTGAACTTGCGGTTCTAAACCACATTCAACTGCCAAACCTCTAACATCTTCTTCATTAGTATTCCAATCCAATTTTGATATACATATTGCTTTAGTAGGTGGAGCATTCTTATTTATATAGCTTTGATGGGTGTGATTATAATTGTTATTTTGCTGTCGTTGGAAGTTTCGATTTTGATTGTAGTTCATATTTTGATATTGACCATTTGAATGATTTTTCTGAGGTTGAGCTGATGATTGTGATTGTTCTTCTTGCTTGGTTACAGTAAACCCATCATCATCATCGAAATCGATTTCATTCATTTTATTAATACTGGTACTAGTTGGAGTCTTTTAAGGTGAATCTATCAGTGTTGAACATAAAAAGAGAAGAGATTAAATGAGGCGCTAAGAAATCTATCTGTCCTAAAAGCTTGAAAAAGTTAAACTAATTTTAAAACTTAAATTTTCTACTTATTATCACTAGAGAAAAGATAAGCAGGAAGTGGAGAGGCCGATCCGACATACTAAATCCATTAGAACTATCGTATTAATTAATTACTTTAAAACTCCCAATATGGTTTGAATTTTCACCACCACTTTTTCTTAATTGTGGCACACAAGTGTACTTAATCTACCTCAGTAATAGTGGAGACCAGCTTCAGTTTCAAGCGGGGCAAAGCCAAAAACCAAAAAATGAACACCGCATTCATTCTCTCAAAAATCTTGTATATTTTTTTTTTTTGCACTCACTTTTTTTTTTTTTTTTTTGTTCTTATAGTACCATTATATTTTTCAACTTTTGTCTCTATTTATTTATTCAACATTCACAATTAACACATAAAAAAACAAAATGGCCGACGGTTTAGAAAAGATCACTGAAGTTCCATTGGAATTCATTAAAGAAGGTACCACATTCATCAACAGATGTACTAAACCAGACAGAAAAGGTAAGTAAAATTATGCTAAATTATTTTTGAGTATACTAACATTAGCGCTAGAATATCTAAAAACTCTAAGGGCTGTTGGTGTTGGTTTCTTGGTTATGGGAGCAATTGGTTATATTGTTAAACTAGTGCACATTCCAATTCGACATTTAATTACTGTTTAAACAATTCAAAATGTTATATATATATATATTTAGACGTGATGTGGAGGGTTTTATTAAGAGAGAAGGTGAAGGTAACTGCTATATTACTACTACTACTAATAATTTATTTTTATTGATTTCCAAATAACTATATTTGCATGGTGAAATACTGGTAAGCTCTTTTTTTTTTTTTTTTTTTTTTCTTCTTTTGTATGTCATCGACATCGATGATTCGATTGTTCAGCAGCTGTTAAATCTATTTATTACCCCTCGAATTTTTATGATATTAATATTAAATAAAGGTTGTGATCAATTATTCCAGAAAACTTGACATATTGTATATTGATAATTTTTATTAGAAACTATTGAATTGAGCTTGATCTGTTATTATATATTGTCACTATTGACATTAGCTTAATTTGTGTCAACCCCTATTTTTTTGGTGATTCGTGGCATAATTTTTCCTGGCCCTTGAACCAACTTTTTTTTTTTTTTTTTTTTTTCTCGTTGTATTGGTAGCGCGGGCAGTCTCGAAGCACATCACGACGCCGGTACGTTGTACAACTGTACAAACCATTACAGTAATTAATTACTACTATTGAGGATTATCTTCCCTGTTTCAATATGAAGCCGCATCCTCTGTGAAATATGTTTCGGAGAATTGGTCCCGACATTTTATCCAGATTTTCCCATTATCACAAATTTGAACGATTGTATTGTGATACTGATAACACCGTTTTACGATATTACTTTTGTCCAACAATGAATAACCCACATATTCCAAACTTTATAACGAGTAAACCTTGGTATGCAGAAGAAGATAATTCAGAATCAGATAATTTATCACATCAACGTGATAAAAGAAAAAAAGTAGAACCCGAGTGGTATGATAGGGGTACTAAACCAGATCAAGGCGGTTCAAGTAAAGTTAAAAAAACCAAGAAGCTAAAATTCAAGAAAGGTAGCTGTACAAATTGCGGTGCTACCACACATAAAGCAAGAGATTGTTTAGAAAGACCGAGAAAAAAGGGTGCCAAATATACTAATGAAAATATTATAGAAGATGAGATTGTTAAACCTATTTCCACGACCTATGATCATAAGCGAAGTGATTGGAATGGGTATGATCCAGAAGATTATAAGAAAGTTATAGAAAACTTTGAGTATGAAAAGCAAATTTCAGAAAACGCTCAAGATGATTTGGATAAAGAAAGATTGATTCCTGCCAGTGAGAAAAGTAAAAGCATGAGAGCTAGTGATGATAAGGCACCATACATGAGAGGTATTCATATAGAAAAAGAAGAGATTTTATTACCTAGAACGGAAGAACCTGTAGAGAGAAAAGAAACTGATAATGGGTTTAAGCAATCATTGATGGAAAAGTATGGTGCTGTTGAAACAGCTGCCAAAGAACCTCGAACAGTTACTAAAAATATTGAACCAACAGACAATCATAGTGTTATAACGGGTAAGTCTATGTATGAAGAAGATGTATTCATAAATAATCATGTCTCTGTTTGGGGATCATATTGGAAAGATGGTAAATGGGGATATCAATGCTGCGGTCAAAGATTCAAGAATAGTTATTGTACAAGATAATGAGACATAAAATGTTGATTTTTTATCACCACATTTAAATTTTATGGATTGGGCGATTTGTGGGGTCGCACGGGTTTCATGCAACTTTACCTATCCGAAGTGTTACTTTGTTTTTTTTTTTCAAACCATTTATTAGTATTCTCTGCTTGGTACTATTTGGCTAGAAAGTCAATCTCTGGCTCATTGTTCAGTTTTCAAATTCAGTGGCGTTTGATCGTATATATATTATTGCTATTATGTAAATTATATATCCTCGCTTAATATACTGATCCTAAGAGCTTTTGCGCTCTAATTTGATCTGTTTTTCAAAGCTAAAAATATGCATATATGTGACAATACTGTTTACCTTACCAAACAGGCATTTCAGATTTGGAATTTTGTATGGTATCTAATCAACCCTTGTTGTTCAAATCAAAACAACTAGTTAACATATAAACGATCGCAATAGATAAATTTATAGAACTTAAGGTGATTTTCGAACAATTGTGGCAAACTTGGATGCAAAAAATATATGTCATTAAATCAGAAAAAGCAAGTCGGATCAGCATCAATCCCCGGATTGATTCAAATATTGGCAGAACCTCGACTCATTTCTGAGTCCTATATAAAACAATATAACAACTATTCACTTTAACTTGAATAATATATGATGTATAAGGTCTAGAGGAATATTATGTTCCATAGTATCAAAGTGAAATTTAATTTGGTCATACTAACCTACCAAAGGTTTTAAACTGAAAAGATTGTAAATGACTAGAGAATAGTGTGAAAACCATCAACCCAAGTAAAAATGTAATATACATTGTTCAATAAATAAATAGAGTGACTATTTTATCACTAAATTCCTCAGGCTAATACGAGTTACTTTATATAAATGCTTGTTGAGAACTTTTCTAGTATCGTAGTTGTTGAAACAAATCTAACATATTGGTATATGTACGAATATACAACTGTAAAGTATAAGTTGTAAAATATGTTCACAATTGTTAACAAGTATAAAACTAATTATACCTGACTCATCCAATAAATAAATCGCACATCATGAACCTGCAGATATCATAATTGATGATAAAGTTAAAAGTATTAAATTTTTAGGATACTATGTACTAAGTTCTTCGGAAAGAATTTCATAATAAGTCGTATCCGGTTTTTGAAATTAATTAATTAACGGGTCGGAAAGAGATGGATACTATAGCTATAGATAGATATATATATTGTTCCTTAATATTCTCTGAATCCTCGAGCTTGCCACACCAAACTTCACCACGGTCGACATCTTCCGACGGCTATACAGTCCATAAAATATCCATAATATTATCGCGTCAGATTAGAGTTACAGAATCGTGACCAATTTTGCATAACTATACAATTACAAACTTTCAGTTAATATTTGACCTAATTTCGATCATGGATAGTTGTTAATTTGAATTCAAGAGCGACCTCAATTCATAATATACAACGTTAACAATTGATGGTCGTATATCCCAGCTGTTGTCGTGATAACTTTTGATCATAAAAAAAATCGGCACAATATTGAATACCTTCTATCGAGCTCAATTGAAATTGCCACTCACTTCTGTCATCTTATAGGTTAGTTTAGACTCATCGGAGATCGATTGAATACAAATCCCATGATGTCCTTTCTACTTGGAATTTTCAACTCTCGTTGTGGTTAAGTATGGCTATTTTATTTCAATTGATGCTATCAAACAATCTATATAAATATGCTTGATGTTTCTGTTCATTTGAATAACATATAATAATAAAACATGTTGATCATCACACTAAGATCTATCTACCATAAGCAAAACCCTAGTTTATTTCTCCATCTACCATAAGAATTTTTCGCAATCAATTATTCATTGCAACAATCAACTACAAAGCCTTATTAATCATGTCTGAAAGCAAGAAATCTTTCACATTGGAGCGTACTACCACTGTCTCATCCTCAGAAACTCAATCCAGTACCTCTAACTCTAACAATGTATCTAATTCCAATGCAGGTAATGATGATGGTGAAAAAACTAGTAAATGGCAAAAATTAAAGTCCAGAGTTATTTTACCTGAACCAGAATTATCTGAACCAAACAAGATGTTTATGGAAAAAAGTGTCACATCAAACCATGGTGACAAGAAACAGTTATAAATTTGATTACTTATTTCTATTCTCAGTTAGCAAAGGCTTAATTAATAGTTGATCTTACGCCGCAGCCGTAAAGTGACTTTTTTAAATTTTTCTTTAAATTCGATTCATGCATTTTTTCTCTATATATATTGAATTTTTTGTTCCTAAATATATATATATATACTTACTTATTTATTTTAAAGCTTTAGATTATTATGTATGGAATATTTCACACTTTTGTTTTATTTATACTTTAAAAATTAGCATCAATCTTACTTTCAAGGAGAGTCAGAAATTGATTAATTCTTAAGGTTGAGCTCTATGCTTTCATCGGAACACCGGTAGCCTTCTGCGGCTTTAGCTCATTCCAAATCAATAATTCACAAAGGTGGGATTTTGTGTTAGTCAATCTACTGTAGATTTTTACACCCAGTTTTTCCTCCAGGATCTTTGAATCACTGTACAACGGATCCAGAAATGATCGAATTAGTCCCTGAAAGATCTACATGAACCAGTTTTGACTTATCAGAGTTTCATAGCGCTGATACAATAACTCGTCACTACATGCGTATATATATATATATGTGGATGGTATTAACAGTAGATAGGGCAAGATTTCTTAAAAAGATATCAGCAATTAGGCCTAGAGAACCATGCATGTATACCACCGAAATTATAGTGGCAGAGAGATATGCATGCTATGTATACGCATACTTTATGTATTATTTACAAATCATAGAGATATGGGATCCTGCTACCATGGTGTTTTGTGCGCACAGCGAACTTTAATTTAAGTTTAAGCATACCGTGTATCCCTCAACAGCATGAACTGGGGTATCCTTGAGCCACATGCGCACCTTTGATACGTTTAAGACACGCTTCTAGGCGAATATTTCAAGCTAAGCTTTAAATATATGAATAATGATTCGGTCGTGGTATCGATTCCTCCTGAGTGTGTGCACAATTCTGATCAAAATCGGTAGCGATGCAGGTTGAATTAACGTCAAATCAGCTAGGATCATATACAGAATGAACGTTCAAAGCGAACTACATCAAGTCTGGTAGATCTTAAGATTCTAATTAAAAATATGGGATGAATGCGATTAGTACACGTGCTTACAAATAAATGGGGGACAACATGGTGCCATGGCAGGAGCCTGTTCTTATAGTTAAAGGCCAATAACGCCGCAGATGCTCACATGTATTCGTTTGTTGAGGCCAGTTTCATCGGTTATTAGTCTGAAAAGAGCATAAAGTATCACTTGTATTTCCTAAAATGCCGTTAAAGTTGACAGGTACAATGCATATATATTCCATCCAGGTCCATGATAGTTGTTGAACAATTATATATATGAATACGGAGGTTCCGTTTCACTCAACGTATAGCGCAAAAAAACGCGGAGTCCCAACTAAACAAATTTCAAAAATACTGTTTAGCATATTCATGAAAAAAAAAAAAAAAAACACTTGAAATCTCGTAAAATCTGGAGACATAAACAATACGTTACCTGTCAAAATTATCGAGACAACTCATCAACCAAAATTCTCAAAGTGGAATGGAGCGACTACCGAATGAGTTACTGATACAAGTTTGGAAAGCAGTACTCAATAAAAATACCACATCAAACGACAGATATGAACCTAGTAATTCAGAGTTGTTGAATTACTTGTTAGTAAACAGACAGTGGTTTCATGGTATTAAGAGTTTTGTATTTGAGGATGATCAGTACAGAGTCTTTACGGTTTTATATCATCATTTTGCTTGTTTATTAACTGGAGAAGTATCAAATTTACCAATACAGACTATAATTTATTTGAATAAATATTATACACCTCATTTAAGAAAGCTTCGATCTCAAAAACAGTTTGATCATAGCGAATCCGGACAGCAGATACCTTATGGGAAATTAATAGAGAGTTGCCTGGATAATGGGATTATATTTCACATTGATGAAATACAAGTAAAAAATCTTGATATCAGAGATAGACATGAGCATAGAGCTAGATATACTGATGCATTTGAAAGGTTATTATTATCATTAGAACGTATTAAGATTATAAAAGTATGTGAATATTTTGAATGGGATGGTTCTTCTAGTAGGACGAACCAGGTGATACATGAATGTTTATTAAAAAATAGCAATAAAAATACGAAATTGATTTATGATTTTAGATATTTAAAAGGTCTAAATAAAAAAGCAGAAATTAAAGCTGTGCCGAATGAAGTTTTTTTAAAATTTGATACATGTAGCGAGACAAATCTTAGTTTTTTCAAAGAACAATTGTGTCATCTTAGGCTTGTCGAAAACCTGAGTATAATCAAAATTTCTGCATTAGAGCACATCGATTGTGATGATATCAAAAAGCTTATTTTATATCAAGCTGTAAATTTACAATCATTTTATTATGCTAGAACCAGGCCGACAGAAAATGTTTTGAACATTTTAAAAGTATTGAAAGCCGCAGGATTTAACTATGTCAAATATATGGCTCATAACTTACATCCAAGGGTTAATAAAAAGTTGGATATCACTGTAAATAATCAGATATCAAAACATAAACCACAAGATATGATAAATTTGAGTAGTATTTTGGAAAGGTTTGCTAAAATTTCAATTCAAGAGTTTAAATTAGAAGATGATGTATTCAACTTTCCTTTGGAAGTTTCAAAATTATTCCAGCTTACTGGGAAAGTATTAATAAAATATTGCTATGGTATTGTTAATATTGAAAATGATGAAGATGAATTGGAATTTGAGTTTGATACTCCACCTCCGAATCACCCAGTGATGTTCAACTTTGAGCCAAAAAGATTAGAGGTAGTGTTTAGAGAAAATAATGATTATGATTTCAATTGGAACTATTTTAGTAGGTTTGATGGTGGACTAGAAGATTTGTCAGTTGATCATATCAAATTAACTTATTATGAGTTGAATAACAGTGGTTTGCAAATGCTAAATAATCTAACAAGTTTAAGATTTTCAAATGTTAGATTAGGAGATACAAATGTCATTGATCAACTAGATACAATTGCAGAACATTTAATATCATTGGAGTATCTTGAGTATGATTTAGAACATTCTAATGGTGGTGCATCATTTTTATTGAAAGCATTGGCATTAAAGAATAACCGGCTAAATTATGTATCACATATTTATTTTGGTTTGGTCTCGTTGGGTTGCAAGAAAACTGAAGAAATTGCCAATACTGATTGGAATATGAGTGCGATGGAAATATATGACATTAAGACTGAATTGGGGATATTTTTATTCATTTATTTTAGATCGACTTATTCAACTAATATTATAATGAGACCAGTGGAAGAGACTGATATAAAAACGGTTTTATTAAACATACCAGATAATTATATTTTTGAGATGAAAAAGCTTCTCGACAGTAAAGTGAATATTGATGAGATTAATTTTGAAACCTTTGATGAATTTAAAAAGAATCAATTAAACCTGGATTTTTGGAAACTTTTCAACAATTCTGGAGATGGATATATTATATATTTTTGGTTTGCAAAGACTTTATTAATAGATACTCATATTAATTTTGAATTTGGTGGATTGAAATATTGTCAAAATTTAAAAAAGTTAGTATTTGAAAAGATAAGCTCAGTTGGTCAACCTGTTGAATTTACTAGTGCAGATTTGCAAGTATTAAATCAGATTAAAGAGATCAGGTTATTTTTCAGATATCATGAGCAACAAAGTTTAGATATTCTGCAAACTAATGATTCAATAGAAGATTTCTGTTTCATTCATAACTCAGATGATTATGGCTTAATACAATTGAAAACAATACAATCATTAAAGTTTGGTAATCTGAAAAAGTTTTATGTTCTTGCTAACGATTATGAAAGATTTGAAGTTAACAATTTAAACTGGTTATTAAAATCAAAAGATTTTGGATTTTTGGAATCCATTGGTTATTCAAATCCTAAACTAGAATCTTTTACAGGTGAATTATTATTTGAAGATATTTATCGAGATGAGAGTATTGAGAATAAGAATGATTATCATACTTATGACGATGAGGATATATTTTTATCTAATGAGCTCTATATTCAAGTATTGGAATTATATTTAAACAGGTCTGCTAGATATTATCTCAATGAAAAATCAGATACCAAACGAGTATTTCAAACTCCAAATTTAATTATATCCAAATCTTTGCAATATTTACCAAATTTAAAACATTTAAACCTAAAATTTATTGATATCAGAAAAAATGCCAACTTGATTATTTTCCATATTGGTATTAATTGTCAACAATTAGAATCTTTAGAAATTTATGGGATTATAAATTACATTTATCGTAATAATAGGATCTTGATTGATGTTTCAACAATTGAATCAAAAATTGGAAAGCCAGTACCCGAATGTTTATACCCTCAATTAAAAGTTTTCAAAATTGGAGGCACTACAAGAGATTTATCAGAAGATTCTGATATTCCGAATGGTATTTGTGATATTTTCGATTCTAATCAACATGAAAGAAGAGGTTCAAAACATGTTGGTGATAGTTTTGTTAGTAGATATTTCCGACATTATAAATTATTAGGTAATATTGGATGTGTGACTTGCAATAAGTTGATAGGCTTCTGTAATAATTAAATTAATACACCTAGTAAAGTTGTTTGAAATATTGGTTCAATCAATCAATCAATATATATATATTAATTTCATAACTGTTTTACTAAATTCTTAATTTTCAATGACACCTAATATTGTTATTTTATCTTTCAACGTGTTTCAAATTTTATATGGTGGCTGGTTACACGCAGACGCGTGGCTATAGGAACCACCCAAAGAGCCCTGCCACTTTGTAATTTTTCAGCTAATGATTGAGCATTTGGAAATCAAAAAAAAAAAAAAAAAAAAAAAAATGCTTCACCCCAAGAATTTTTTTATATATATGATCCACTCACAGACTAGTTACCTTAGATCTTCTGGCGGAACCAAACTAAATGAACAAATTACCAAACGAGTTGTTAATAGAAGTATGGAAAAACCTAGTAGTTCTATCTAGCCGTGAAAACGACAAGGAATGTAAAAAACAATTATTCAACTATTCAAAAGTTAATAAAAGCTGGAATTATTGGTTTGGTTCAATAATTTATCATGATACATACCGTGTTTGTACTGTATTATATCATCATCTAGCACCTATATTAACCGGTTCAAGAACAAATTTACCAGAAAAAGTAAAAAATCATTTGAATAATAATTATATACCACACATCAAATCATTTGATATTGAATTGAATTCATTCCATAAAGAGACAGATTATGTTATAGAGGCCCAGCAAGATATTCCTTATAGCAATTTGCTAGATAACTGCTTAAAACTTGGGTTGAAATTTAATTTGGATTATTTAACAATTGATTTTTCTAATATTAATGTAGATTATATAGAAAGTATCAAATTTAGGTTAAATAAAATACCAAATATTCCATCAATTAGAATTATTAACCATAAAATGGTGGAGATTGCCGATTGTATTAAAACATTTATATCAAATTTAGTTAATTCTATTAAAGAGTACAAAACAAGCAATCCAAAATGTGAAATAATAATCGAATATGACGATCTTTATATGGAAGATGATGATGTTACAACTTTTTTACCTGATGATATGATAGCAGAAGTCGACTCAAGGTACAAACCTGAAAAAATTCTACCAACAAGACAATACTCAATAAATACTGTTAAAAAATTAAAAAACTTGGAAATATCTTTTGATAATGAAATTGAGCATGAATTATATATTGAATTTTTCAAGCAAGCAACTAATTTGGAAAATATTAGATTTATTATTGACCAAATTCAATACCGAAATGTCTTCAAAATTTTGAAAAAACTTTCTCAGTTTAAATATTTGGATTATTTTCAACATGAAATTAGAAATCAAGGTGATTCATCAAAAGTTACAAGTTTTAGACTTTGTAAGTATATTACTTCACAAAGTACTGAGAAAAGCACTATTAATGGAGCTTTTGCTCCAGAAATAGCATCTTTCAATACTAATGTTGATGATGTGCTAGTATTGCCTAATTTTTTGGCAGACCATTTTATATTTGATAGATTGGTTGATGTAAATTTGGGTGTTTTAATTATAAATGGTGTAGGGTTAATCCCACCACCTCAATATCCTAATTTGAGCAAATTTCAAATTAGACGTTTAAATTTGAAATTTTCAAGAAATCTTTCAAATGAGATGTATGTATTTGATTGGAATTATTTATCACAAATGAAACTTGATAGTTTGAAAGAAATTTCATTATTTGGAGTAATTTTAACTGATTATAAATTGAAACCAGAGACAGTTAATATTTTGAATAATATAAAGAAACTAAGTTTAACTCAGGTATCCATTATTAATGATGAAAATGGTGATTTGAATGGTTTAATTGATTGTATGAAATCTGTTGAATATTTTCAATGTGAAATTGGTGATGATGATGATATGATAAAATCAGTAACTTTATTCAAAGTATTATTTTCAAAAGAGTATAAACTTAATCACATTGCTAGTATTTCTGGGTCCGATGTTGAATTAATTTATTCTGAAGATGAGATCAAAAATACTGATTGGGATGGGGATTTAAGTAGACATTTAAGGATTGATCAAAGTTTACGATTAGGTTTTGCTTATTTGTTATTAAATCATAAAAATATCAACCTGAACTCAACATTTGATCATTATTATGATATTGATTTTTCTGATTGTATGATTATTATAAATACCATTAATAATACAATAAATGAGGCCCCAGATTTCAAGGTAAATCAAACAAGATTAGTTGAAACTTATGACTCTATTAGCCATTGCTTTGATAAAATATTTTTAAAATGTTCTGCATCCATTTCGATTATTATTATCTGGTATGTGAATAAGCTAAAACTGGGTTTCCATTGCTCTGAATCTTATAAATTTTACGCAATCGAATGTTGCCCTTATTTGGAAACTTTGGATCTGTCATTACCTCTAGTTAACCCTACAATGATAGATTATAATCATAGCAAAGTACTACCACGAATCAAAACTCTCAATTTATATGTTTATAATATAGACAATAATTTGAGTTTTATAAATCAATGTGAAAGTATGGAAAATCTATCAATTAAATCTGAATACTATCTCGGACATACACCTAATGGGGGTTTTTTTGGTATTGATTTTAATAAACTAAAAAAGTTAAAAAGTTTGACTACTATTAATTATTCATTTATGGATGATTGTTTTGATAGATTTATATCTCATAAACTAATAACCAAGACATTTGTCGAAGCTACCACATCAAATCCAAACCTTGAAGAATATACAGGAAGAATGTTTATAACTGATAAAGATCTGTGTGTCAACAATAAAGAAGACTCGGAATCAGAGGGGGACTTAAATTGGAATTATATTACAATTGAAAAAGAAGGAAAAGAAAGAAGTATTGAAATATCAAAGGTCTCAAATGCGTTAATTCGTACTTTTGAATTTGCTTCTAATCTAAAAAAATTGGATTTATCTTTTATTACTCTTAGAAGAAACTCTTCTCTAATTCTTGCTCATATTGGTATTAAATGTCAAAAACTAGAATCTTTAACATTAAGAGAAGAATGCCCTGACGTTAAGTTGGATGGCGAAGGTACTGCTAGTCAAATTTATTTAAATTTGGCTTTAATTGGTGATTTGAAAGATTTTCCAAATTGTTTATTTCCTAACTTGAGAAAGTTGGAGATTATGCAACCTTCACCTTCAAAAGAACTTGCGCCTGCACATTTTTATGTATTTTCTTCTAAACTTCATAACATTAAAAACTTGAAACATGTTGAAAGTGATTTTATTGAGGAGAAAGCATTTAGACACTATAAGTTGTTGAATCTAATTAGATGTGTGTTATGTTATAAAAAAATTGGGTATTGTAAGTTAAACAGATTGATAGAGTTATAATTGAAAATTTAATATTTGTATAGGTATTATCATAGTTTGAGTTGTCTTGTCTAAATATAACTAGGTAAGTTTGTCTAGAGTATCACTTACAACTTGTACAACTAACTTGTACGTATGTCACACTCATTTTTTAATCCATGATAATAATCCTGTTCCTACAAGTGTCTTGTACGCGTTTATTCGCGTTAAGTATTATAATATGCAGAACCAAGACCAAAAACTGAACTAAAATCAACGACGAGCCGATTCAACATCATTTCGAAATGTACTATAGTTGAGCACCAAAGTAGTTGTAAGGATTGTTCTATTTGTGCAAGACTATTTTTACAATATATTGTTATAAATGTCAGATTTCTATCATGAATTATTATTGTAAATTGTGCGTAAAGGCATTATTTACAATATCTAAGTTGTAACCCAAGACTCCAAGTGTCACAAGTACCATTTTATATATTAAAGCCGATCGGGGATTTTAAAAAAATTCTCGAACTATGAGCTATAGCTATAGTAACCTTGAATCTGGTACAGAATTGTATCTATATCAACAAATCTTAAGCTCAGTTTCTAAAGTTTTTTAAGTCGTCGAAATTTTTATATTAACTTCTATTACTATAAAGATCCCATCATACATTCCATTTAATTAAGGGATGGACAGTCTGTCAAACGTGCCACCCGTCACAGTGATTGTCGCAGTTTATTCACACTCATCATCTAAAGCTCGTATCAATACTATATCAATATATCCTCCATGCATATGGATTTCACGAATAAAAATACGAAAGCTACTCAAGTTACAACATTTACAGTGTATAAAAATGCGTTGTTAATTATTACTTAAGAGATATCTTATAAAATACTATTCTGATTTTGTATTGCTCCAGATCTGACAAACTATCACCAACTTATTATTTAATAAGATTCTCGTTGCACAATACATATACATGTAAGATTTATCTACACTGTTCTAAATCCATGTGCTTAATTTAAGTAATCTCGATCACCCACCTGATAAACTACAAAAGATAGCCCCCCTTTAGAAGATCGGGATCACGTATTGAAATAAAACTCAACTCAAATTGGTAATTTACTTAATACATCCATGGAATTGCCGTGATCGAGGAATACATATTTATATCTAAATATATATATATATAGATAGTAACTCAACTGTATCACCTCTATAGCTACCTAGGTGATCACAATAATATATATAGCAATATTACACTTTAATTCATAGTTTATTCATTGTTACATCCATATATATGTATATTAGAACTACACTCAATTACAAATCAAAAGGATCGGCAAATGGGTACACATATATATATATATTTGTACATCCTATACATGAATATCGGATATAGTATACTCATTCCATCCATGCTATAGTGTACATTTTGTATTGGGTACATTGCGTACCATCACAATGTACCTTAGCCTAAAATTACCTGGATAAAATATATTAATTATATAAAATGAGACCTAAATTATTAATTATAATAACAATGCCATATCCATATGGATAGGTCTGTGACCATTCAGTGGTAAGCTTAAGAATTCAACAAGATCTTATATATATATATATATTAAAGTTGAAATCACGGAGCTTACCAGCTTAACGGGCCCCACTCCGAATCGAAATATTTAGTAACCCATCGATCGATGGATATATTAATTGCAATGATTATTATGCGATCAACTTGAGGCTGGCCCAGGTTAAAACAGAAAAATGCTCATTTTGCTATAGTATACTGGGAAAGCTGTATCTTCATCCGGATAAGTTTATCGATACCTTATAAGAGATTCGCTTAGAATTATATTAAATAATCTAATATAGCATATCAGTGTGAAAGGTAAGTATGGGGCGTTGTTTGTAGTGTTGAAAGTGAGTAAATCTAAAAGGATAGCTATGATGATTATATAGCAAACTAAGTTACATTGGCTTATCTTTGGATAGGTGATTGTAAGAAAATGTATGCTTAAACTTGATGCGTATCGCATCAAAATTATGGTCCTAAGTGTTGGGAAAATTATGGTTGCAATTGAACCATTTATACGGATCTATATCTAATTATCAAATTACCACTCCTGGTACACAGGAGATATTCCATCTATCGTGAATATTACTACTTTAAGTCCATTCTACAGTATATATATACAGATCTCTATAGATATTATTATCATGGATCTCATCGCCCAAATCAATTATAAATATTAAGATTAATTTTGATGATGATGCTAGTCCTTTTGGATCACTATATATATATAGATATATATAGATATAGATATAAAAATAAAATTTAGACCTCGTTTTTGTTAATATGAATTTGACTGATAAAGACCCAGTCTGAAAAAATTGGAGAACCAATTAATGTCTACCCGCTGACCACGTTTCCCTCCTTACATACACCTGAAACAGGTTTTTGTTTTCCAGTTTAGCCGGGGTTATATCCTGCATGATAATGCATTATGATGCATCTTACGCTTAAGGCATCAATAATTAATATTACATGTAGGATAATCTATTACCTTTATGTATTACATGTAAGTTACAGTGTAGTTTTGATGCCTGGAAATTTTAGAAGTATATGATAAATTTAGTTACAACCTTCTTAAATAAAAGAAAAAAGATTTACAAGATTGATTGCACTTTTCTGTAATGCTATTTGTTTACAACTTCGTCGCTTTGAATTTAATAGACTCACCTATAGATTGATAGTTTTTAGTGTAGCTAGAAATTGTTGTAAAATTTGAACCTCCCGTTTGGCAATTGCACTAAAAATCCAGTTGACTACTACTAGTATGAGATTAAACAAGAACTATACTTGGATCATGCTTCTATCCAGAATAAGCTAAGCTGAAAATATCCAAGGGTCAGATATCGATATAATTATGTAAGGTATCATGCCGTATAAAGATGCCAAATTTGCTGAAAAAGATCGCAGACTAATTTTCAAATGAATAGATATTCTAAAGCTAACCTTTGACTTAATCAACTGAAGTCTGTTTCTAAAAGTTTAAGAAACAACTTTAAATATAATCACAACCGTAAAAGTACATTCAGCATCATATCAGGCAGTGAATTAGATGTCCACTCATAGCCCAGCTGCCATTTTAGTATTTTTATTCCTTGAAAGGCCCACTTTCGATCCAATTTGCCCATTCAATTATTTAAAAGTGCAAATAGAGCTTTGGGTAGCGTAGTTATTAATTATTGCGAATTTAAATACCCCTTTGATTTTATAATAGTAGGTAACCCTATCGTATTCTCATTTGGTTCAGTGTTAGGATCATACTTTGACCGGCCAGAGATTTGCATCATGATCACGATCAAGAAGTGATCAGTTTATTTCCCATGAACTCAATTGCAATATGAAACAAATTTCTCAATTGGGCTCGACCGTCACAAACTATTGCATATTATGCTAATTGCAAGAACAATTCTGATCATTCTACATTATTATTTGAAACAAAGACCTGCATCAATTGCCTGTGCGAACTCGACCTAACAAAGTTGTCATAATTAAACGTGATTTTATAACTCAAATTTATTAATCAATAATATGACTTTCTGGATCTGGTCAAGACCATCTCTAGGTTAAATCAATGCTAGCATACCATATGGTACGATACAGTCCAGAATCAAGATGTACCAAATAATACCCTCATTCCAGGACTCATGATCTATTAGAAAACTGATACTGTATCTCATAGGCTTTTGACTTCTTTTGATGTTCAAAACACTTGCAAAATTGATCAGAATCTACCGTATTTATAATTTAAATACAATCAGGGTTAAGTTTGAACACAGAAGGCATGCATATAGCATTAAATTGTGGTAGAGATTAATCGCTATCAAAACTGAACCTAAGTGATTTAGTACTAATTTCCAGTAAAATATGCCCTAGCTCAAACAATTTGGTTTGATCGAAGGAGACCAGAATATTACGCTATAACATCGAAACCATTAATTAGCTTGATTTCCCTAGGCTCAGTTTTGTATATCCAGTATTTCACGATCATCAGTAGCACATATCGACTATCATGGATATATTTCGAGCTATATATATAGACACTAACTAAGCAGCCTCTCATACATAAATGTAGCTCAAAATGGGATCCTTTGAGTTCATCATCGAAATCTAAAAAATTGTGAGGCAAACGATAAATTCGTAAAATAATAATGAAAATCTGGATATCCTGCAATATAATTAGCTAGACATAAGAATCAATACTATAGAGGCCATCGAACCCCCATCACAATTCTTCGATTATATATATATATATTTTTAATATTGATGGGCGGATGGATTATTTTATAACGATTAAATCAGATTTATTTTCAAACTAAAAGTCGATATAATAATAACCATCTTCCAATCATAACTAAAGTACCCAACTTAAGCAGTGATAACATAAAATGATTGGATCTGATTATTTTACAGTGTTTTTAGACGTGTAGATCCTACCGATGGAGACAGTAAAAAATCGATGCATATTATAGCTGCAATTCAAATAATAAGTTTAAACAATCTCGAACTGGGTGGTACTTGTTTTTTTGGGGGCCCGGGCTATCAGTGCTTCAGCGCCGCTTCTTCTATAGTTTATAATAAAATCCGATCTGATGTTTCAGTTTAGTGAGTTAAATTTTCGCATCGCCAGCTGCAGCTGGTTGAACGTGCTATACCATGCATTGTTATACTGTACCACTATATATATATATAGTATCTATAGTATCGGATGCCCGCTCTTGAACTGGCCCGCGCTAGCTATACTATAGTACTCGTGTAGTTGAAAAAAACAATATTTTCTCAACGTTCTGGATTCAACATATGCATGCCATGAATATATCTCTGAGTGCTGTAATTGGTCATGATTTAAATTTTTTGGTGGTGAAGACCTATGATCGGTAATATCTATATACTGTAGAGTATTAGCCAATCTAATAGTTAAATCCGTCAGTCATTATTAGTGCTCGAAACGGGCTCATTCATAAATCCCAGTTCAGCCAGAATTCAGCTGGAGAAACTGAAGCGGCATGATTACTTTTTGCAGCACCAGATACAAAACGCTCAAGCATTGATAAAGGTGCAATATGATTCTGTGATGTCGGAGTTCATATGGGGATCGGCAGCTCAAGCACTACTACTGGTATAGAATAATCAGGTTTTTTGATAAATCACTTTGCGGCGGAGCGTGTTTTTCTCGCTATCGGCGGCAGTTAAGTATCAAATCAGCGCTTGGAGAAAAAGTAGCTGGATCGAGGGGCTTAAATCTGAAAACTTTCTTTTGATGCACCAAAGTTTATTTTAGACCCGCTTGAGCCAGATGTACAATAGATAATGGTCGCGCCACTCTTTACCACATTAAGAATTTATACATCCTAATAATTAATTTTTTATTGAACCCATTGAGACGGTTTTTGTCTGTCGAGGTACACAATTTTTTTTTTTTTTTTTTAAATTAGACTGCTATAAAATCTTTTGTTTTTGACCCTTTAAAGTTTTTTTTATATCTCCCTTTTTTATTTTGTAATTTTTTTCTTGACTACAACTCTTAAATAAGCAACAAGATTAGTGTATTATTAGACGACAACCAAAAGATACTTGATGAAATACGGTTCAGAATTACAAAAACGTTCAGTACCGGAATGGAAAGCATTTAATATCGATTATAACGAAATCAAACATTTAATTAAAAAAGCAACATCAGCTAATCAATCTGATAAATCAAATAATCAATATGTTGAATCTTTATTAAAGTTACTAAATGAAGAATTAGAATCTGTAAATTTGTTCGTGAAAAGTAAAAGTGGTGAAATTACCAGAAGAATCGATGATTGTGAAAGATTGGTGGATTCTTTAGCAGCTAAACAACAGCAGTCTCAATTTAATGATATTACTTGGGCAAGTAATAAATTATATAAATTAGATCGCGAAGTTAAAAAGTTAACTCATGAAATTGAATCATTAAGTAGATTTGTTAGTGCCCAAAGAACAGGCTTTCGAAAATTATTGAAAAAATTTAAAAAATGGTCAGGGTCCAATAGATTATCAAAAGATTTTTTACCATTATTAGAAAGTTCGGATTCTTTTGTGAATCATGATTTTACCCCAGCATTCTTGGAATTATCTTTATTATATGATGTTATTAGAAATGGGGATTTTATTAATGTTAGAGATCAGTCACCAGTTGATTTACCATCAAAAAGTTTATGCAGATTTGATTGTGAAATGATTAGCTCAGCTACTAATAGTAGTATATTTTGGGTTCATGAAGATAATATGATGGAATTGAAAGTTGCATTATTGAAAAACTTGACTTTATATAGTGATGAACATCAAAATTATGATGAAACTTCAGTAATTTATTTGGATGATAAAAAATTTAGTTCATTGAGAAGTAATAATGATCCTGGTCAAATCAGATGGGTTGACCAAAACACAGGTACAGTATTATTATCACCAACCGGTGGATTAAGACATTTTTCTTCAATGGGATTAACTCAACAACAATTAGATGATGTTTTGAATGATAATTTAACTACAGAAAATTTACAATTAAATACGACAGGTAAATTAGCATTAGGCTGGGTTGAAAAAAGACATGCTGTACCAGTAGTTAAAATTACTTCAAGCAGAACAAGATATTTTTATACAGAAGAAGATCAAACTGTTGGTTCAGTATCGAATCTTGATAGTCCATATATTTGGGTTAGTTTAGATAATGATATAAAACTAACAAGAAGTCTAAGTAATAATAATAATCCAGTGGAAGGTAGTGAAGAAGACTTTGAAATATTTCCATATGGAGTTTTGGAAATTCGATGGAAAGGGATGAAACGTCCATTATGGGTTAAAGATTTACAATCATCATCACATTTAGTTAAATGGGTGCCAGATTTTTCATTATTTGGCTATTCAATTTCCAAATTTCAACCAGATGTTTTACAACAATTACCTGATTGGATGGATATAATAACTAATAATATTGATATTCGATCAAGTCCTGAAAAATTGAAACCACCAAAAATTAAAGTTTCTACTTATTCAAGAAAAAATTCAGTAGATATCCCAAATTCTATTCTATTAAACAGTGAAGTACCAGGGTTGGAAACAGATAATAATGGCTCTTCAGATAATAATAGTGTATCAAGTGCACAATTGCATCAAAAGCATAATAATAAACCAGTTGTAAGATATTGGAATGAATTCGATGACCCAGAAGATGGTAATGAAAATTTTTTTATTGAACCTGAAAAGAAAAGTTATCATGATGGCTTGTTTAGTAAAGATAATGTAGAATCTTTAGTAAAAATTAGTGATAAATTTGTTAAAGGAATTTTTAAAAAAATCGGAATATCAGATAAACAAAGGTATGAAAGATTAATGAGGGATGATGAAACGGATACTATTGTTCAAGTTGAAGAATGTGATGACTTAAGCACTAATGGTGGCTATGATGATGAATATGATGACCATGATGATGATGATACTGTTGATGATAATAGATCAAACATTTCAGTTTATTCACCAAGAATTAAGAAAAAAATGAATTATAATACTTTTGAAGATGATTTTTACACAATTCCGAATTCCAAAAAGAGAGATGCCGTTTTGACATTTTTATATAGTGGATGTTTTTTTATTAGTGCATTAACTATTTGTATTCTATTTGGAGTTATGGCAGGTGAAGATATGGAGGCTATTACTTATGGAGCATTTGCATTTATCATTACCGGATTGTTATTTGCATTGGGAGTTGGGGTTATGGGTATGTGCTTGTTCATGATTCGTGAGATCCCTACTTGGTGGCATCAAACTGTTGTTTTTACAGTGTTTTTTTCTATTGTATGCTTTGGTGTTGGTGGGATAGCATGGATGATTAGTTAGTACTTAGAAGCCAGTTCTCTTGTACTGTCTGAGTTACTCTTTTTGGTTATCTTTTTTTTTTTTTTATTTTTATGCTCGACCTGTGCATTATAGTGCGTTAGTTAGGCCCGTTGGCTCTTTTTTTTTTTCTTATTTATTTATTATTTTATTTATTTATTAACGTACATGTATTCCATTCATAATTATAATCAGCATTTTTTTTTTTATTTATCAAGAAATTTTTCATTACATTAGGTAGATTGTATTATACTGTTATTCCATGGGTGGCATGTTGAGTGTATTACATAATATAGAGGGCTAGAAATGACATAAGGCAGCTGAAGGAGTTATTTTTACAGTCTGGAAATACAGCCGCACCATCCAATTTAACAGATCTGCATTGTCTTTAAATAGTTAAAATTGACTAAATAACGTACAAGTAGGTAGAAGCTTGTAAGTTTATACTTTAACTTTTAAAGCTAGCTTGAAGTTTTTAGAAACAGTACAATTTTTGAATGAACTGGGCTTGAAAAAAATCGTGGTGGAAGAACAATGACTGTCCGACCATCATGTTCATCTATTATCAGTAACTTTAGTCGTGAATCGACATCATTATTAAATGTTAGTTGGCGATCTATCCACAGATCGTGGTTATTTATTAACTAAATAGGGACCTTTACCAGTAGCTGGCATTATATAGAACAAGAATTCACTCAATATATATAAGTTGATGATCCTCATTTTTTATCAATTTATCTTTTTTTTTTTTTTTTTGTCTTCTATAGACGAGAACACAATTTTTTTTTTTGTTTTTTTTTTTCGATCCGGCCCCGCTTTTTTTTTTTTTTTTTTTTTTTCAAAGCAAAAAAATCTATCACACAGGAAAATAAGGCCAGAATTTCACATAAAAAAAGTATCAAAAAATTTAGACAACACTTTTTTTTTTATAACTTTTCTTGCTCAGCATATTATTTTTTTCACTTAATCACTGAAACTATTTAATTCTATTAATAAATTAATACCCATATCTACAAAAATTATCTAATAAAGAATGCCACAAACAGTTGTTACTGGGTATTCATCGAATGAAGTATTATCAAATACCCATCGACGGTTCCATTCAAAAAGTCCATGTGGATCGCATACATCAGGAGTAACGTTTCAAGGTGTTAGACCAGAAGGTGGGGGGTTAAGACCGAGTATGGTCAAAAAAGATTTAAAGTTAGATGTTAATGAAGTAATAATGGCAGAAGGTACACATGATGACCCAATTCAACTTCAAATAAGAAAAAGTTTAGTAGCAGAAGCAATTGATAAAGCTATGAAAAATATATTTCAAACCAAATTTGGCAAATCAAGTGAAGAAATGATCCCAATACCTGAAATCAATAAAGTTGAAATTCCAATGCCAGAAATGCATTCACTTGGTGATTTACCATTTGATTGTTATGATGAAGAAGGTACAGAACATGTTATTGAAGAAATTTATTTAAAACAATATGGATTAAAAGATCAAGATTTTTATGATAAAGTCTTTATGTGTTTTACAGATCAACAAGCTATTGAAAATATTAGAATGATGAAGTTTTTACATGATGAAGATGAAGATTTTGGTTATGCCACAAAGAAATGGTTATTACCATTCCCAAGTTTAATGCATACAAGAATGCATACATTGGAAATGTGCTTAAGAGGACATTTTGGTGGTGATCCAAAAAAGGGTGGTTCATTATATAATCATTTACAATTTTTAGGTATCCCAAATGTTAGTGAAGAAGAGAGCGAATTTTATGAATTAGAAGAATTAGTTATACAATCTTATAGAGCAAGATGTTTAGCATTATTAGAAGAAATGTTTGATTTACCTGTTGATGAATTATATCAAAAGTTTTTGAGCTTTAGCGAAGAAGAATTCTTGAGTGTAATTGAGAAATTAACTGAAAGCATTACAAATCAAGCAAATTGGAATGTTGTTCATCCTGATTTTCATGATGATCAAGAAGTTCAAGCTCATTATTTATTTTTAAGGCACTCAGAAGTCTATTTTGTATTAAAACATGCAATCAATGTTGGTGATATTGGATTATTAAAAAGAGCAATTTCAATGTGTTGTTTACAATTTCATGGTAGTGGTCAATCAAATTATGCATTTCAAATTTTACAAATGATAAGGTATGTTATAGCTGATACCATACCAAAATCAATGCAAGATGCTTTGTTAATTAATGCTATTACACATGCGAAAGTTTTTGAATCACAGGCAATTGGTTCACATCCAACTTCACAACCGCATCAAATCGAAAAATTATGGCAGTTGACTAAAAAAATGTATGATAATAATAGTAGTAAGATCACACCAGGTAGAAGAGTGATTTACCCTGCTAAAAATTTGGCTCATGAAGGTAGAGTTAATTTATCAAGTGATAGATTGAAAAGGTTCAATATGATGGAAGTTGATAAAATCTTTGATGATGAGTATCCTGAAGCTGATCCGCTAGAAGAATTCTTTGATGTTTATATTGATACTACAATGAACTTGTAAATTTTTATTCTCTTATTTTCCAAAATTTATTTTATTTGTATTTTTATATAGTTACTACTTTTTGCATTATTTATTATTTTTGATTGTTTTTTTGATCTATGATGTAGTTGATTGTATATTGGAGTCATGTCGGAGAGGTATTATATGTAGTATTGAAAAGTAACACCCGCTTAAGCGCGGCAGTTCGGATCGGCATTTGGCCATTCCGTCAGAACAAGAACACAAAAAAAAATCTTCCATCGTGTTTTCAACGTCTTTTTCAGTTGCGGACTTAATTCTATCTATATCAAAGTGGATCACTTTTTTTTTTTTTTTTTTTTTTTTGGGCATTCCCTGGAGCAAGTCTAATAGCACAACCTTAGTGATACCACACGAAGCAACCCCCTTTTACTAAGGGAAAAAAAAAAAAAAGTGTATCATATTAGCCTTTATATATAAAGTGTTTCTTCTTCTCTTTCACTTTCACTTTTGATAATCTTGATCTCAAAAAAAACATTTGGCTAGGAATACAATAAAAAAAAAAAAACGATGCTACTTCGAGAGATTGCATTAATTTATATGTTATTATTGGGGATTATATTTGTACCAAATTTCTGGCATCAACTATTAAAAATTTTCCCATCACCACCAGACACAGTAGTATTAAAATCTATATTACTAAGCAGTATAACTTTAGGAGCATTATGTTTGAATTATAACGCTTTAATGTCAATTCAAGACGATACAACTGATGAAAAATTTATTTTATTAACAAATTATAAACCAAAAAATTTAACAATCAATAAAGTGATCT